>CM076984.1:32880615-32978692 GCA_039105355.1 Benthosema pterotum
CTGAAATTATACCCAAAATACCCTTATTTTTAGTCAAAAATGTTTTGATGACCAGCATGAGAAGTAGATGCTTCTAGATCTTCTATCCACTACTGAGTTTCATAAACACTGGGGGTAAAAATTGTGTTCTTGTGGGAGAGTGCAATCATCCAATCTACTAAGAAACTCAAAGCAAGGGTTGAATACCAACCGTTTCCTACTTTGGCACATTTTTAATCCTATACCTGACAAAGCATAGAACTATAACTAAACTAAAACTAAATATTTTCAGCAAGATAAAAACAAAATAAAAACTAGCAAACACGCTCTAAAAACTAACTAAAACTAACTGAATTAGAAAATAAAATGCCAAAACTAACTAAAACTAAACTAAAATGAAAAATCCATAACTATAATAACCCTGGTCCCTGAGGGGATTCCAGGTGGTCCCCAGCTAAATGATGGAAAGTTGGTTAACCAGATGTAACTCTGTGAGAGCGTAAACATGAAACCAAATGGACCCTTACGGGTCTACGGGTCTAGAATATATCTTTTCTAGATAAACTTCTATTGAGAATGCATACACCCAATAGGGACAAGTCCTGGAGTGGAAGTAGGCACAGATGCAGTGGACTTAGACAACAATTTATTCTGAGTTTGAGCCATGGAACCACCAACCACAACTCTTACGTGTTTTTGAATTGCGCATCTTGGAAATTAAGTCCTGCAAATGTTTAGGAACAAATTAACTCTCGAGAGTGCAAAATGAAACCAAAGTTACAGGACAACTTGGCTTTTTTTTTAGATTCAAGGTTCATGTATTAGGTTGTTTTACATTCCTTGCTTTCTTTAGTTTCAGGGATTTTAGCTATGGGAGGGAGCATTCGAACATTTTCCTAAATACATATTTACTTTTTATTTCTACTTTAGTCCTAATAAACCCCAGGAAATTAGATCTGGCAACAAATGATCTACTGAATACTATACTGCCATATTGAGCCTCTGGAGTGTGTGCAGTGCAGTGCGGTGTGCTGCCTCCTTCACACTTAACTTCCGTGTCCAGATGTAATTTCCTTGGGTTTATTAGAACCGTAGTAAACCATAAAAAAGAAAAATAAATCACATTAAAATTGTAAACAAATACTATATTTTGACCATGTTTGAATGCCCCCTCCCATAAAACAATTAACACCCATCTTTTACTTTATCGAATAACAACCTAAAACATGAACGAAGTTGTCCTTGTCTACCGTAAAAGAGTTGATTTGGTCACCAACTCGAACGAACGAACAAATTAATGTTTATTTCGAACATTTACAAATAAGAAACAAACATACAGTATGGAAAAATTAAAACAAAAGCAGCACAAAATGTACAATATGTTAAGAAAAAGTTAAAACAAGTTAAACAAATAATACACGTGTTCGAAAAGGAGTAGAATGAAGCCTAAGCTTATCTGGTTCTACCATTAACTCTCCCTCATTTAGCTGCATGGGGGGACCACCTGGAACCCCCCTCAGGGACCACTGGTTGAAAACCACTGATCCAGATCCCTCTGAAGTGCTCTCCTTCCTTCCTTCATTTCCTTCTCATCCTCCTTCTCCTCAGAACGCTGAGACTCTTTCCACCTCTTTTCCTTTTGTCTGCCCTGCAGCCAATCAATATATCGATATCCGGTGCGAGGCAAGGTTATATCTCGGCTTCAATTTGCATCTAATTAAACAATGATCAAGAGAGAGATGGATTTTGAATGACATTTTAATTAGATCTCGTCACGGTGCGCCGGTTAACAAACAAGTGGCCCGAGAACCCTCTCTTGACGCCACGGGGGAAAAGGTCAAGGTAAGTTTGAGGAGGGATAGGTGTGGGATCAAATGCGGCTTTCACGTTGGGCGCTCTCTTTAACCCTCGCAGCTTAACGTTATGACAGATTTCCTGACCACCACAGAGACTGTCGGTCAGTCACTGCTCATATAATATCACATGAGCCGCTCCAGTACAGTAGAACTCATGAGTTCTTTATTTAAAGATGGAGTGCCATGATTTTTTCTACCCTAAAACATGGTCATCAGGTATTAATGTTATATGAAAAGTAAGATTTTTTTTCTCCCAAAAAGTGTAGTGTTTGTTAAACTGTCATTTTTATGATTCCACCCTACCAGTTCATTAAGTCTGCCTGGTTTGCCTGGTGGGTGGTGATGGGTGGAGATCCACCTGAACTGAACCCTAACTCCTGGGGGAGGAGTTAGGGGAGGGTGTGATGTCACTGTATTGAAGTTTTTTTTCATTGGCACATTTGTATGGAAAGGTTCAGCCCCCAGTAAGAAACCCTAAATTCAAAGGAAAGACATCATTGCACATACCTGTAAAAAAAAAAAAAAAAACACACACACACACACACACACACACACCAAAGGGTCTATTTACATACTGTACCTCTTAAACATGTACAAAATTGGAAAAAATACAAAAATCACAGCACCCCTCTTTAAAATACCAGTGTCTAAAATACCTGAATCCAGACTGAAAAACAACGCTGGCAGTCATTCCTCTGTGCGTTTTGATGCGATGCCATGCATTTGAAAGGAGAGAAACGATTGATTTGTGAATGCTTAGCAACACTAATCCAATTATTCTGCTAAGTTAGATAACTGTTTTTTTTTTTCCTAAATGACTTTAGAGACAACGCGAACCGAGGCTAAATCAAATTGTATTGATGATGGCACAGCCCTTTAACCACAATAAAACAACAAAAAGAAGTGTCCCTAAAGATCCTTCACAAATGTTTCTTTTAGCGTGTAGATTGGCCGAAGTATAAAGTGCTGTCGAGGCTTAAGAGGCTAAGCGCGCCTTATTGTTACAGAAACATCAAACAAGTCTTGACAACCTTAATAAACTTGCATGACAACCTCACGGATCTGTCATTTACATCTGCTGCTTATTTAACTGTCTCAGCGCACTGCTATTCCACCCATGTGTAACCCCCATGATTCAAACTCCAGTTTCCCCTGCGCGAACGTTCAACATCTTAACCACTATATAGGCCATCGTAGGCCCTGAGCCACTCGGCTACACATGCACCTCGTAAAGTATAATCCATTGTTTTGTCATGGCATTAGTCAACACAACCGAGGCTGGCTCTGATCTCTCCCCCTATCAATTCAACTCCACTCAAGTCAAAGGACTTTATTATCATTGATTGCATTGCCAGGGCAAAAACCACAATACAACAACAATACAAATCAAAACAAATGTCAGAGGGTTCCTATTTTGACTGTCTTAAGCAGGGGTTTTCAACAGGTGGTCCGGGGACCACCAGTGGTCCTTGAGAGAGTTCCAGGTGGTCCCCAGGCTAAATGATGGAAAGTTGGTTAACCAGATGTAACTCTTGAGAATGTAAAAAGGAAACCAAATGGACCCTTGCGGGTCCATTTAGTTTCATTTTCACACTCTCAAGAGTTAAAACATTCATCATCTGAATTTGCACTATTTAATTAAGAAGTCTACACTGTTTTGTTGCAAAATCCAGCCTGGAATTGTGAACAAAACCAAAAGAATTCTTTAGTTTTAGGTCTTTGGGGCTAAAATGTCATCAAATGGTGGTCCGTGGCTCAAATGCTGAATAAATGGTGGTCCCTGGTGTCAAAAATGAAAACCCCTGCCCTAGAGGTGCTGGGTGGACATGATAAAAAAGCTCCCCCATTCTGTGTTTCCCAAGAAATGGAGGTCTGAAGAAAACCACTAACATGGTGAAACATCTTGATGACATCATCAAGATGTATTTTCACCATGTTAATGGATTTCTTTAGACGCATACAAATGGAACCAAATGAGCCCGTTAGGGTTCATTTAGTTGCATTTGTACACTCTCATAAAAATTGTTGAAAATAAGTCAAACTTGGAGGTGTGGCAAAGCTGTTTTGGCTGTTTCGACTGGCCAAACAGCTCTGCCACATCTCCAAGTTTTGACTTAAGACTTAAGCCCTGATACACAATCAAATCAAAATAGGGCCCAATATCTTCAAGTAAAAACGTTTTGTAGGTACCTCGAGATCTGTCAATGCAAGTCTTTAGGGTGGTTGTGTTCCATTTGATATCCTTTCTATTACTGCAACTCCCAAATCATGCTGTTGTGGTTGATGTGCTCGCCTAACAGATACTATTATTCGTTTTTCCAAACCTCAGTGAGTGGTTGTAATCTGTGGAAACAGGGGCCTCATTATGTTTGAGAAACTGGGGTGGCTTAGCCCCTGGAGCAGAAAAGTTAATGCGTGTGCTATGCACGTGCCGAAAAAAAAAATTCAGAGCACCAATTAAAGCTTTGTCCATTTGAGGGACAGAAGTATTACTTGTGAGGGTAAAGTGGGACAGTTAATAGGGGGGTAGCAACACATTACTTTGGTATTAAAAATGCTTCATGCCATATTTGTCCATACATAGTCTTCCCATAATTTTGTTATTTATTCATGTTGGTATGTACAGTATTTCTCCTGTTATAACAGGCTTGAAAACACTTGAAAAGAGACAATGAGAAAACTTTACAACAGAAAACACAAAGGATACTTGGACAATTGACAACCTAGTCTCAGTCAAAAGTGGGACAGGGTGTCAATTTATGGGATGACTGAAAAGTCTTTGAAATGAGAGACTGTCCCACACAAAGAGGGACAACTGGTCACCCTGTGACTGTTCCATAGAAACGGGGACTTCTGGTCACCCTCAACATTCCGCTTTAGGCAACTACGCACACACACACACACACACACACACACACACACACACACACACACACACACACACACACACACACTAACAATACAATTAGCACACACTAATATACAGAGTTGGGGGTAACGAGTAACGAGTAACAAGTAACGAGTAATATTACTACTTTTTCAGGTAACGAGTAGTGTAACGACGTTACCTCCTAGAAAATAGTAATAATATTACAGTTACTTCTACTAATATTACTTCGTTACTTTTGTCATGCTGCTGCGTTCAACAGTATTGCGTTGGTGAAGGGAGATGAGCTAATGTCACTTTAGCTTGATCGAAAAAAGATGAGCAGCGGATTTTTATTAGGCAGACGTACAAAGACATCTGGTGTCAAAGCTGCGACATTGAGGCGTCAGAAACGTAGCGCTCGAAAGCTGTTTGTGCAGCTTGTTGTCCCTCCCGATCCTCAATAGAAGTCTATGTAGAAGAGCCGCGCTTGGACTGGCCACATAAAGAGAACGGAGTTGGCGCTAATGCTCTGCATTGCTCTTACCTTGATTCTTTGTTGAGATTTGAATCGAAAAACTCTCAGGCCATGCTCACCCGATTGCAATAATTCCAACTGTGGTCCAAGTATATCCAAGGATATTTTCATTTGCCATACAAGTCATGCGTTTATAATATGTGTTTTATCACACAATAGCTGGCCTAAATGTCCACACTCGCTGCCTGTCTCGATGTGCTGTCTGCCAGGGGATTTCCGGTACACAGCTGTTCTAATTAACTCTGTTTGCACAGTATCATCAATTAAGCCACTGGAGCTATAAGCCCTCATATACTCAATATTAAATCAAAAAGATCTTATGCTTATGTATGTTTATCATACATTTTTAAATTTTGCATTAAAACATAGTTGACAGACAGAACTGTAACCAAATAACAATCCACTGACTGAAATAACAGCCTACTGCAACTATGTAATCTATGGTAGGCTATGTTAATCATGTGTGGCATATAAATATTAATATATTTTAGTATTTTTTTCCAGGGTGGGATGCCTGTATTCATTCATCTAAATAGGCCTACATCCATCCATCTTAACCTGCTTATCCATAGTCAGGTGGTGGGGGCAACAGTCACCCAATTGATGTTTGGCTGATTGGTGACTCTTGTTATTCTTCTTCTTTAGATTCAGCTCTAAAAGAAGCTGACAGATTGTGTAGTTGTAGCTACTTTCCTTTTTTCAGGGATCTGGGTGCAAAAGTAATATAAAAAAGTAATATGTAATATACTACATATTACTTTTGCATCCAAGTAATAAGTAGTGTAATATTATTACTTTTCTAAAGGGGTAATAAGTAATAAGTAATATATTACTTTCCTAAGTAATATTCCCCAACACTGCTAATATATGCTAACAATAGATAGGGAGAGGGAGGCTAACGTGAAGCCTAATAATTTCAGTGTGGATGTTGTATGGTTAGGCTGACCTGACGGGGGTCCAGGGGCTCTGCCTGCAGCCACCCTATTTTGACTCTAACAACGCCCCTGTGTGGAAAGTATGTCTTGGTACAGTGGACAGACAGATGGTTAGGAAGAGTAGCTCCATTTTCACTTCATTTTGACTGCCTTCTCTCTCTCTCTCTCTCTCTGCCTTCTCTCTCTCTCTCTCTCTCTCTGTGTCTTCAGTACACGTCAGCCCTGACGCACGACGCCGTCCTGGTGATCGCAGAGGCCTTCCGCTACCTCCGCCGCCAGCGCGTGGACGTGTCGCGCCGCGGGAGCGCCGGCGACTGTCTGGCCAACCCCGCCGTTCCGTGGAGCCAAGGCATCGACATCGAGAGAGCTCTCAAAACGGTAGCTATACAGTAGAGCACGAGAGAGAGGGGTTTTTTTTTCTTCTTTTTTGGCGAATCCTCCCTATTATAGAGTGTGGTGACCATATAAGGAGTTCCTCCCGGCCCCCACTGGAATTCCCCTTTAAAAGGTTAGTTTGTTCAAACTTGGCCCGCGGCTTTGTTCAGTTTTAAATTTTGGCCCACTCTTTACCTGAGTTTGACACCCCTGACGTAGGGAGAGACGTCAATGCATCTCCAACTCCAGTTTACCCCTATACACATGCTGCACAAGCGCTCAGTTTCTGCACCCTCAATGTCACAACTCTTATGGCTCTGAGGCAGACGGGACGGACGGACGGACAGAGAGACAGGAGACAGAGACAGAGAGACAGCGACAGACAGACAGACAGACAGACAGTGCTACAGAGGGAGTGACATGCTGATAAGAAGCAAAGAAAGGGGGCGAGATTGAGGGAAGCGGCGACGGCGCGGAGCGAACGAACGAACGCATGACCTAGATGTGAAGTGACAGAGGGAATGGGGAATGAGAGGAGGGGGATTCTGTGCCCTCCGCCCCCAGATATCCGTACTCTCTCTCTCTCTCTCTCTCTCTCTCTCTCTCTCTCTCTCTCTCTCTCTCTCTCTCTCTCTCTCTCAAAACGTGGATTCTCATTACCATAAACCCTGCTTTCATTATAGCATATCCAATCCTCCTTTTTATTAAGAGGGGCGACCTATAGTAGGGGAACGCCTGCCGCCCGTGCTTTTAATACGGGCTAGTGTATGAACGACATGAAGCGATATTATTTTATCTTTCAAAGCTTCTCTGTGTGTGTGTGTGTGTGTGTGTGTGTGTGTGTGTGTGTGTGTGTGTGTGTGTGTGTGTGTGTGTGTGTGTGTGTGTGTGTGCGCGTGTGTGTGCGCACACGCGCATGCATGTCTACTTCTCCCCGTGTCAGGTCCAAGTGCAAGGGATGACGGGAAACATCCAGTTTGACAACTACGGTCGAAGGACCAACTACACCATAGATGTGTATGAGATGAAACTGGGCGGGCCCAAGAAGGTAAGCCAGACACTGAGATACGTCCAGCTGCAGACCTAGCCTAGGAGTGGACGTGCCTCACAGTTGATGTGATGACATCACACATCAACGCACAGGCCCCTGTTGTTGTAGTGCAAAACCCTAGACCCCTCCAACTGTAACCCTAATCCTAAATGCCCGACCCTCAACCTAACCTCACAGACCTGACGGTCTGTGAGGTGGTTGAGCGTCGGGGATTTAGGCTTAGGGTTACGGGTTAACATTGCTACACCCTTCTCTAAACCTACCCCTAACAAAACATAACAGCGACCACAAAAAACTGTATCTATCTAATCACATGTAACAAATGTAATCTACAATATGTAGGGGAAACCAGAAACACAATAGCAGACAGACTTAACCAGCATAGATATAACATAAAAAAATGCCAAAGAGATGTTGCTAATAGTACAACATTTTATTGGACATGGAATTGGAGCAATGGAAGTATGTGGACTGGAATGCAACCAAACGTGGACAGAAGGGGAGAGAAAGTTTGCAGAAAAACAATGGATTTACTTAATACAACGTGGACAAAACGTGGACAGAAGGGGAGAGAAAGTTTGCAGAAAAACAATGGATTTACTTAATACAACTTAATACAACATTAAACCACTATGAAAGATAATTAAGATTAGTTACCTCAGACATAAATAGACCCTTCTTCAACAAAGATGATGATTGCAAACATTCTCTGTATTGTACTTATACATAATGCCGTAAAACATTGAAGTCCTTTACCACAAACCTAACCGCAAGCTAAGATGGTGCTGATAAGCAGCCTACTGGGAATTATCGCTTGATAACGGTAGCAGCGGGTGGGACATGGCAACAACAGGGGCCTGTGGGTTGATGTGTGATGTCATCACATCAACTGTGAGGCACGTCCACTCCTGGGCTAGGTCTGCAGCTGGAGCCTTTTGGAGACACTCACAGTCTTTTCAATGTACAGCTGAAGAGCTACTCAGAGCAGGGACCACCGGAGGGGGTTGAAGCAACAGGGGGATCCCATCCGACACACACACAATGCCCATGCAGATGTCTGTATCACTGCCAGGATCTATGGAGTCAAAACAAACAAAAAAAAAACAAAAACAAAGAATTAGAATCCCCTAAAAACAATGCCGTGCGTAGTCTAATCTAATTCCGAGTTAATCCTTTTTTTGGAAAACGATTTCATCTCATTTGCGAGATGCACGTTCGCGCAGAGAGCGTTTTTGAGAGACAGGGGCTAAAAACCTGCGAGATATATATATACAGAAAATGAAAAATCTCCAAACTATGGGCTCCATTTTCATCACTCGCTAAACCCCTTATGCTTAAACTTCTTTGCCTTTGTACTAGATTGCGAGAACATTTTTGAATAGTTCAACTAGTCCCATCTACTGTGACACCTTGTGAGCCTGTAGACTCTTCATATTAAAGGTATAGTAAGTTATTTCACATAATTCAAATGTTGTTGTTTTTTCTCCGTATTATAGAGTGTGGGGACCATATAACAAGTTCCCCCCTGCCCCACTGAGCCCCTCGGTCAACCTCCTATCAGGGTGAGAGGAGGCCGTTCCTCCAATCAGGATCGAGTGGGGGCGGGCCTTGATGTACACTACAGTATATGCTGTAGGCCTGTTGCATTTCCACTCACTGTAGAGCGTGTGCATTTGCACATTTTGCTACCGGAGGTTTTAACACTCTGGTCTAACCCTATCATCAAAATCAATTACTATACTATACATTTAACTATACTGTGACTATAGTAAAAAAGGGCAAAGAGTTTTAGGATTAAGGAGTTAAAAATGGTGTCCTATGGCCTAGACTTTCGTTACCGCTAAACCCCTTATTCCTTAACTTCTTTGCCTTTTTAAACTACGAAGAAAAAAATGGCCAGGCTACAAGCCCACAATGTGTCAATAGATTGGCATGTTGAACTATTCCAAAAAAAGTTTTTCAAAATAATACACAAGGGATAAGGGGTTTGGGATAAAGGGTTTAGAGAGGGTAACGAAAATAGCGCCTTATCATCTCCTGAATGCTGCCATCTTGTATGGCCTGGTAATGCTGCTAGGGTGCATTTCTTTCAGTGTAGTAAAGGCTGGACACGGCGGTCCGTCTCTCGGCTGTTCTCCAGAAGGGTGAAAGGGTCAGGGAACTGAGCAGACAGAGACACGCAGGGAGGCGTTAGTGTTGTAGGGACTGATGGAGCAGAGAGAGACACAGTGATTGCCTTTCCTTCCCTGTTAGGTATCGGCAGCACTGCGGCGTGATGAGCTGTGCCAAATGTGCTACGCACCGCGAGTTTGAGACCCCCCCCCCCCCCCCCCCTCCACCAGGGACGGATGTAACATTTCCCAATTGGGGGGCGGCAGGAGAAAATGATAAGGAGGCGGCTTCATTCGCCCGTGTCGCTGTCGGGCGATGAATCCGCACCCATACCATTTTCGGTTGCAGGACTTTTATTAGTCAAGTAAAGCATCAATAATAACATCAGTTGTTGTTGAAGTTGCAACAGACACGCAGCATGCATAAAGCTAAAGGTCTGACTCAGAGAGTTTTCTGTTTTCAATGATGAAATGCTGTTGGTTTAGTGGTGACACAGCTGTAGTTAGTGGTAGTGTTAGTGTTTGTGTCAGTGGTAGTGTTTCAAATAACTATAGGCACTTTAATTTGAAATATTTGGGTTGTTTTGCATGGCATCGTGTTTGGTGGGGCAGACTTGGGCATTTAGGGGGGCATTGCCCCCGCATGCGTATGCCTAGATCCGCCCCTGTCCCCCACCCCACCCCATTAACATCCAATATATCCAAGCCCCGATGGAAGGAGAGTCGGCGGCAGAGTGTTCTGTATCAGCAGAGCTGATAGTAGCTTCTTGGTTTCCTCTCCTGACAGTAATTACCATCCAAATAGCCAATTACTGTGATCCATGAATTCCTCCTGGCTGATTCCTTCAACCAGTGATGGAAAAAAAATGACGGCCATGGTGTAGAACTATACCGTAGACTCCGTTTCAAGTAAAAATTCTGAGATTCAACACTTAACTGGAATAAAGGGTTCAGAGAGAGGGGGAGAGAGAGGAGGTCAGAGACAGCTAAATCCATTCTCGATCGTGGCAGTTTTGCAAACTGTCGCGACACCTGTCGCAACCACTATAAATGTCTCAATAGGCAAACCGTCATAGTATTACAGTCAGGGAAACAGTTATGAAACAGTTATTAAAGAGAAGGCCGCAACAGTTATGAAACTCCGACAGAAACCCGTTTTTGCCACCTGTCGCGATCATTTGCCAAAACCTAATCTCAGTAAAACCTACGCCTTAACCTAGCCTGATGCCAACGGTCGCGACAGCTATGGAACTGTCACGACCGTCAAGCAAAGCGGGCACGACATATGCTGTCATTAAAATGGTGTGACTGTGAGGGAAGTGGAGAGAGAGAGAGAGGGGAGAGAGGGAGAGAGAGAGGGGGAGAGAGGGGGAGAGGGAGAGAGAGAGAGGGGGGGGGGAGGGAGAGAGAGAGAGAGAGAGAGAGAGAGAGAGAGAGAGAGAGAGAGAGAGAGAGAGAGAGAGAGAGGGAGAGAGAGGGGGAGAGGGAGAGAGAGAGAGAGAGAGGGGGGGGGGGAGGGAGAGAGAGAGGGAGATGGAAAAGTAGAAAGCAGAGGAACAGCAGGCAGGCAGGCAGGCAGGCAGGCAGGCAGGCAGGCAGGCAGACAGACAGACAGACAGACAGACAGACAGACAGACAGACAGACAGGCAGGCAGGCAGGCAGACAGACAGGCAGGCAGACAGACAGACAGACAGACAGACAGACAGACAGACAGACAGACAGACAGACAGACAGACAGACAGGGCAGCAGCAGTTTGTCAGAACCTGTACTTCTTCCAGACAGTGTAAGCTCCCTGACGGTGTGACAGTTCAGGGATGAAGGGTCTTAACAGTGGACTGTCAGACACAGTGATGTGATGTATGGGTCTGATGCGTGTCCCTCCCTGCCCACCCGCTCAGGGCGACATGGTGGGTGGGGGCAGAGGGGCGCGTCTCCTCGCTCGCTGGCACTTCTCAAATGTCAGACAAGTGTCGGACCACAGCGCTGTCAGAATGGGAAATTCTTTGATCGGGGAGGGGGGTGCGGCGGGGCAGGGGCGGATATAACATGTCCCATTGGGGGGGGGGGGGGGGGGGGGGGTAAGAGAATATGTTGGAGGGGCAAGAGGAAATGGTATGGGTGCGGCTGCGCGCCACGGGTGATGAAGCCGCACCCATACCATTTTCGGTTTTATTAGTCAGGTAAAGCATCAATAATATCAGGACACGCAGCTTGCATAAAGCTAAAGGTCTGACTCAGAGGGTTTTCTGTTTCCAATGATGAAATGCTGTTGGTTTAGTGGTGACACAGCTGTAGTTAGTTAGTAGCAGTAGTAGTGTTTCAAATCATTTTAAATAAAAGCACTTATCTTGGATTGTTTTGCATGGCATCGTGTTTGGGGGGGCAGACTGGGTATTGGCCCCCCATGCCCATGTCTAGATCCGCCCCTGGGGGGGGGGGGGGGGGGGGGGGGGGGGGGGGGGGGGAGGGCATGGAAGGGCGTGCTGTAAACAAAAGATGAGCCAGCCACCTTCATTCCACGGAGTACGAACGAGGATCTTTCTCGAAAACTATAGAGCTTAGCAGTGCTGCCCATTTTCACTTGTTCCAGAAGTTGAGTCCCCATTCGTTTTCCTCATAGACTTCTCGAAAACAGTTAATATAAAGACGATTACGCCGCGGGCAAAGCCAACTCGGGTCATTTTAATATGATTTTTTATATAATTTATTTTCGAAAAGTCTATGAGAAAAATTTATGGGGAAAACACTTCCGGAACCGGGGCGGTGACGTCACTGCGCAGGTCTATACTGTAGGCCTACACTTCTCACTAGCTCCACCACCTGGCCGCTCCCCGTACCTGCCACGCTTCATGTCTCCAAAATCCAGCGACGGATTCAAGCAGGAGATAAATCTGGTGCATAAATTGCACCATTGCACCAGATGTGGTAAAAAAGGGAACCTGGTGGGGCGGGGGGCGTGTTTGCCACCCCCCCCCCCCCCAAAAAAAAAAAAAAAAAAAAAATGGTGCACAGAGTCACTGGCAGTCGACAGATGCAACATGTTTTATCGTGAGCCAGCCATTATTATTATTTCAGACGGGGAAAAAAACAAACACTTTGACACACAGAGAGCATCTGCGGAGCAGAATCTGTAAGCCATGGGTGTCAAACTCTGGCCCGTGTAATTTCATTTGGCCCTTGTGACATTATCAAATTAAAGGGGAAGACCACCCATTTTCAACATTTTAATATGTCATTAATATACCTTAGAGATGTTGTGTGGACATGATGAAAAAAAGTTCCCCAAATTCTTAAAATGGAGGTCATTAACATGGTGAAATACATCTGATGACATCACCAAGATGTGTTCCACCATGTTAATGATTTCTTTCAGACCCATTTTTCCTGAGAGTGTACAAATTCCATAGGTTCCCAACCTATGGAACCAAATGAACGCTAGGGTTCCATTTGGTTCACATTAGTACCCTCTCAGGAAATTTTTGAAAATAGGTGGAATTCGTTCAAACTTGGCCGGTGGCTTTGTTCAGTTTTAAATTTTGGCCCACTCTGTATCTGAGTTTGACACCCCTGCTCTAAGCTTTCTGCTGCAGTGGCTGCAGAGGGGAGTGGAGTGGAGAGAGCATGGTGGAATCAAGGCTTGCATATTATGATAAATTATTAAGTGTGTGTGCAGTTCGCAGGCCCCAATATGAATTATTTACCGTAAAACCTGGGAAGCTTGGAAGGTAGCGGCGGGTTGGTGCGTTTTGATGTAGTCTTTTTTTTTTATATTTCCGACACAAATTCTTTTTTTTTCTTGCACAGTGAGCGAGCGACTGGCTGCGACTGACTCTTCACTTTTTTTGGGGGGGGGTTTACCAATCACAATAAGCTTCACACACTCTTCTTCTCAGACTATATTTGCAGGCTGTCTGTCTGTGGTGCATGACAGACAGTAATGTCTGGAATCGTGTGCTAGTATTCACCGCACTCTGCATTCCTGCGCCAGGAATGAATGAAGGATTCATTCATTCCAGTCCTCTCCACTGAACGCACGCTGGTATTTGAATTACCTTTTGACACGGTGCAGGAGGACAGAGGCATCCGAGCCTACAGGGGGGAAATGCAGGGTTGTTTAAAAATGAGCCCAGACTCGTCACACATCCCGGAAATACTCCATGTTCTTCTAGTCTTATTGCATGCACCAAAAAAAAGAGAGAGAGAGAGAGAAAAAAAAAACAAGTGGCGCTCTGTGGGTACTCTGTATTGGTGAAACAGCGCCCCATGTTGGTACAATAACATAGGGACTTACGTTGGATAAACGTTGTCTAACAGTGGTTTTCAACCATTTTGATCATTTGATGACATTTTAGCCCCACAGACCCAAAACTCAAGATTTATTTTTTTTTTGTTGTTTTTCGTCCACAATTCCAGGCTGTATTTCAGAAACAAAACAGTCAAACCTACAGTTCAAAATGACCATTAATCTTCTACATTCTCTAGTTGTGTAGACTTGGGTTAATTCAGATGATGAATATTCATGGTGGTCCCTGGTGTCCCTGGTGGTCCCTGGTGTCAAAAAGGAAAACCACTGGCATAGATGAATGAGGGACAGGGATAAGTGGCGTGTCCGTTGTCACACTGGAGAAGCTCTGGGCAGGGGTGTGGGTGGTAGGGCAATCTAGAGTGGGAGTATAGCCTCGCGTAGTCATGCCTTCATCTGCCTCTTCCAGGGGCGGATTGGCGCAGGGGGCAGCTGGTTAACCAGATGTAACTCTTTGAGAGCGTAAAAATGAAACCAAATGGACCCTTGCGGGTCCATTTGGCTTCATTTTTACACCCTCAAGAGTTAAAATATTCATCATGTGAATTAGCCCAACTTAGTCTACACAACTAGAGAATGTAGAAGATTAATGGTCATTTTGATCTGTATGTTCCAGGCAAGCATCTAGCACATTCTAGTGCATTTTGGAAGTGCCACTAGTGCATTTTGGATCTTGTCCAGGCCACTAGGTGGCGCAGGCCACCGGGAAAACTCCCTGTACTCCAGATGGCCAATCCGCCCCTGGGTGGACAGATAATCTGTAGTGAATGACATTCAGTCTGATCAGTGGTCAGCAATTAACCCTAAACCTGACCCCCAGAATTATCTGTGTTTAGCTGGTGGATCTCCTTCTGAAAAAGGGGGAGTCCCAGGGACCGCCCAGAATGAAGATGAAGATTTTATCTAATAATAACCTTCTCTCTGAAAGAGCATAACATTCGAAGACTTGCACCGCGTTTTAAGAAATGGCAGATCTACAAGCTTGTTGTAGCTTGCTTCACTCATCTAAACATTCTCTCCTTCCTTCCCACAGGAACAGTTATGACGTGGGTTTGACATAGATTCATTTTGGAAAATTTGACCCTTAGGCACAAGATCGATATCCCACTGATAATAGATATGCTCAGATGTTGAGAGTGGGTGGTGGGCTGGTGGGTGGGGGTCTCCCTAAGGAGAGTGTTTGGCTGTTACTGGAGGGAGGGAGCAGGGGCGGATCTAGGCATGGGCATGGGGGGCAATGCCCCCCTAAATGCCCTGACTGCCCCACCAAACAAGATGGCATACAAAACAACCCAAGATAGTTCAAATTAAAGTGCTTATATTTAAAATGATTTGAAACACTACTACTGCTACTAACTAACTACAGCTGTGTCACCACTAAACCAACAGTATTTCATCATTGAAAACAGAAAACTTTCTGAGTCAGACCTTCAGCTTTATGCATGCTGCGTGTTTGTTGCAACTTCAGCAACAACTGACGTTAAATTCCTGTAACTGAAAATGGTATGGCATACCATTTTCTCTTACCCCTCCAACATGTTCTCTTGCCCCCGTCAAATGGGACATGTTACATCCACCCCTGGGAGGGAGGGAGGGAGTGTGTGGGTAGCCTCGGTCCCCAGGTTTACATCTGCGCTGCGAAATGAAATGGTGTGTGGGTGGGATTTAGGTCAGTGATTCCCCAACCCATGGGCCATGCATGGCCCACTGGTGGGCCATGCATGGCCCACTGGTGGGCCTCCCAAATAGTTAATAATCAAACAAGCAAAACAAAACAAAAAAAAAGCAGTGAGGGCAGCAAACATTAAACATCTATAGATATGACGCAATTCCAAAAAAACAGCCATTATGCTACATTGCATTGTTTTATAACAGGTTATAACATATAACAGTGCATATACTGTAACTTTCTTTCTTCTTTTTTCTTTTTTTTTTTTTAATACACTAACATTTTTTATTGCTTTTTTAATATTTTATCCGACAATTTTTTCACCCAGTGCCAATTCCTAATGTGATCCTGGGCTCTACACATCCTCCGCCAACCTTTTTTTATTGCTACTTCCAGACAGATCATGCAGAATAGGAATAGAACAAACAGGTTTACTATCTGTTTAAATGTAGCAGCTCTGTTTACATGTGAAAGTCTGGATAGTACAGATCGTAGTCCTTAGGGTGGTTGTATTCCATCTTCCGTCTTCTTCTTCTTCGTTATCATTGGAACACAATCAGTCCTTCATTGCAATAAACATGCTCTGACTGCCGTGCTAAATCACCGGTTCGAAGGGTGTTATCCCGCTTATTACATGGCTTACGTCACTGGTTTTCAACCAGTGGTCCGAGGACCACCAGTGGTCCTTGAGAGGGTGACGGCAACGGCATGTAAACAACCAAATACGTAGCTAACCAAATGGACCCGCTAACGGCGTGCTGGAACTAAATGCGGAAGCGCACCGCGGATTGATATGAACACAGCTGTTTGCACTTTGGTTATGCAGCGGTCCAATATAGAGCGGAGCGGTGAATTATAGTGTAATATGTCACCGCTCACATGACCAGAACGCTGGCTTCTCATTGGAGCATTCATTCAAGCCATGTAATAAAGACAAATAACCAATACTGATACGTTTCCGATAACTACATTCAGTATCTGCCGATACCGATATGACAAAAAAGGGACAAAAAGAGCCGATCCGAGACTTTGGTATCGGTATCGGGACATCACTAGGGAAAATGTGCTTGTGTTGTTTTTGTGTGTGACTCCCTGGTTGAAGAGCTGATATTAACCACTTGTGTTCTCTTTTCAGATCGGTTACTGGAACGAGTACGAGCGATTTGTAAATATAATGGACCTGCAGGTCACCAACGAGTCCTCCTCAGTGGAAAACCGAACCATTGTGGTCACTACTATTATGGTACACTTTCCATGCAGTTTTAAATGTCCTTCACCTATTCTGCCACTCAAGGTCATGGTGTTGATTCTTTATGATTGATACATTCCTGTCCTGGGCGGGTAGAACCATATCTTTTTTGTGTGGGCTTTCCATCCACTCACTACACGTTGAAACAGTCCAGCCGGGGGCTATTCACTCACACGGCGGCCATTTTGCTCTTTACATTACTAAGTAGGGTTGTGTAACCATACATTTTAACAGCGATTCGATAGGTATCACGATACGTTGTTGACAATACGATACATGGAAGTTATTATTATTATTATTATTATTATTATTATTATTACCCCTATCGCTTTTGGTGCTCAAAAGGTCAATGCGATATTGCCGGTGTACACCAGAAATTTCCAGTCCACACTGTGCGGACTGTGGGGGCGTGAAAAATCAGCGGATGGTCTCTAAATTTTCCGGGCCCCCTCCTCTTCGTGTGGACACCACATGTTTACCGATCTGTCCTTCAGATGACCCACACTGCTATTTTTTCCTCTGTGTCCATTTTAGGGCCTTATATTGCAGTTCAAGCATAATTCCACAGGGTGGCAGGCTATTAACCAAAACTCTACATGTGTACATGGTGTACATGTCCCATACTTTTACATGAACATGTCTAGGTCATATTACAGGACATATTACAGGCTTACTATAGCCACGGCTGGTTCCCAAAATGTGGTTCGGGGACGTCTGGGAGTCCAACCATGTACACGGGCCATAGTTTGTATGCATGACCAGTAGTTTTACATAAAACTTTCTAGATTACATTACAGCACAGCCTAGTACAGCCACGGCTTGTTCCCAAAGTGCGGTTTGGGGACCTCTGGGAGTCCAACTA
The DNA here is from genome assembly GCA_039105355.1 of Benthosema pterotum. Taxonomy (NCBI): domain Eukaryota; kingdom Metazoa; phylum Chordata; class Actinopteri; order Myctophiformes; family Myctophidae; genus Benthosema; species Benthosema pterotum. The sequence goes on from CM076984.1 coordinate 32,898,412, forward strand.
TGTACATAGGCCATCTGTGTGCACGACCAATACTTTTCCACAAACATTTCAAGGCTATAGTACAATCCAGCCATGTCTGGTTCCCAAAGTGTGGTTCAGGGACCACTGGGAGTCCAACTATGTACACATGCAATAGTATGTGTGCACAACCAAAAGTTTTATTGCAGTACAGCTATGGCTAGTTCCAAAATTGTGGTTTGCTGACCTCTGTGGGTCCGACTATGTACAAAGGCCATAGTTTGTGTGCACAACCAATGCTTTTACACAAACATTTATAGGCTATAGTACAATCCCAATTCCCAAAGTGTGGTTCAGGGACCTGTGGGAGTACAACTATGTACATAGGCCAGAGTTTGTGTGCACGACCAATAGTTTTACATGAACACTATGTTATATTACAGGACAGCCTACTACAGCCACAACTGGTTCCCATGTACAACCCCAATTCTGTTGGAGTTGGGAAGATGTTCATTCATCCATCTTCTTCCGCTTATCTGAATGCTTAAACCGAATGTTCAACTTTATTGTTTGTATGCAAATATTTGCTCATTTTGATGGCTGCAACAACTTTAAAATATAATCAAATATAATAAAATATTCAGACAATCCGAAGAACCTATACGTGATTGGCTGAACCTATTGAATGTTTTTGACCTTTGATCCCTCAGATGTCTTCTGCATTGAAACCAACATCACCGTGTGAGGGATATAACTGCAATTGACTCAGGCACATCATATTGGCTGACTGACTGACTGACTGACTGACTGACTGACTGACTGACTGACTGACTGACTATTGTAACATACTCCTCCCTGACGATGTCACTGGGACAATTTACTTATTTTTGTACCACAATTCTTCTATTAGACCACTTAGCCTAAACGTGTGCGAGGAGACTGGCACATATGGACCCAGAGGATGAGAGAGTGGAATCACATACGTGCTTGTGTATAAAGGGGCCTCTACTACTCTATTCTCCCATTGGACAGGACTAGGCTAGACTTTGGCACACTAGGCTGCACTGCACTAGACTCAAATGGGCTCTAATATGCTGTAGGGGGGGTGCCATGCTGTAAAAGGCTTCATTAGGCTGTAGAAGGCAATACTGTACCATGGTCAACACATGCCATGTAAAACTATTGAATGTGCACACAAACGACTGCCCGTGTACACGGTGGTTATTATCAATGGTGTGACATAATATAGACTAGTACTTCCCTCTACTACTCTATTCTCCCATTGGAGAGGACTAGGCTAGACTTTGGCATACTAGGCCGTACTCAAATGGGCTCTAATAGGCTGTAGGGGTGTGTGTTAGGCTGTAATAGGCTTAATTAGGCTGTACGAGGTGATACTGCACTATGGTCAACACATGTCCAAGAAAAAGTATTGAATGTGCACACAAACGACTGCCAGTGTACACGGTGGTTATTCACAATGGTGTGACATAATATAGACTAGTACTTCCCTCTACTACTCTATTCTCCCATTGGAGAGGACTAGGCTAGACTTTGGCATACTAGGCCGTACTGCACTAGACTCAAATGGGCTCTAATAGGCTGTAGGGGGGTTTGTTAGGCTGTACTAGGCTTCATTAGGCTTTACGAGGTCATACTGCACTATGGTCAACACATGTCCAAGAAAAAGTATTGAATGTGCACACAAACGACTGCCCGTGTACACGGTGGTTATTCACAATGGTGTGATATAATATAGACTAGTACTTCCCTCTACTACTCTATTCTCCCATTGGAGAGGACTAGGCTAGACTTTGGCATACTAGGCTGTACTGCACAAGACTCAAATGGGCTCTAATTGGCTGTAGGGGTGTGTGTTAGGCTGTAATAGGCTTCATTAGGCTGTACGAGGTGATACTGCACTATGGTCAACACATGTCCAAGTAAAAGTATTGAATGTGCACACAAACAACTGCCCGTGTACACGGTGTTTATTCACAATGGTGTGACATAATATAGACTAGTACTTCCCTCTACTACTCTATTCTCCCATTGGAGAGGACTAGGCTAGACTTTGGCATACTAGGCCATACTGCACTAGACTCAAATGGGCTCTAATAGGCTGTAGGGGGGTTTGTTAGGCTGTATTAGGCTTCATTAGGCTGTACGAGGTGATACTGCACTATGGTCAACACATGTCCAAGTAAAAGTATTGAATGTGCACACAAACAACTGCCCGTGTACACGGTGGTTATTCACAATGGTGTGACATAATATAGACTAGTACTTCCCTCTACTACTCTATTCTCCCATTGGAGAGGACTAGGCTAGACTTTGGCATACTAGGCCATACTGCACTAGACTCAAATGGGCTCTAATAGGCTGTAGGGGGGTTTGTTAGGCTGTATTAGGCTTCATTAGGCTGTACGAGGTGATACTGCACTATGGTCAACACATGTCCAAGTAAAAGTATTGAATGTGCACACAAACAACTGCCCGTGTACACGGTGGTTATTCACAATGGTGTGACATAATATAGACTAGTACTTCCCTCTACTACTCTATTCTCCCATTGGAGAGGACTAGGCTAGACTTTGGCATACTAGGCATACTGCATAGACTCAAATGGGCTCTAATAGGCTGTAGGGGGGTTTGTTAGGCTGTATTAGGCTTCATTAGGCTGTACGAGGTGATACTGCACTATGGTCAACACATGTCCAAGTAAAAGTATTGAATGTGCACACAAACAACTGCCCGTGTACACGGTGGTTATTCACAATGGTGTGACATAATATAGACTAGTACTTCCCTCTACTACTCTATTCTCCCATTGGAGAGGACTAGGCTAGACTTTGGCATACTAGGCTGTACTGCACAAGACTCAAATGGGCTCTAATTGGCTGTAGGGGTGTGTGTTAGGCTGTAATAGGCTTCATTAGGCTGTACGAGGTGATACTGCACTATGGTCAACACATGTCCAAGTAAAAGTATTGAATGTGCACACAAACAACTGCCCGTGTACACGGTGGTTATTCACAATGGTGTGACATAATATAAACTAGTACTTCCCTCTACTACTCTATTCTCCCATTGGAGAGGACTAGGCTAGACTTTGGCATACTAGGCCGTACTGCACTAGACTCAAATGGGCTCTAATAGGCTGTAGGGGGGTTTGTTAGGCTGTATTAGGCTTCATTAGGCTGTACGAGGTGATACTGCACTATGGTCAACACATGTCCAAGTAAAAGTATTGAATGTGCACACAAACAACTGCCCGTGCACACGGTGGTTATTCACAATGGTGTGACATAATATAGACGAGTACTTCCCTCTACTACTCTATTTTCCATTGGAGAGGACTAGGCTAGACTTTGGCATACTAGGCCGTACTCAAATGGGCTCTAATAGGCTGTAGGGGGGTTGTTAGGCTGTACTAGGCTTCATTAGGCTGTACGAGGTGATACTGCACTATGGTCAACACATGTCCAAGTAAAAGTATTGAATGTGCACACAAACGACTGCCCGTGTACACGGTGGTTATTCACAATGGTGTGACATAATATAGACTAGTATTTCCCTCTACTACTCTATTTTCCCATTGGAGAGGACTAGGCTAGACTTTGGCATACTAGGCCGTATTGCACTAGACTCAAATGGGCTCTAACAGGCTGTAGGGGGGTTTGTTAGGCTGTACTAGGCTTCATTAGGCTGTACGAGGTGATACTGCACTTCCCTCTACTACTCTATTTTCCCATTGGAGAGGACTAGGCTAGACTTTGGCATACTAGGCCGTATTGCACTAGACTCAAATGGGCTCTAACAGGCTGTAGGGGGGTTTTGTTAGGCTGTACTAGGCTTCATTAGGCTGTACGAGGTGATACTGCACTATGGTCAACACATGTCCAAGTAAAAGTATTGAATGTGCACACAAACGACTGCCCGTGTACACGGTGGTTATTCACAATGGTGTGACATAATATAAACTAGTACTTCCCTCTACTACTCTATTCTCCCATTGGAGAGGACTAGGCTAGACTTTGGCATACTAGGCCATACTGCACTAGACTCAAATGGGCTCTAATAGGCTGTAGGGGTTTTTTTTAGGCTGTATTAGGCTTCATTAGGCTGTACGAGGTGATACTGCACTATGGTCAACACATGTCCAAGTAAAAGTATTGAATGTGCACACAAACAACTGCCCGTGTACACGGTGGTTATTCACAATGGTGTGACATAATATAGACTAGTACTTCCCTCTACTACTCTATTTTCCCATTGGAGAGGACTAGGCTAGACTTTGGCATACTAGGCCGTACTCAAATGGGCTCTAATAGGCTGTAGGGGGGTTTGTTAGGCTGTACTAGGCTTCATTAGGCTGTACGAGGTGATACTGCACTATGGTCAACACATGTCCAAGTAAAAGTATTGAATGTGCACACAAACGACTGCCCGTGTACACGGTGGTTATTCACAATGGTGTGACATAATATAGACTAGTATTTCCCTCTACTACTCTATTTTCCCATTGGAGAGGACTAGGCTAGACTTTGGCATACTAGGCCGTATTGCACTAGACTCAAATGGGCTCTAACAGGCTGTAGGGGGGTTTGTTAGGCTGTACTAGGCTTCATTAGGCTGTACGAGGTGATACTGCACTTCCCTCTACTACTCTATTTTCCCATTGGAGAGGACTAGGCTAGACTTTGGCATACTAGGCCGTATTGCACTAGACTCAAATGGGCTCTAACAGGCTGTAGGGGGATTTGTTAGGCTGTACTAGGCTTCATTAGGCTGTACGAGGTGATACTGCACTATGGTCAACACATGACCAAGTAAAAGTATTGAATGTGCACACAAACGACTGCCCGTGTACACGGTGGTTATTCACAATGGTGTGACATAATATAGACGAGTACTTCCCTCTACTACTCTATTTCCCATTGGAGAGGACTAGGCTAGACTTTGGCATACTAGGCCGTATTTCACTAGACTCAAATGGGCTCTAACAGGCTGTAGGGGGGTTTGTTAGGCTGTACTAGGCTTCATTAGGCTGTACGAGGTGATACTGCACTATGGTCAACACATGTCCAAGTAAAAGTATTGAATGTGCACACAAACGACTGCCCGTGTACACGGTGGTTATTCACAATGGTGTGACATAATATAGACTAGTACTTCCCTCTACTACTCTATTCTCCCATTGGAGAGGACTAGGCTAGACTTTGGCATACTAGGCCGTACTCAAATGGGCTCTAATAGAATATAGGGGGTTTGTTAGACTGTACTAGGCTATTAGGGGGGTTTGGTCGGCTGTACTAGGCTTTATTAGGCTGTACAAGGAAATACTGTACTATGGTCAACACATGTCCAAGTAAAAGTATTGAATGTGCACACAAACGACTGCCTGTGTACACAGTGGTTAATCGCAATGGTATGACATAATATAGACTTATACTCCACTCTACTACTCTATTCTCCCATTGGACAGGACTAGGCTAGACTTTGGCATACTAGGCTGTACTCAAATGGGCTCAATAGAATACAGGGGGTTTGTTAGGCTGTACTAGGCTTCATTAGGCTGTACAACGCAATACTGTACTATCGTCAACCCATGTCCATGTAAAACTCTTGATTGTGCACGCAAAGTATTGCACATGTACACATAGTGGTTAGTCCCAATGGTGTGAGGATCTACAGAGCCTAGTACAGGCTGATAGAGCCTATTTGAGTTTAGTGCACACTAGTTTTGTCTAGTCCAGCCTGATCCATCATAATACAGTACGGTAGTACTCCCCTCCACTACTCTGTTCTCCCATCGGGCTTGACTAGGTTAGACCTTGGCATTCGAGGCTGTACTGTACTACATATGTTCATGTACAGTAAGTGCATACAAACTATTGCCCATGAGTGGTTAGTCTGTTTGAACAGCCCAGTACACCCTAGTCTAGTCTAGTCCAGTCTGATCCATTGTAAGTAGTAGTAACTGCATACATTAATATGCTTTTCACATAATTGACATTTCTTAGTGGTCTCAAAATATTCTAATTCATTGAGATGTGGGGGTTTTCATGAGCTGTACACCATAATCAAGATTATTACATTTTTTTAATATTTCACTTAATGCACAAAGGTTTGAGAATATATTACATTTTGTCTTTCTATTATACTACGGAAGAAAACGTTTACAAATGTTTCTAACTGTGTATCTCCACAGTCCACAATGCTGCACTGCTATATTAAAACTGAGTATGTAGGGGCTTCACACTTTCAGAACTGCCACACTAGTTGACTGAGAACTGACTAACAGCAGGTGCCGTCCATTGCACTTAACGAGGGTTCAATCCAGAATGTCCTGTGGGATGAAGGGGGGGAGGGGGGGGGGAGTGCTCTTTCTGTTGCATTCTGTTGCATTTCTATTTGTAAGTGAGTCCAAACCAGACAGTTAATCTAAATGGTGTTTAGATTAACATGTTTTGAAATGGTCGTTTATTCATGCTTCATGCAGATCCTTAACCTTGTTGATCTGCTGATTTCAGAGTAATTACTTCATTATCTCTGTATTTCTAGGATCCTCACCTATAGCACATTGTAAAAACAGAGAGACAAGGTTCATAAAGTGTGGTTCAGGGACCTCTGGGAGTTCAACTATGTATGCAGCCATAGTTTGTGAGCCGGGCCAATACATTTACACAAACATTTCAAGGATATACAGTATGTAAATCACCAAAATATAAATATTAATATTGTAGCATGGAAAAAACTATATTTTTTTCTACACTACACACACACTACAACATTTTCAAAAATGTCTAAACAATTTATACCATGAAAAGTTCAATCATACACTTTAATGTAGCCAGATAACCATAAGCCAGTCTTTCTGACATGAACAAATAATAGTTCACAGTAGGCAAATAACAGCACTTTTTTCTGTCAGATGCTGATCTGCAGCATCTGGTTAAATCAATGCAGGAGGATGCAGCAGTTGTGCGGTCCTGACTGCTGACCGCTCGCATTTCGACCATGTGATGTCAACATTGTAGCCCTCACTCCATAGTCTAGTTATCATCAGTCATCAAACATCTTTGTACATTATTTGAGGGTTATATTTAACCACTCACAGATATGGAGAAAGATGATCTGTGTGTGAAAAAATAATCCTTTAGTGTAATTTCTAATAAGAAAAAAATCATAACCTCGGGGAAGACGGATGGCATTCCCGGGCAGGAAATTAAGTGCCCTGTGCCCATGCATCCCGGGATCCGAGTGTAGTTCAAGGACCTCTGGGAGTCCAGCTATGTACACAAACCATAGTTTGTGTGCATGACCAATACATTTACACAAACATTTAAAGGCTATAGTACAATCCAGCCATGGTTGTTTCCCAAGTGTGGTTCAGGACCTCTGGGAATCAAACTATGTACATAGGCCATAGTTTATGTGCAGGATTAATACCTTCACATGAACATTTCTGCACCCGATCCAGTATGAATTCCCCATTGAATGGGCTCAGATTTCTTCAAAAATCCCCCATTCGATGGGCCCAGATTGCATAATTTTCGCCATCTGAATGGCCTCAGATTGCTCCATAAAATGCCCCCGGTTCGCTATTGGTCGGCTTTCGTGCCCCCCCCATACTCTCTCAGGGGGGGGGAGTGAGGTTGTCATAGCAAACTGGGCTGAACATGGCGGATCTTAAAAGCATTTTGACAACATTAAATGCATTTCCATAACAATAATGTTAAGTGACAAAAATAAAAGTGACATGTCATCGGAAAGTATTTCTCCCGCTGAATCCAACGTTACCACTCTTGACGCTCTCCGGCATCGGGAAAGTACCGTTTCGCCACGCCCACTTAGCAAATTGCATTTTTTGGACTTTGACGGCCATAAAAACGCTGTTAGAGATTTTTTTTTAAAATCCGTTCCAACTCCCCATCCATGTTGAAGATCGATATGAAGAAAGTGTCGCACAAACAAGTGCCATACACCAAACTGTTCGTCTCGTCGAGAGGGACTCAGAAAGCCCCGGATGTTGACCTTTGGGGGCGGTGCTACAGCCCGTCAAAGTCAAAAACCTAACTTTTGAGCGGTTTGACACAAATCAGCGCATGCGTCTCTACGAGCTGAACGTGTGCACGTCCATTACTCCCCCCTCTGATGCTTGTGGGCGAGGCCAAGTACGTTTGCATTTTTTGGACTTTGACGGCCATAAAACGCCTTTAGAGATTAAAAAAAAAAAAAAATCCATTCCAACTCCTATCTATGTTGGAGTATAGCCAGGTCAGATGGTCTTGGTCCGGATTTTTTTCTGACACCGTTAACCCCTAAAGGTCATGGAAAAGACTAGAGGTCATGAAACATCCTTAAAAAAAAAAAAAAAAAACACCAGAAAAAACGTGTGAAAGAAGTGTTTCTGACTTACTTTTCAACGCTGATTCAGATTCCGTTGGATTGCAATAGTTTGTGTGCAAGACCAATGGTTTTACATGAACATTTCTAGGCTATAATACAGTCCATTTTAGTAGAGCCACGTCTGGTTGACAAAGTGTGGTTTGGGGGACTCTGTGGGGGAAAACTGTGTATAATAGCTTTAAATGAACATCTCTAGGCTATAGTACAGTACAGCCATGGCAGGCTCCTAAACTCCTTCGGACTATCGACTAGTAAGGACACATTCATGTAAAACTATAAGACCTACAATGCTGGCAGGATCCTGGAGTTAGCCTGGCTAATAAGCCAGACCGAATCAGCTGTTGGCAAAAAATATTGGTCATGCACACAAACTATGGCTCGTGTACATAGCCCCCCACCCCCCACCCTAACCCCCAGTAATATAGCTATAAATGTTCACGTGAAAGTATTGTTTGTGCACACAAACTATGCCTTGTGTAACGTAGTTGGATGCAGAGGTCCCCAAACTACACTTTGGGAACCATCCATCACTGCATTGCATTTATAGCCTTGAAAGTTTGAGTAAAAGGTATTGGCTGTGCAAACAGACTATGGCTTGTGTACATAATTGGACTGCCAGGGATCCCTTAACCCCACTTTGGGAACCAGACATGGCTGGATTGTACTAAAGAAATGTCTGTGTAAAGGTATTGCCTGTGGACACAAACTATGGCCTATATACATAGTTGGATTCCCAGAGGTCCCTGAACCACACTTTGGGAATCAGTCATGGCTAGATTGTACTATAGCCTTGAAATGTTTATGTAAAAGTATTGGCTGTGCACACAGACTATGGCATGTGTACATGTTTGTGTAAATGTATTGGCCGTGCACACAAACTATGGCCTTTGTACATAGTTGGACTCCCAGAGGTCTCCGAACCAAACTTTGGGAACAGCCGTGGCTGTACGAGGCTGTCTGCAACATAACCTTGAAATGTTCTTGTAAGACTATTTGTCATGCACACACACTCTGGCCCATGTACATAGTTTGATTCCCAGAGATCCCCGAACCACACTTTGGGAACCAGGCGTGACTGTACTTGGCTGTCCTGTAATATAACAAACAAATGTTCAAGTAAAACGATTGGTCGTGCACACAAACACTGTCCTGTGTACATAGTTGGAACCAGGAGGTCAACACACCACACTTTATGAACCAGCCATGGCTGGATTGTACTATAGCATTGAAATGTTTGTGTAAATGTATTGGCCGTGCACACAAACTATGGCCTTTGTACATAGTTGGACTCCCAGAGGTCTCCGAACCAAACTTTGGGAACCAGCCGTGGCTGTACGAGGCTGTCCTGCAATATTACCTTGAAATCTTCTTGTAAAACTATTTGTCATGCACACAAACTCTGGCCCGTGTACATAGTTTGATTCCCAGAGATCCCCGAACCACACTTTGGGAACCAGGCGTGACTGTATTTGGCTGTCCTGTAATATAACCAACAAATGTTCAAGTAAAACTATTGGTCGTGCACACAAACACTGTCCTGTGTACATAGTTGGAACCCCAGAGGTCAACACACCACACTTTATGAACCAGCCATGGCTGGATTGTACTATAGCATTGAAATGTTTGTGTAAATGTATTGGCCGTGCACACAAACTATGGCCTTTGTACATAGTTGGACTCCCAGAGGTCTCCGAACCAAACTTTGGGAACCAGCCGTGGCTGTACGAGGCTGTCCTGAAATATAACCTTGAAATGTTCTTGTAAAACTATTGTTTGTGCACACAAACTCTGACCCATGTACATAGTTGGTCTCCCAGAGGTCCCGAACCACACTTTGGGAACCAGCCTTGGCTGGATTGTACTATAGTCTAGAAATGTTTGTGTAAAATTATTGGTCATGCAGGCTGGACTGTACTTAAAGTATTGGGCGTGCACACAAAATATGGCCCGTGTACACCATAGATCTCTGCTGCCCCCCATTGATAAAACAGTGTCAACACAGCCGTGTTCACGAAAGGCACTAATTTGTGATCATTAGCCGTATTTTGGTATGGCAAAAGCACAATGTGTGTGCACCGGCTTACTTGCGTACACAAAGCCTATCAATATGAATTGAAAATGCCTGCCGTGAACGCAAAAAACTATTGTTATTATTATTATTATTATTATTATTATTATTATTATTATTATTATTATTATTATTATTATTATTATTATTATACTGCAGGTTTTTTAGGGAAAATGTATTATAATGGATATAAAGTAAAAACAGTGATCTGGCATATATGTGGAAATTGTATCTGAACACAAAATGTGTTTTTATGCTTAAAATTGCTAAATACAATGCATTGAGTATTGTTAGTGATTCGATCCCAATCCGATACAGATTCTTTACATTGCAAATCAGTCAAAGACAGTCAAACGATGATTTTTTTCTGTTTACATAGCGATATAGTTTTTTAATTAAAAATGATAATTTGATTCAGTCACTATACCCTTACATCCGTAGTTACTTAGCAAACACACAGAAGGTGGAAGGTAGCAGAGTCTATACTGAGTAGTGTGAAGTATAATTTAAGATAAGATGTTCACAGGGCACCTTTATTGATCCCAGGAGAGGAATTCAAGTTGCCAGAGGTAGCACAGCACTTGAGATACAGTTACAGGGGCAAGTGGAAGTAGTGTAGACACAGCAACCAGGGTAAGAAAGACATCACGTTTGAAATCAATAATGAATGAACGTAGTAAACAAACAGCATACAGACTCAACAAAGCTTTGCATTATGCAGGACGAAGGAAACTAAACAGGAATGCACACGGCAGAGTCCTAGCAGTAATGAACTGTTACTGTTAATTCAGAGCTAATTAAACTATCGAAGGAACAGGAGTGACCGACCACCTAGTGGTAGTGTGCCTCACTATGAATCTTCATCGCCATACCAGCACAGAGGATATAGTCTGAGACACTTCTTATCGTATTTCCCACCCCACAGGCCCTCAGGGGCGGTAGATAAACGTGAGTGGTTGTCCGTGATAGCATCCGACTTCCTCGCCACCTATACTTTAGCGGGACGGAGTACGATGAGCCGCGAAGTTAACTCTCTTACTGGCCATGCCACTATTCCTCATAATGCCAACAATTTACCCCAATTTTCACATTTTTTTATTCATCAAATTAATGCCAATCAAATAAAGCATATGATTCCAAATACTCGTCATTTGTAGAGTTGATATACTATATGATAACACCCAGTAGGTGGCAGTAATGCGGACGATGGCCGGAAATGAAGTGCATTTCCGGTCATAGAGTAAGAGTACTTCCTGTTTATCCGTGGCACGGTTGCTAGGCAAACTGTGTGGTGGTGTGATCATCGTCTAGAGCTCCATCAGAGCGATCGTGTTTTCATATATAAGTCAAATCAAGCTGTAATGACGCACCGATGGTTGGATTTTGATCAGCGATGGACATACAGACTGCACACGTGCAAGTGCGCACCCGACGATTTTGGCCATTACTAAGTGGGTAGAACCTGCCGTTAGCCGATCATGCTGAAAGAATGCGCCAAGGGCATCAAGGGCTTTAATTATTTAAAGCATAAAATGCGTCAAGGGCAATAAGAGGGTTAAGAGCCATGGCCGCCGTCTGAACCTTTGCCAACGGAGGAGTGTTTCAAATGTATCCGTGTGGGTGCCAAAGCATTTTGATTTTCCATATTCCAGTGGCCTGTCGTAGCAGTGACATCACAATAATGGTATAAATGAGAATGGTTGACCATTCCATCGATTTACAAAAAAAAAAAAAAAAAAAAAGACCAAAAACATTACAAATGCATCACACTGTACGTAAGTAGAAACCTGTCCAGTCATCATCAAAGTAAATGTTCAACGGCATTTTGGGATAGACTGGCCAACAACGACCGACTATTATATACTCTATAACAGGTGTGTCAAACTCAGATACAGAGTGGGCCAAAATTTAAAACTGAACAAAGCCGCGGGCCAAGTTTGAACGAACTAACCTTTTAAAGGGGAATTCCACACATTTTCAAAATTTTCCTGAGAGGGTACAAATGTGAACCAAATGGACCCTAGCGGGTCCATTTGGTTCCATTTGTAACCTCTCAGGAAAAATGGGTCTGAAAGGTAAAATCATTAACATGGTGAAATACATCTTGGCGATGTCATCAGATGTATTTCACCATGTTAATGATTTTTTCAGACCTCAATTTTTAGGAAATAAAGAATGGGGAAGGGGGAACTTTTTTTTAATCATGTCCACACAACATCTCTAAGGTATGATATATGACATATTCAAATGTTGAAAATGGGTGGTCTTCCCCTTTAATTTGATAATGTCTCAAGGGCCAAATGAAATTATACGGCGGGCCAAATTTGGCCTGCGGGCCAGAGTTTGACACCCATGCTCTATAAGGACGAACGGCCGCAATGGTTTCTCACGCTGGGCAAAGCAAAATAACCAGCATTGGAGGGTGGATAAGAGGATGGATTTGTTTGTCTTTTTTATGACCGCTCCAATCTATTTTGTATTGCTCCCCGGAGTGTTCTGTGTTGAAGTATAACCTCTGTGCAATACAGATGAGGTAAAACTAAACAAAAAAAAGTTGTTTCTCAAGGTTAAATAAAGGCTATTCCATAATATCCCCATCCAGTATACAGTAAACTGATAGTTTAAATTAGTTATTAGTCTACTAATAAGTAAGCAAGTTTTAATAATTTCCCCCTGCAAACATTCTTAAAATCTGACCGTGCTTAGTATTGTTGCCTGAGAATTATGTTATCTTATACCGTATTTTCCGGACTATAAGGCACCCTTATATAGTCGACTGCAGTAGCTTCTATTCTATGTTGACTGCAGTAGCGTCTGTTCTATGTTGACTGCAGTAGCTTCTATACTATGTTGACTGCAGTAGCTTCTATTCTATGGTGACTGCAGTAGCTTCTATCCTATGTTGACTGCAGTAGCTTCTATTCTATGGTGACTGCAGTAGCTTCTATCCTATGTTGACTGCAGTAGCTTCTATCGTATGTTGACTGCAGTAGCTTCTATTCTATGTTGACTGCAGTAGCTTCTATTCTATGTTGACTGCAGTAGCTTCTATTCTATGTTGACTGCAGTAACTTCTATCCTAGGCGCCTTATAATCCTATGCACCTTAAAAGGGAGTTCCACCCATTTTAACCATTTTTTCTAGGAGTGTACAAATGCAACCAAATGAACCCTAACAGGTTCATTTGGTTCCATTTGTACGCTCCCAGAAAAAAGAAGCATCTAAAGAAATCCATTAACATGGTGAAAATACATCTTGATGATGTCATCAAGATGTTTCACTATGTTAGTGGTTTTCTTCAGACCTCCATTTCTTGGGAACACAGAATGGGGGAACTTTTTTTTTATCATGTCCAACCAGCACCTGAATGTTGAAAACGGGTGGACTTCCCCTTTAAACGGTTCTTAAATAGACCATTCATTGAAGGTGCTCCTCATAGTCCGGTGCACCTTATACTGCGGAAAATACGCTAATAAAAGTTAACTATAATAGATTGTAAAACAAAAACAAAAAAACGAGTATCGGGTACCTTTCCTGGACAAAGTCATTCGTATGCCAAAGGGCTGACCGGACCGAGCCCCAGCTATAAGTCTCCCCCTTCCCCGAAAAACAGGAGGAAGCATTTAACATCCCCTCTCTCTCTCTCTAAATGAGAGCTATACGGTTGAGCAGAGTAAACACATGTGGCACAACGCCGAGGGAAACCTAGGTGAGACGAGGGATACGTTCAGCACAGAACAAACAAACCATTGCTCTCCCACTTGCACCCTAATTGTTTGTGGCTGTAATGACAATGCCTTGCTCTCTGGGAGACGTTTTCTGTTTGATAGTGATGAAGAAGTAGTGCTCAGTTTTAAAAAAGAAAACCCTACAGTACAAGACTGTAGCTGCACTCTATAGTGTGTTGACAAAAAAAACAAAAAACAACGCAGGAGAGTCATACTGTATGGCACGTACAGCTCTCCTTCATGTTAATTATTCTTTTTTTATGTTATTTTTATTCATGGAGTATTTTTATTTTATTTTATTCTCTTCTCCTTTTTTGGGAGATATTTTCCGGATAGCAAAATAATGTTTCCTTTTTTTAATTTTTTATTTTTTGGTTTGTTTTGTGTTGAAAGGGGAATTCAACCCATTTTCAAAATTTTCCTGAGAGGATACAAATGTGAACCAAATGGACCCGCTCGGGTCCATTTGGTTCCATTTGTACCCTCTCAGGAAAAAGGGATCTAAAAAAAAAGCATTAACATGGTGAAATACATCTGACGTATTTCACCATGTTAATGTTTTTTTTCAGACCTCCATTTTTAGGAAATACAGAATTTTTTTTATCATGTCCACATACACAACATCTCTAAGGTATATTAATGACATATTGAAATGTTGAAAATGGCTGGAGTTCCCCTTTATTTTGATTTAATTTATTTATTCTTTTGGAATGATAGCTGCCTCTCTCTCTCTCTCCCCACCTCCTTCCTTCCTCCTGCGCATTTGGTGCAATGTGCTTGAAAATAATGTTATAAAAAAAAGATCTAAGAATGGGCACTTTCTGATCCCTGTGCTGTCACTGGCATTTACTTCTGAAACCTCCCCTCCACCTATACCCATCCCCATGTCCACTGCCCAGCCCACACCATGCCTACGGTATATACCTACGGCTCAGACAGTACCACAGTGTACACAATACTCTGTTCCAATTCATTAAAGAGCCCTGCATTCAAAATTTGTTATGTCGAATTTGCAAAAAGTGTCATGCATGTATGCCGTATACTGTAGCTATAGGCTTTATGGTGTCTGCTGGCCATTCAGTGTGTATGTCAATGCATTTGTGGTGCATCACCTGTGCATGCTGTTTGTTTGCATGAATGTGGTTGTACCTACTACCAGCTTATTGTATGTTACTGTGTGTGTGTGTGTGTGTGTGTGTGTGTGTGTGTGTGTGTGTGTGTGTGTGTGTGTGTGTGTGTGTGTGTGTGTGTGTGCGTGTGTGCGTGCGTGTGTGTGTGCGTGTGTGCGTGTCTTCTTGTATTACTATACTTTTAAGCACCATGATGCATCTAAATTTAAATCTAAATTTCCCGGCCTGCTTTTCTAGCAAAAACATGTAAAGATTTCATCTTCATGTGTTATGGTTATAAATGGCACATACTGTAAGTGGTGCTCATAAGTGCAGTAATACTATAGACCTGCGCAGTGACGTCACCGCCCCTGTTCCAGAAATGGATTCCCCATTCATTTTTTCTCATAGACTTTTCGAAAATAATTTATATAAAGACGATTACGCCGCGGACAAAGCCGAGTCGTGACGAATCATGATGACACACACAAACTTTTGGGGCAATCAAATCATTTCTAAGATGAAAAACGAAACAAAAAGTGTTGTATCATGCCGCTTTCTACTTCTTCTTAATTATATATTGTATGTCATGATTTGTCACGACCCGAGTTGGCTTTGGCCACGGCGCAATCGTGTTTTTATTAACCATTTTCGAAAAGTCTATGAGGAAAATGAATGAGGAATCCACTAGTGGAACAGGGCTGGTGACGTCACTGCGCAGGTCTATAGTGTGTGAATGTGCGCGTGTGAGTGCGTGCGTGTCTATACTTGGGCGTGTGTGTGTGTGTGTGCAAGCGCCCTGCGTCGTGCACATGCAGGCGCAGCGATAATTAAACCCCAAAGTGTGTTGTTCGAACCCCAACAGGAAGCTCCTTATGTGATGTACAAGAAAAATCATGTGCACCTGGAGGGCAATGACAGATATGAAGGCTACTGCGTCGATTTAGCGTCTGAGATTGCCAAACATGTTGGAATTAAGTACAAACTGTCTATAGTAATGGATGGGAAGTACGGAGCCCGTGACCCCGAGACCAAGACCTGGAACGGGATGGTCGGTGAACTGGTCTATGGGGTGAGTACGGTCATGGGAGCCAGCTCTGTCTCTAATTTTGATTTTCATTTCGATTACATGACAGTTTGCAAGGAACTTCAACATGAGAGGAGATCTCATTTTTCTGGCTTGCGGTCATCACCGACTCACCCCCAGCGAGCTCCAATTAAAAAAAAAAAAAAAAAACGCCCGCTTAACGGACGGACGGACGAGTCCCGGCGGGTCTTTTTTTCCCGCCGGGCGGGAGTGAGTTCTAGCATGTTCGTTGTCGTCTGGTGGCTGCGGAAACCTCTTATCTCCATCCTTTCAAAAAGAAATGTTATTTCTTTAGTTACTTTTAATTGTAACTATACAAACAATTTTCATGTTACACACATGCCTAAAATAGCCCTTATTTGGGCTAGGCTTTTTGAAAACAATGTATTTCCAACTCCAGTTTTTCCCTATTTAGGCTGCTTGAACAGCAGACCGCTCATTTTCTGACCCCCTCAATTTCGCAATTCTGAGAACTAGGTGACTGGTGGAACGTGCCCAACTCTGATTGCACGGCATTGCCATCTAGTGGTCAATACTGGTGATATTGAATATCGATCTAATTAACACGTTATCAATACCGATATTAAAAAAATCAATACCGCCCAAGACTAATTCAAATATTGTTATTTATTCTTATTTGGGTAACCCTCCCTACTATAGGGTGTGGTGACCATATAAGGAGTTCATCTCTGTTGCCACGTTGTAAAACAAAACAAACAGACCCTAGTTTCAATTTGCGCATCTTGTTACCAGGGGTTTAATACCGGAGGGTTTTCTGAATCACTGAATGCGTCTTTAATGAAAGCCCCCAAAGCCTCTGTGTCAAAATTAGAGGAAATAGCAGGTCTACCTCATGCTATTTATTTACACTATTCTTGGGCAATTTTGAAAGTCTGTGGATTCATGTAAATATTTAACCAATACAAAGTATTATGTCATTAACAAGAGCTTATGAGTAAATGATTCGTACATTGGATCCATTTTTTTTAAATTCCCTGTTTAGTGAAACGTAACCAAATGGGCCGGATTTAGCCAGACCTACTAGGGTGGGCTGGAAGGTTGGCAGGGTGGGCACCTCCAACACCAGGGCCCACTGTTTATCCGGCATTTGAGCCACGGACCACCATTTGAGGACATTTCAGCCCCACAGACCCCAAAACTAAAGATTTATTTTGCGTTTGTCCACAATTCCAGGCTGGATTTGGGAAACAAAACGCAAAGCAAACATACAGATCATAATGACCATTAATCTTCTACATTCTCTAGTTGTGTAGACTTCACATGATGAATGTTTTAACTCTTGAGAGCGTAAACATGAAACCAAATGGACCCGCAAGAGTCCATTTGGTTTCATGTTCACGCTCTCAAAGAGTGGGGACCACATGGAACTCTCTTAAGGGCCACTGGTTGAAAACCACTGATATTACCTTTTTTTTGGGTGGGCAGGATGCACGTTTGGGTGGGCTCTACCCCCCTCTAGCTCCGGCCCTGAACGTAACTGTTTTTTTGTTCTGGGACTTAAGAGGTTTCCAGGTTTTCCTGACAGCAACGAAATAAACGCACATTGTCCACTGGGGCTTTGCATTGTGGGAGTTGGTGCTAATCCTGAGCTGGAGAAAATGAAATCATTTCTCAGTGCTGTTCATTGCAATTAATCCTTCACTTGTGCTTAGGCTACAAATTGCATCAGGCCTTTTCACGGTCAGAAACAGAGGTAGGTATGTAAACACAATGTGACCATATGGCAAACACGACTGTAATCACTTTGATGAATGAAAAATTATATGCCTTTGAAGTGATTGTGTAATTATGCTGCTCATTGTTTGATGTGTATGATGGATATGCGGCGTTGTAAATTCACAGCTGAGAAAATCTGCTTCGAAATCAACAGCTAAATGGTGGGGTTGCGGTTTAGTGAAGGCAACAAGATCCATATGGGGGATCATTGCAACTCCATAAGAAAAAAAAAAGTTTGCAGGGGCTGTTCGCATTAGCGGAGGGCCAGTGGTTTGGGGAAGTACTGTTATTTTTTTTAATTTTTTTTTACCCTTTCAGGTCGGAATCCATTTTTGGATTCTGTACAGCAGGGGTTTTCAACCTGTGGTCCGGGGACCACCAGTGGTCACCTGAGAGGATTCCAGGTGGTCCCCAGCTAAATGATGGACAGTTGTTAACCAATACCCTTAGAAACCCTTATAGGTCTGTAACTCTTGAGAGCGTTAAAATAAAACCAAATGGACCCTCACAGGTCCATTTTACGCTCTCAAGAGTTAAATTATATTTAAACATCTGAATTACTTCATTTTCAAGAATCTACACATTTAGACACTGTAGAAGAATAGTTATTTTGACCAACGTTTTGCTAGTTTTTATTCAGTCAAAAAAAAAAAAAAAAAAAAAATAACCATTTATCTTTAAAATATTTATCAAAATAGGTGATCTACAAGCCCTCAATGCTTGTAGATCCTCCAGCTATACTCTATGGCTCTGGTTACACAGCTATATGTCTCCGTAAAACCGTGCTCTACCCATTTCTTTCAATGAGAAAATGCTCAGTGAGTTGAATCAGTGTGCACATGAGTTAATTGCGTTAAAATTTTTAATCAGATTAATCAACAAAATTAATTTAATCCCATTAATTAACTATTTTCAACAGCCTTAATAAATATATATATATAATAAATATATATATATATATAATATATATATATATATATATATAATATATATATATATATAAATATATATATATATATATATATATATATATATACTTTGTTACACGTAAAAATCACTGCATTCTAAATTATATGAGTAAATCTAATGGCATCAGATATAGTGCAAAAGTATCAAACCTACATGCTCAGCTTTTGAACCACGGACCACCGTTTGATGACATTTTCATTTTACCCCACAGACCCTTAAAACTAAAGATTTCTTTTGTTTTTGTCCACAATTCCAGGCTGAATTTTGAGGGGAAAAAACATTCTCCCATTCAACCATTCTTCTACGTTCTCTATTTGTGTAGACTTATTAAGTGTGCTCATTCAGATGATGAATATTTTATCTTTTGAGAACATAAAACATGAAACCAAATGGACCCACAAGAGTCCATTTGGTTTCATGTGTTACGCTCTCAAGAGTTAAGTACATCTGGTTAACCAACTTTACAACATTTAGCTGGGGACATCTCAAGGGCCACTAAGGCTCCTTGGACAACTGTTTGAAAACCAATGCACCAGCATCAAAAGTAGCAAGATATACAAGCTCGAAAGCATTTTAAGCTGCTGCCTTTGCCCTTTTTTAATTTGGAATGCTGAAAAGCAATCCTTTTTGTTTTGACATAGTATAGATACATAGTAGTATAGTATAGGTACACAATTAGACACAGTTAGAGACTAAATGCCATCTTGGTGCAGGTCTCAAAAAGCCAAATAAACAGTGGGCCCTGGTATAAAAATGGTTGAAAACACGGCGCTCAGTCTGAGGCCACAGACAGCAGCTTATTGAGTGGGTAGCGGTGGGTAGTGCATGGTGGGGTTGGTGGACGGTGTGGATGCAAAATGCATGAGAGTTACGCTCTCTTCATCTGTTCAATTTCCCCGCTATCAGCCACAGAGATTGGCTCGTTTGATCTGCTATCGTGACCAAATTATCCTCCAAATTGGAAGTCCACTCCTCGCAGATGGAAGATGGTGGGAGGGGGAGCGGGATGGGGAAACAAAAGGCCCATCGTATACCTGTCAACACCACCCCCCCCTACCACCACAACCCCCCCCCCACTCTTCCTCCCTCACACCCTCCCAGTGTTGCCAACTGCCAAAATCCAAAATGCACTAGAATGCACTAGAGCAGGGGTTTTCAACCTTTTTCATACCAGGGCCCACCATTTATTGAGAATTTGAGCCACGGACCACCATTTGATGACATTTTAGCTCCACAGACCCCAAAACCCCAACATTTATTTTGCTTTTGTCCACAATTCCAGGCTAGATTTGGGAGACCAAACAGTCAAACATACAGAAGAAAATTACCATTAATCTTCTACATTCTCTAGTTGTGTAGATTTGGGATAATTCACATGATGAATATTTTCACTCTTGAGAGTGTAAAAATGAAACCAAATGGACCCGCAAGGGTCCATTTGGTTTCATTTTTACGTTTTCAAGAGTTACATCTATTTGACCAACTTAGCTTGGGACCACCTGAAACCCTCTCAAGGACCACTGGTGGTCCCTGGACCACCTGTTGAAAAACCCTGCACTAGAGCAGTGGGTTTTCAACCATTTTCATACCAGGGCCCACTATTTATTCTGCATTTTAGCCACCGAGGAGGACCACCATTTGATGTTGATTAATTTAGGAGAAATAACTGAAAAAATGTTGGTCAATTGGCAACTCTTCTATATTTTGAAAATGTGTAGATTCTTGGAAATTAGGTAATTTAGATGTTTGAATATATTTAAATCTTGAGAGCGTAAAATAAAACCAAATGGACCCTTAGGGGTCCATTTGGTTTCATTTTTCGCTCTCAAGAGTTACAGATCTATAAGGGTCCATTTGGTTACCAATGGTCTCTAAAAATCCTTAGTCGGGGATACAATACTTGAGTAGACATACTTAACAACAGTTCCGTCCTCCCATCACCACTGACTCCTACCTACCTGTAAACCCCATCAAGACTTCCCCTAGTTTTTTTTTTTTTTTTTTTTACGGCAGGTGCGGCGCAGGGGGGATGGGGTGGCGCTAACGATTATGCGCGCGTTGACCTTTCCTGACCGGCAAATTAATTAATTTGATTTTCATTTGCCTTGGGGGGGCCCCCGAGGCTGCGCCTCGTTGTTTTGTTTTTATTATGCGTTTTGTTTTTCCCCCTTTCACCGCTGATTGACTGCACGCTGCTGCCAAGGATTAAACGGTTTCTCCAGCCCCAGCGTTGACGCCGGGGCGACACGCGACACGCCAGCGACTGTCACGTTATATCAGGGTGGGGCTTTCACTGGGGTCTGACCTTGTAGAGGAACACGCGCCGCGGGTTGCGTCGCCTTAAAATAATAAATAAAGAAAACAGCCGCTTATATTCCTTTAATTTATGTGCGGGGGAAGACAATACAGAGCAGACAGTACAAATAAGTGTCCTTCATACAAAACCGCAGCGCTTTGAAGAGGAGCGGCGCGGTTATTTAATTAATCACACACACACGCACACAAGCTGCAGAAACACTGTCTGAAGTGATTAATTATTTGCGTCTGTTTTTACAAAGAAAAACCCATGGTTGTGAACGTTAAAAAAAGAGAGAGAGAAAGAGAGAAGTGCTTGCCGCCACCTCGGAGCATTTTTGGTAGAATGCCACAATATGGAGCAGGAAAAAAAAAATGTGGGGTGGTTGTGGGTAAAGGGAGAGTGTTGGGAGAAGAGAAACAGCTTGGAAGATAAAACATAATGCAAATGCCAGAACTGGTTTCTCTCTTCAGGGGATATGGAGGGGAGGGAGGGGGGATGTTGGCTGATGAATGGCATGCGAAGCTGCTGGAATGCCGACCAGAGCCTGGGGTTGCCATGTCCCTCATGTTCCTCGTCACAGTCACCCCATTGAACAGTGTGCGACTTTAAATCAAAGCCATTTGTCGTTGGACGCAGAACTGACGGAGCGCATTAGCGAAATATCACTCAGCGACTTGAATTGGGATTTTTGTTGTTGTGGCGTTTTGTTTTCATTCGGGTTTGTTGGAGGTTTTTTTTTATGGTTATAGCGTCGTATTAATTACTCTTCATTCACTACTAGTTGTTTGTGTGCAGCGATTCCCCAAAACGTGGGGGTTTGTCTAGACAACGCAAGTGGGGCCCCAAATGGTTGGCTTTAAAAAAATAATAATAATTTAACATTCCTTTTAAAAGATGTATGTTTCAATTTCAGTTTTCTTCTTTAAAACCTTGACATAATGATTGCAGTTACCACTAGCCTACAGCAACACCAAGCTGATCAGATGGTAATGATAAAAAATTGACCTTTCTTCATTACATTATAGCAACACAAATACAAACATTTGCAGGGATGTGAAGTAGGCTACCAATCAGTGAGAAATGTCAGATTTGGCATAGAATCATTTTGATATAATGGACCCATCCGTCTGACCACTTAACAACTGGTCATATGGTTTTCCAAGTATTAAAGGGGAATTCCACCATTTTCAACATTTTGAAGCGCCTAAAGAAATCCATTAACATGGTGAAAATATATCTTGATGATGTCATCGAGATGTTTCACTATGTTGGTGGTTTTCTTCAGACCTCCATTTCTTGGGAACACAGAATGGGGGAACTTTTTTATCATGTCCACCCAGCACCTCTAGGGTATACTAATGACATATTAGAATGTTGAAAATGGGTCGACTTTCCCTTTAAGCACAGAGCCAGAAAAAATGTTTGGAAACACTCAGTTATTTTCATTTGATTTTTTTTCCTATGTTGAGAGTTATTAATAATTACTTTTCTTTCATTAGCTATTGTCATGCATTTGTTCTAGTGTGTTTTTTCTTTAATTGATTTTTTAGCAGCTATTCCATTATCTGTGCGCCGCTGTGTTTTTTTTTTTTTTTTTTTTTTTAAGATTAATTTTCTAATCTCTTGGAGACGTTCCGCTCGTTTTCGCAAAACAACAATAAATAGCATTTGGAATAATAAATCCGTTTCGAGGCAAACTTGCTAAAACGTGACACCTTGTTGAGTTCTTTCCAAGCCGCTTCCCCTCGCGTTTATCTAAATATATTTGTCATTCAAAAACCCCAAAGGCTGCTTCTCATTTCTGTGCCGTCTCAGCCGTCGTGAGGAATGTGTTTATATTTGCCTTCTGTCTCGATCTCTCATGCGTTATAGACAGTCAAGTGTTGCGGGACTTCTGGTATCCTCAGTCACATAATAAGAATATTATATAACATTATATAACATTTATTTATCCGCCCTACAATTCCATCCTAGCGTTCTCCGTTTCGTTGTCTTTTGTTTCAGCTTTCCTTGGAAGGAAATTACTGAGTCTGTTTGGGTTGAAAAACTAACGTTACTCTTTGGCAGAAACCTCCAAAGTTTTTTTTGTTTGTTTTTGGAGTTCACAGATATACTGTATATCCAATGTAAATTATTAACAAGCTCTTGTAACCGAACTAATAACTAGACTTCATTCACTGGCACACACTGTAACAGATTTGGACATACTTACAACAGTAGTTTTCATACCAGGGTCCACTATTTACTCTGCATTTTAGCCAAGGACCACCATTTGATGATAGTCTCTCAGACCCAAAACAACAATTTAGGACAGATAACTCTCAAAACGTTGTGCAAAAATAACAATTCTTCTGCATTTTATAATTGTGTAGATTCTTGAAAATGTAGTAATGCAGATGTTTAAATGTAATTTAAGTGTACAATCAAACCAAATGGACCTGTGGGGGGTCCATTTGGTTTCATTTTACACTAACAAGAGTTAGAGATCCATAAGAATCCATTTGGTTGGACCAACTGTTCATCATTTAGCTGGGGACCACCTGGAATCATCTCAGGGACCACTGGTTGAAAAACAACCAGTGGTCAACAACCTGAACTCCTTTATTTGGGCGGGTGATGGTAGAAAAGTGGCGGGGCAAAAAGATAAATATAAGTGTGCTTTTTGGCCGATACTTGGGTGATGTAGGCCGGGGGTTTTCAAGCTTTTTGATACCAGGGCCCACTATTTATTCAGCATGTACAAGGTTTTCCACCCAACAATGATGTACGCAACATGTTTACACAATGAACAGCATAATAATACAATAATAATAATAAAATGTTATTCTCCCTGAAGTTTCTAGGATAACCTGGGATTTTGGCTGCACTCTTTGTAGAACAGTAGTTGGTTCTTAAAGTGGAGTCCGGGGTGCTCCTCCTCTGTTAAAAAAAAGAAAGAAAAAGCATTAATTATTTGTTTGAAAACCGCCTTAATTGTCTCGCTTAATTGTGCCTGGGGCGGGGAACTAACTAACTTAACTAACGCTGGCTGTACTCGTGTTCCCCCCCTATGTTTCCAGAGAGCAGATATAGCTGTCGCGCCTCTCACCATAACACTGGTGCGAGAGGAGGTGATAGACTTTTCCAAGCCCTTTATGAGTCTGGGCATCTCCATTATGATAAAGAAACCCCAAAAGTCCAAACCCGGGGTGTTCTCCTTCCTGGACCCGCTGGCCTATGAGATCTGGATGTGTATAGTGTTTGCCTATATTGGCGTGAGCGTGGTTCTGTTCCTGGTGAGCCGCTTCAGCCCGTACGAGTGGAACCTGGAGGAGCAGGACGAGACCAAAGACCCCCAGACGCCCCCCGACCCGCCCAACGACTTCGGCATCTTCAACTCGCTGTGGTTCTCCCTGGGCGCCTTCATGCAGCAGGGCTGCGACATCTCACCCAGGTCAGTGCAATGCGTGTATGGGTGGCTGTTCTGGAGCTTGTTGTGACTGAGGCTAATAAGGCCCTGATACACCTATTAAAGAGGGGTGCCATGAGTTTTGTTTTTTGTTTTTCAATGTTGTACTTGTTTAAGAGATGACAGTATGTAAATAGACCCCTTGGTGTGTTTTTATGTGCAATGATGCCTTCCCTATGTATTTAGGGTTTCTTCCTGGGGACTGAACCTTTCCAGTCAAACATGCTAATGAAAAAAACTTCAATATAGTGACATCATGTGCTCAGCCCCTCCCCTAACTCCTCCCCCTTTATCATGCAACTAAAGCTGTGGGTGTGGCTTCAGTTCAGGTGGATCTCCACCCATCACCACCCACCAGGCAAAGCAGGCATACTTAATGAACTGGTTGAGTGGAATCATAAAAATGACAGTTTAACAAACTCTGTACACTTTTTGGGGAAAAAATCTTACTTTTCATATAACATTAATACCCGATGATCATGTTTTAGGGGAATTCCACCCATTTTCAACATTTTAATATGTCATAATATACTTAGAGATGTTGTGTGGACATGATAAAAAATTTCCCCCAATTCTGTATTTCCTAGAAATGATAAAAATGGAGAAATACATCTGATGACATCATCAAGATGTATTTCACCATGTTAATGATTTTTTTTCTTTCAGACCCCCTTTTCCAGAGAGGGTACAAATGTGAACCAAATGGACCCGATAGGGTCGATTTGGTTCACATTTGTACCCTCTCAGGAAAATTTTGAAAATGGGTGGAAATCCCCCTTTAATATACCTTAGAGATGTTGTGTGGACATGATGAAAACATTCCCCCATTCTGTGTTTCCTAGAAATGGAGGTCTGAAGAAAATCATTTACATGGTGAAACACATCTTGATGATGTATTTTCACCATGTTAATGGATTTCTTTAGAAATCGAATGGAACCAAAAGAACCCATTTGTACACTTGTTGACGGCGGCCTATGCCCCAGAAGGGCTCGTAGGCGTGAGTGGGTGAAGTGATATTTGTCACATATTGCTATTCCCAGAATTTCAGTCCTCAAAAGACCTGTTCTAACTAGATCAGTGGTTTTCAACCTTTTTGATCCCAGGGCCCCGTATTTATTCAGCATTCGAGCCACGGACCACCATTTGAGGACATCTTATAGCTCCACAGACCCCAAAACCAAAGATTTCTTTAGCTTTTGAAACAGTCAAACATACAGATCAAAATGCCCATTAATATTCTACATTCTCTAATTGTGTAGACGTGGGCTAATTCTGATGATGAATCCGGTTTAACCAACTGTCCATCATCTAGCCTGGGGACCACCTGGAACCCTCTCAGGGACCACTGGTGGTCAAATAAAATTATGTACAGAATGCAAAACTGTCTGGGGTGTTCACATAAGGCTGAGTAGACAACAAAATCACAAGAAGTTATTTTTGTTTTGTTTTTTCTTTTTTTGAAGTGAAATATCCTTTTAAGTACATTTATTTCATAACTTTCCACCACATTGTGCATGGGCCTCTGTCCATTTTATTCCCATATTAAGTGTGGGTTAAAGGGGTATGTGTCTCCAGTAAGTTATTATAGCATCAACATCAGTTTAACCACTTTTCACCTGACAGCTTGGTCAGTTCTTGGACAAAGCTTCTGTCGAGACACAGGGCCGGATTTAGCCAGCCCTACTAGGGTGGGCACGAAGAATGGCAGGGTGGGCAACTCCAAAGTTTTTCATATGTAGCAGTGGTTTTCAACCTTTTTGATACCAGGGCCCACTATTTGTTCGGCATTTGAGCCACGGACCACCATTTGATGACATTTTAGCCCCACAGACCACAAAACTAAAGATTTATTTTGATTTTGTCCACAATACCAGACTGGATTTGAGAAACAAAACAGTCAAACATACAGATGAAAATGAGCATTAATCTTCCACATTCTCTAGTTGTGTAGACTTGGGATAATTCTGTTGATGAATATTTTAACTCTTGAGAGCGTAAAAATGAAACCAAATGGACCCGCAAGGGTCCATTTGGTTTAATTTTTACGCTCTCAAAGAGTTACATCTGGTTAACCAACGTTCCACAACTCTCTCAAAGACCACTGGTGGTCCCCGGACCACTGATGAAAACCACTGATATTACCTTTCATTGGGTGGGCAGAATTGCACATTTGGGTGGGCCCTGCCCACCCTGGCCCCCCTCTAGATCCGGCCCTGTCGAAACAAATCATTCCCTCTGGTCCTCTGGTGTTACGCACTGCAAGCTGCAGGTGGATGGGTCAGGCGGCCGCGATTTAACCTCACAACATATTGCAACTGTTTTTTGTTGCATCGCAAATCACGGGCCGCGGAGCATGCATGGCTTTACGATCGGCCAGATGTAGATCAGCTGGTTTTCGCAGCTGAAACATTTTTTGCATGCCAGATATTTGTCTTGTATTTACGGAGGTTTTGACGTATGCCCAGATACGGAACGCTCGGCTTCATTGGATGAGCGGCGATGGATGTTTGATCTCATATGGGAGATCCATGGTTAGAATCCTTCATGTAGCAAACATGAATCGAAGACAGTTCTTGATTTAAAGGACCACTTCACCACTTTTCCACGTATCTTCATATTCTATAGGTTCTCACTAATGTACATGATAAAATACAGACTATTTTTCAGTCTGTGTCTCACAGTAGAGCTGTGTGCAGTTCAAAAAAATCACTGGAAGTATCAAACCACAGTTTTTCAATAAATGCTGACAGAAAAAGTATTAGGCGGGAGGACTGCAATGACTCCTCCTTTATATGACACAGTAGAATAGGTCATGTTCACACATAAAGTCACTGTTGGGACTCGGGAGCGTCTAGCACTGCTCAAAAAAAAAAAAAAAAGCGATAAAGTGAAATTGCAAACTGCTGTGGCAAACTATTATCTTGTCTTGGAGGGGAAGAGGAAACCGAAACAGCAGAGAGAAAGGAATTGGCGTTACATCTACTTCTCTTTCTCTCTATTCTAGAAGTGAATCTATCTCCCCAAATGGACAATCTTCTAAATGGCTTTTTGCTGTCTCTATACTTTATATTTTTGCTGATTGGAGGGAAGCATGCTCGCCGAATCCCATTAATTGCAGCCATTATGTTAAATTGAGCTGGATGGGTTTTAATTGGGTTTGACAGTTTGTGTACTAAGACCGTTGTGACTAAGATGGTTCTATCGATACCGCCTCGAGGCCGCGTGACCTTTCTCCTCTGTGGCCCGTGACCTCTGACCTGCGTTGCTTCTTGGGGTTAATGATCAAGATGATTACGGAACATTTTCTGAACCAAACATTATGACATCCGGTTGGCCGCATCGCTGCGTTACATACAGTATATGCAGTGCTGCTGACTCAGAATGGCATTTTATGGCTCTTAGGGGTTTTAAAGATAATAATTTCTGATGACCGTGCAGTGCAATTAGACACATTAACCTAATTACCAAATCCCAGAGAGATCACCGGATGACGGGCGCCAATGCCTGGTTGTTAAAGTGATTTATAATGTTTGTTTTATAGGGCATTTTTTTACCTAAATAGAATGGCAGCAAAGCCTATGGATGGTTAGTGTGAGTGTTTTTGTTTTATACATTAACACACTGCATTCGTGTGTCATAATGCAGCGAGTCAGCAATGAATAATAACCACCTATACCGTCCGTAATTATGTGCAGGCTTCTAAAAGTCCAAATGACGATGTAATTATGCTTCATTTTATGATTACCAGACGGGCACCCCTCACTTTTTAATCCACACCTAAGTGGAGTTACTTAGAATTAAAAAAATGAAAAATAATACATCCGCCCCTGATCTATAATAACACCCTGACCTGGTCTCTCTGTGTCTCCAGGTCTCTCTCTGGTTGGTGTGTGGTGGTTCTAGTATCTGTCTATAATGACCTGGTCTCTCTCTGTGTTCAGGTCTCTCGGGGCGCATCGTGGGCGGTGTGTGGTGGTTCTATAATGACCTGGTCTCTCTCTCTGTGTTCAGGTCTCTCGGGGCGCATCGTGGGCGGTGTGTGGTGGTTCTATAATGACCTGGTCTCTCTCTCTCTCCAGGTCTCTCGGGGCGCATCGTGGGCGGTGTGTGGTGGTTCTATAATGACCTGGTCTCTCTCTCTGTGTTCAGGTCTCTCGGGGCGCATCGTGGGCGGTGTGTGGTGGTTCTATAATGACCTGGTCTCTCTCTCTCTCCAGGTCTCTCGGGGCGCATCGTGGGCGGTGTGTGGTGGTTCTATAATGACCTGGTCTCTCTCTCTCTCCAGGTCTCTCTCTGGGCGCATCGTGGGCGGTGTGTGGTGGTTCTATAATGACCTGGTCTCTCTCTCTCTCCAGGTCTCTCGGGGCGCATCTTGGGCGGTGTGTGGTGGTTCTAGTGTCTATAATGACCTGGTCTCTCTCTGTCTCCAGGTCTCTCTCTGGGCGCATCGTGGGCGGTGTGTGGTGGTTCTATAATGACCTGGTCTCTCTCTGTCTCCAGGTCTCTCTCTGGGCGCATCGTGGGCGGTGTGTGGTGGTTCTATAATGACCTGGTCTCTCTCTGTCTCCAGGTCCCTCTCTGGGCGCATCGTGGGCGGTGTGTGGTGGTTCTTCACCCTCATCATCATCTCGTCCTACACGGCCAACCTGGCTGCCTTCCTGACGGTGGAGAGGATGGTGTCTCCCATCGAGAGCGCCGAGGACCTGGCCAAGCAGACGGAGATCGCCTACGGAACGCTGGACTCAGGCTCCACCAAGGAGTTCTTTAGGGTGAGCATATAAACGCCTGACCTTTTTCCCCGCCGCGACTGACTGACTGACCGGTTGTGTTGTTTGGTTTTGTTTCATTACTTAAGTAAATGGAATACCAGGCGCAATCTTGGATAATGTTGTTACACGTTGAAATGGTCTGCATTCCAAATGTTGCGCCGCAAGTTCAAATGTGTTCTTATAGGTCAAGATATATGTAAAGTATAGGTAAATAGTGTAGTGTATACAATTTAGGCGTTTCGCATTCCACAAAATCCAGAGCGACTTACATTAAGTAAAAACATTGCGGTACACCATACAAATTACAGTTTACAATTTAAGCATAATTTACAATACACTTTACAATTTACAATGTAAACACTAAAACTTGATAGTACATTAGACATCCTACATTAGTCACTGCTATCTCAGTCTAATGAGGTGCTATGTAAACTACCTAGGTGGATACTGCAAGTGCTATTGGTTGGTATGTAATACAAGTGCTAGGGGTGGTATGTAATACAAGTGCTATGTGCTGAGATGGAGTCTGAAGAGGTGTGTTTTCAGACTGCGGCGGAAGATAGGTAGTGAGTCTGTGGTTGTGATTGCAGTGGGAAGTGTATTCCATAGTTTTGGAGCCAGGAGGGAGAAGAGCTTGGGGCGGGTGGAGCGTTGGCCAGGCGTTTTTTTTTTTTTTTTTTTTCTTTTACCAGGGGTATTGCCTGCTTCCCTGTGTCAGCTGGCTGATTGGAGTGCAAGGGAGGGCTTGTAAGGTTTTATGAGTTTCATGAGGCCAGTAAGATATGGTGGAGTCAAACCTTTGGTTGCTTTGAATGCAAGCGTGAGAGTTTTGAACTCT
This sequence comes from Benthosema pterotum, assembly GCA_039105355.1. NCBI lineage: Eukaryota > Metazoa > Chordata > Actinopteri > Myctophiformes > Myctophidae > Benthosema > Benthosema pterotum. The sequence continues at coordinate 32,928,838 of CM076984.1, forward strand.
GTGCGTACACACGCACACACGCACACACCGGCACACGCGCGCGCACACACACACACACACACACACACACACACACACACACACACACACACACACACACACACACACACACACACACACACTCTCACACACACTCTCACACACACTCTCACACACACTCTCACACACACACACACACACACACACACACACACACACACACACACACACACACACACACACACACACACATAATATATTACTATAGTATCTATATTGTATCAGGGGGATATTCAAAAAATGTTAATACTGAAGTTTAGTAAGGGGCCACGTCGTCCACATAAAACACTTTTTGTGCTGACAGCTCCTGAACGGTCTGTTGCATATTTCGAGGGGTCAGACTCGGTCCACATCCCCAGTGCGTGGCCGGGCATCGCGCTTCGCCGCTCCCGCCGTCTGCCCTTTTTCCGATGTATCCAATAAAAACGCAAATGACCCACATAAACCCCCCTAGAAAGTGTTTCTTGTCTCGCAAACATCAGTAAAATAAGAACTAGTTGCCAGCGTCCCTTTAAAAGAAAACTAGCAGTACTTCAGACAGAGTACTTTTACACAGTTTGCTCCAGTACTTTCCACAGCTACGTCCTGACCTCCATAACCTGCTGAATCAGCACAGTCAGTGCTGGACAAATGGTGCGTACAGCAGGCCTTCTGCTCTGGCAGGCTGTTCAGCTGTGGTTGCTCCGTAATTCCACCAACTCAATTAGCATGGGAGGTCCTTTGCTTGGACCATAAAGCCAGCTAGATAGCTTGTGTAATGTCCCTGGAAAAACCTCCTCGATGGAGAGCTAGTTTCTACTGATCTTTAGTGCCTCTTATACTTCTCTGCCTCTGTAAGAGGGTGGACTGACAGTCTGGCATACAGGGCATTTTCCCGGTGGGCCGACCCCCCCGGGGGCCGTTAATGTCGTGTTTTAATTAAAAAAAATAAATCTGCACAAAACCGGCCCACGAATCAGTGCTGGCGGCCCTCTGTCCTCTTCAAATGAGACTGCCTATTGCAGGGTTTTTATAGTTAACTAAAACTAACTAACTAATTTTAGTTAGCCCGAGCCCCAGAGCCCCTTATGTCTTAAATTCTCATGGGGGCTCAGGCCCCGGAGCCCCCACAAAGATTCAGAGGGCCGCTCTGAGACAAAATTGCCCGGTACGTTTTGAGCTCCCAGTCCACCCCTGCTTCTCTGTCTCTGTAAGAGGGTGAGGCGTCACGGGCAGGGGTGTAGTGGCACTTCCCACATCTAAAATATTTTTGGGACAAAAGTAGGCCTATGTTTTTTTCTTGTCATTTACTTTTATGGATACAATTGTAAACAATGCAATGTAAACCATCTTTTTCAATATGCTATACTTGTTTTAATAGCGTGTCTGTTGCGCAGGTGCACGCAAATGCAAGTGTGCATGCACGTGTCTTAAACCTAAAGGGAATTCATTTTCAATATTTTACTATGTCATTAATATACCATGTTGTGTGGACATGGTAAAAAAAAAAAAGTTTCCCCCATTCTGTGTTTCCGAGAAATGGAGGTCTGAAAAAAATCATTAGCATGGTTAAATGCATCTTGATGACATCATCAAGATGTGTTTCACCATGTTAAGTTTCCTTGAAAATTCCCCTTTAAGAGGTGCCCCCCACTTCTAAAAGTCCCACTACAACACTGGTCATGGGGCATTTTTTGCATTGTTGTTTTTGTCGACTAAGACTGACTTAGTAAAGACTAAGTCGACTAAGGTTTTCGATATTTAGCCGACTAAGACTAGACTAACAAAAATGATTTTCAAAAGACTAAGACGAAGACTAAATCATAACCTAAGACTAATGGAAATAATAAACATTTTTATCTTGTTTTTTTCTTTCTTTTTAAGTATGTGTGAACACATTTGCAATGTACATTGCATGTTTCATACTAAAAACTATAAATCTGTATAACATATGTGATCAGATCTGTTGCTTTATGCCCCATGTCGCACATGGCTAATTCCCCTGGGAGCCATGAAAGTGATTTTTTTTGTCATTTTTAACCAAATTCACTTTATTCCATATTAATACAGTTCGAACTTTGATCTTACTATCCCTCCGAACAGTTAGATGATTTGGAGAAATTAAATATGTGTATTTATTTGCCAAAAACGCGACTTAAAATAGGTACGTTCCCGTCTTTTTTGTGGGTGGGAGAGGGGCGACTCGGCGATTTGCATACATGATTGTGATTGGTCATGGAACGCTGTGCGGTCTCTGGTTACAGCAGTGCGAGTCCCACTGCGATTACAAGACACCCCACAGCCTGCATTGATGTTGTTGTTTTTAAGCCAGAGCTGCGCTGTTTACATCTAAATAATGTCACTTTTCCGATGTACTTCCGAAGTAGTTCGTCCTACAATGTATTTGTATGTAAGACTAAACTACAGAGACTAAGACTAAATCATTTTTGACATTTTGTCGACTAAGACTAGACTAAAAACATGAATTTCAGAAGACTAAATGGGACTAAAAGACTAAATATGTCTTATTGAAAAGACTAAGACTAAATCAAAATATTAAAAAAAAAAAAACAACACAGATTTTTTTTGCCAGTGGAATTACGTTTTGAACACTTCAAACTCGAACCTCAATGTGACACGAATGTGAAAATGTGAATGTATATGCATCGGTGCTGCAGTGTGTGTTAGTTGGTTCACATTGTGGGGTCTGTCTGGGGACCACCAGAGGTCTTTGAGGAGATAGTGCAGGGTCTGTAACTTTGACTCCCTCAGAGTTCAATTCCCAAAGTATTTCACAGTGTATTTTTTTTTTCAGTGGTTCCTAGGACCACCATTTGAATACCTCATTATTTGTTCAAATGGTTTTAATCTCTGGAACCACAATCTGTGCTTTAAATTAAAAAAATAAATTAATAAAATAGATTTGTATATAAAAGTCCTTAGCCTAGCTTGTTCAAGCTGCAAACAAACAAACAAACACCAAAAAACATCCCTCTCCAATCTGGAAAGAATATTAGATTTTTACTGCCAGCCTGAATATAGGGACCATTTGGCCCCTGGCTTTTTTTGCACCCAGCATCGAGGACCGCATATGCAATACTTTGCAGTCCAATTATATCCCATATATCTCCGTAAGAGAGCGAAGCGCACAAATGAGGCATATGTTGTCGGTGAAGTACTTCTTCTTGAACTCTTGTGACACTGGACGGTAAAATTATGCACACAAGGTTGCTGCAGCGGGTGCAACCTTGGAGGATGCTTGGCCGGGCGCGGAAGGGGGTCGGGGGGGGCTGTCAGCAACAAAGTCTGATAACAACAACGTGGGCAAAGGGTCGTCTCAGAGGTGATAAAAAAGCAGAAGCGCCTAATCAAAGTGCCAGCCCTGCATCACGCTTAAAACTCAAAGGGGTCAGCTCATAAAATATAATTACCTGGCCGGGCCGCGGTTTGCTCAAATTGGCCCTGATGAGGCAGAAGGCCCCGCGGGTCAGAAAACCAGAGCAGTCCTTTTTTTGAATAAGTCGAGGCGCGAGATCGGAACAGAGCAATATGTCCGTCGGCGTTAGGCATGACACACGCAATTAAAGTGTAATTTGACCAAATGCTGGGAGGTTATTAAGTCCCCCCCTACCCCCCTGTACAGACACCCACCCCCACACACCCACGTCTTTCGCTCAGTAGATGAAACAAAACATGCAAGTCTTTTTAATCCATTTTGTTCTGACCCTCGATTCGACTTTGAGACCACATTATACAGCTTTTGACGCTAGAACTACAAGCTCATATCGCGCCACTCGGTGGCGCGATATGAGCTTGTAGATCTGCTATTTTTCAATAGCTAAAACACACAGAAAGGTTTAAGTGCCGGCATGGGCTTGTTTGACTCCAGATCAATATCGCTGCTTAATATGTCCATCTCCCGTCCCGTGCCTACATCACATCAAACCTATTTATAGAGCACATTTTAAAACGAAATGAGAAACAAAGCATCAACATAATAATAACACACGGAATTATGCATGTGCACCCCCAGACATCGCATTTAAAAGAAAACTAAATTAAATAGATATAATAAAAGAACCTCAGGTACTTTGATTGAAAGCCAGTGAAAAGTGAGTCTTTAAGGAGAGATTGAAAGAAAGAAAGAAAGGCCTCAATGGACTGAGAAAGGTCTAATAGCCTTTCCATAGCCTGGGGCCTGCAGCGCTCACCCACTGCTTATTAGCCTTGTTTTTACAGGGCGACCAGGAGCAGCTTGTCAGCAGACCTGAGTGCTCTGCAGGGGCGGATCTAGGCATGGGCATGGGGGGGTCTGCCCAGTCTGCCCCACCAAACACGATGGCATGCAAAACAACCCAAGATATTTCGAATTAATGTGCCTATATTTAAAATGATTTTAAACAACACTACTACTACTGCTACTAACTAACTGCAGTTGTGGCACCACTAAACCAACAGCATTCCATCATTGAAAATAGAAAAGTCTCTGAGTCAGACCTTTAGCTTTATGTGTGCTGCAACAACAACAACTGATGTTATTATTGATTCTTAAAGGGGAATTTCACCCATTTTCAAACTTTTCCTAAGAGGATACAAATGTGTTCCAATTGTAACCTCTCAGGAAAAAGGGGTCTGAAAGAAAAATCATTAACATGGTGAAATACATCTTGATGATGTCATCGGATGTATTTCACCATGTTAATGTTTTTTTTCAGACCTCCATTTTTTTTCTTCATCGCCCATGTCGCTTCGTGCCATGGGGCGAAGAAGTCACCCCCATAACCATAATCCCCCCCCCCCCCTTTTGGGAAATGTTACATCCGCCCCTAGGTGCTCTGGTCGGGTGTATAAAAGGTACAGTAACAGTAGCTATGATAGGGGGGCCTCCGCCCGCTACCGTGTACAGATTTATAAACAAAAAAAAAATGGAAGAAGAAGCACAATCAATTGTAAAATTGGCAGGCAGCCAATTTCCTAAGAAGTGTGCAGCTAAAACTGGGGTTATAATGGTGGGTATAAGTATAAGGAGGCCGCAGCAGCTGCCGTTCTGAAGCAGGTGCAGCTAATGCCTGAGTGAGTGAAGACCGTTCAATACCGGTGTGCAAGGAATTACTGTAATCGAGTGGAGAGGATGTGGAGGCATGGAGTGTCATCTCCAGGTGTTTGGTGTGTGTGTGTGTGTGTGTGTGTGTGTGTGTGTGTGTGTGTGTGTGTGTGTGTGTGTGTGTGTGTGTGTGTGTGTGTGTGTGTGTGTGTGTGTGTGTGTGTGTGTGTGTGTGTGTGTGTGTGTGTGTGTGTGTGTGTGTGGTCTGTGGTGTCTGTGCGTCAGGGGCGGATGTAACATTTCCCAATTGTTGGGGCAAGAGAAAATGGTAGGGGGGCAGCTTCATCGCCCGTGTCGCTTCGCGCCACAACAATAACATCAGTTGTTGTCTTTTGTTGTTGTTGTTGTTGTATTTATCCACTTGGAACACCGTATTCTGGTACCCGCTTCGACAGTAGATAAGATCGCAGTTATTAGTTTTCGTCAGCAGGACAATTTCCTCTCAGTATCGTCATGCTCTGCCGACCCATCTTGCAGTCTGTAGATATAATGGATTCTTTCAGTTGATAATGCATCTGCATTATCAAGTTTGTAGCAAAACCCTAGACCTCTCCTCTCCGTAACCCTAAGTGTAAATCCCTGACTCACAGACCGTCAGGTCTGTGAGTCGGGGAGTCAGGTCTGTGAGTCCCTGATTCACAGACCTGAGTCCCCGATGGTCTGTGAGGTTCTGTTGAGGGTCGGGCATTTAGGATTAGGGTTACGGTTGGAGGGGTCTAGGGTTTTGCGTCTCAGATTCGACCGTTATCAGTGGATAAGATCCAAGTTGTCATCTTATGCATTATCAAGTGAAAGAATCCATGATATCTACAGACTGCAAGATGGGTCGGCAAAGCATGACGATACGGAGACCAAATTGTCCTGCTGACGAAAACTAAGAACTGCGATCTTATCTACTGATAATGGTCGAATCTGCTGATTCTGGGAGGGGTTGAGAGCGTTATAGGCAAAAATAGCCAGTCTATCGCGGTGCGTTGAGATCGCAGATGCATGGGACTATTTCGGGGTGATTTGTGGCATACGACAGGTGAAGAGATTCTGTCGAAGTGCATTGCTGAGACACTTCATCATCATGTCCGGTTCACTGTCTGGAGTTTGTGGGTTTGACTGCAATGCATTCAAACTGGCTTACAAAATAATAATAATAATAATTAATGAAACGGTATTGTGACTATGATGACGAAACGCAATATGACAGTCTTTTATCTCCGTCTCGCTCATTACTCATCAGCGGGAGAGAGGCAATTCATGTGCTTCACAGCTGCAGCCTGCTGGCACAATCCACTATTCATTTGCATTACCCCTGGGTGGAACTGTTCAGAACAACAACAAAACAAAACAACACAAAATGAGAGCCACATTCTTTTTTTTTCTTCTTCTTCTTCGCCTTCCTTCTTTACCCCAGACGAAGGACAAGTTACTGTCTGCAGCGTTTGTTAGACAGCAAAACAGAGTTTGTTGTAGAGGAATTTCAAAGTCGTTGAAGATCAGAAGTTTTCGAGTGTCTTGACACACTATAGCGCCGCCGATATACGACACAGCGGAGCCTCGTGAATGATTACGGAGATGCTGAGGCTTCGCATGACATGTACACTGCGACAACATTTCACGAACTTACTAGTCTTCGCTTGAAAAACAAGTAAAGCTCTATTGGTAACTATTGGTAACCCTAGACCACTTAAAGAGGAATTCCACTCATTTTCAACATTTTACCATGTTATTAATATACCTTAGAATGTTGCTTGGACATAATTAGAAAGTTCCCCCATTCTGTGTTTCCTAGAAATGGAGGTCTGAAAAACATTAACATGGTGAAATGAAACTTGATGACATCATCAAGTTTGTGTTTCACCATGGTAATGATTTTTCTTTTAGGACCTTTTTCCTGAGAGTGTACAAATGGAACCAAATCGACCCGCTAGGGTCCGTTTGGTTCACATTTGTACACACTGAGAAAAATGTGGAACATGCTTTGATATCACTGCTAGATCTATAAAATCTTCTTCTCGATTCTTCTTTTTTCAGGGGGAGGTAACATGACACTGTGACTGTGTCATGTTTTCCAATTGGAAATAAATGTGTATTTGGGGTTCATGACATGAAAGAGCCGCTGTTCTAGAGAGCCGTCCAGATGGCCCCCGTGGCTTCATCGCCTGTGATCCTTCGCACCACGGGCGATGAAGTCGCACCCACACCATTTTCAGTTACAGGACTTTTATTTGGCAAGTAAAGCATCAATAATAACATCAGTTGTTGTTGAAGTTGCAACAGACACGCAGCATGCATAAAGCTAAAGGTCTGACTCAGAGAGTTTTCTGTTTCCATGACGGAATGCTGTTGGTTTAGTGGTGACACAGTAGTAGTGCTTCAAATCATTTTAAATATAAATATCATGGGTTGTTTCACATGCCATGTTTGGTGGGGACTGCCCCCCCCCCGCCACCCATGCCTAGATCCGCCCCTGCCCGCCTCTGTTATTGAACAAAAAGACGACATCAAACCAAAACTAATTATTATTGTCCTACTGTCGCTACACTGCGTTGTTCTGACGATCCGTGGAACGCTCTGACAGGTGGTCAGGGATAGCCGCACCGCTGCATTCTGGGTAAAACACGGAGCGTCCTAGATATGGCATGAGTGTTCAGATAGGAAATGACATGTGTGAAATGCTATTCCAAGGGACTTTTAATTAAAACTGTAGAGGGCTGACATGGGGGGAGATAGAAGGGGCTGAAAGGGAAAAAAAAACACTGATTAATGGGAGCTGAAGTTCTATTTCAGATCTGTTTTTCAGGAAATACGTTCCGGCTTAATTAGACCCATACGGCATCAGCCAGCTGGAAATTTTAAATCAGGCGCAAATGTTTCAAACAAGACATATGTCATCATTCCCGACACTCCCCGCCTTCATATTTTATGATTTCACCTGCTTTTTTATTATTATTATTTATTTATCATTTTACGGAGGTGCCGTGGCAGGCATAGCAGAGCTTATTAATGTCAAACATTTGTGATTTTTTTTTTCCCCTCTCCTCTCCCTTTTCTAGCCAGTAAAGGACACGGATGAGGCAGAGTTTTAACATGGATTTTAATGGCGTTACACATGTGGTTGTACTTGTGAATAAACACACAACATGTAAACACGGAGGGATAAGCCACCATGGTTTTTCTTCCCCTCTCTAAACAACCCCATTGTGTCGTGACCCTCGATTCGACTTTCTGACACCAGATTATACAGTAGTTCCTGACACCAGATTATAGCTGGAGCAAGATTCTAGCTTTTGACACTAGATTCTACAGTAGTTTCCGACACTAGATTCTAGTTATTGACATTACATTATAGTTTCTGATGATAGGATCTACTTTTGACACTAGAATTTAGTTTCTGACGCTAGAATCGAGTTTTTGACACTAGATTCTATAGTCTCTGACATTAGATTCTAGTTTTTTCTGAAAAATCTGTGTGCCTGTGTCCAAGGCCAAGCCAAGGACCACCAGAATTATCCATATTTGGCTGCAGACCCCCATCTGAAAACATGTTGTTGTAGGGATCCCCCAGATGCAAAAAATTGAGTTAAAAATGTTTGCTTCCAAAATAACATATTCAGAGATTTGCAGCACATTTTCACAATTTTTCAAAAATAGCAGAACAACAAGCTCATGTCGCGCCACTCGGTGGCGCGACATGAGCTTGTTGATCTGCTATTTTTCAACAGATAAAACACCAAAACGCGTTCAGGACACAAACGTCTAAACAACCCCAATAACTGAATTAACTTCACTCATCTCTGCCTCATCACAGCGCATGATAGACATAATTATACCGTTATGTTCCTCGGTCCCTCCAACCCGTCTCTGTCGGCTGTGGAAACCTTGTGTGTGAGTTGTCCAAAATCGTTGCTTGTCAGGAAATGTCAGGCGTTTTTTGTCGATATACAATCAGGGGCGGATTTAACATGTCCCATTTGGGGGGGCAAGAGAACGTGGTACTGCGGCTTCATAGCCCGTGTCGCTTCGCGCCACGGGCGATAAAGTCGCACCCATACCATTTTCGGTTACAGCACTTTTATTAGTTAAGTACAGCATCAAGAATAACATCAGTTGTTGTTGAAGTTGCAACAGACACGCAGCATGCATAAAGCTAATGGTCTGACTCAGAGAGTTTTCTGTTTTCAATGATGAAATGCTGTTAGTTTAGTGGTGACACAGCTGTAGCAGTAGTAGTGTTTCAAATCATTTTAAAAATAAGCACTTTAATTTGAAATAGCTTGGGTTGTTTTGCATGGCATCGTGTTTGGGGGGCAGCCCCCCCATGCCCATGCCTAGATCCGCCCCTGTGTACAATACGAGGTTTCTTGGGGCCAGACAGCATACTCTCTAGCACATATAGACCACAGCTTTCTGGGACCGTCCAGAAGGGAAGTATTCCGAGTTCTTAACAGAATTATCCTCCCCCATCCTCCCCCTACCAGATTGTGCAACTCTCGACTGTCTAGCTAGGACAGCTGGCCTGGGAGACTGGCTGGCTTTGGTTTGTGCTGCCCAGTGGAAGGCTGCTTGGCTGCAGGCACTTGGCACTCTAAAGTCCCCTCCTCTCCCCCCCTTCGTTTTTTTGGCCTCTCTTTGCCCCAGACTTCCCTGTTCACATGGGGAACTCCTAACCACCCCCCCACACCCCCCATCGACTGGCTAACTGGCCCGTCTGTTGTTTTCTAGCTTGAGATGGTGCTCTTAGATTGCACATATCCATTGTAGTGATGAACCGATTATCGGTCGCGGTCAGTTAGCAAATTCGATATTCAGGATTTTTTTTAAAGTAACCCTGCATAATGAGACGAATATGAATAATACATTATACTTGCCCTCTATAACTAGAATTGAACATTTAAAACACATAGAATAAGCTCTTTTGTTCAAAAATAGTTGTGTTTTTATCCCATGGGGCCGTCATTTTACTGTGCCTGTCACATGACCTGTCATAGGGATGATGTCACAGAACGTCGCTCCGCAGTAGAAGTAAATGGGATGCATAAAACAATTACATATTTTCACCATCTATGGACTGTCCCATCTGTTTTACAGTTCTTTATTTCACCAGCGGGGGTCGCCATTGTCATTACAAACAGAACAGTGTACAGTATATACCTCGATGTTTTACATTTCAATCTGGATAATCATGGAACGTACCATACTATGTTCAATACTACAGCTCTTCTGTGACGTCATCACTATGACCGGTCATGTGACAGGCTCAATAAAATGGCAGCCCCCCCTTGGGATAAAAACAATAACTATTTTTAAAGTAAAGAGCTTATTCTATGTGTTTTAAATGTTCAATTCTAGTTATAGAGGGCGAATATAATGTATTTATCCATATTTGGCATATTAGATAGGGTTCCTTTTAAGTTATGCAGGTGTGCGGGAAAAAAAAAAAAAAAACACCAGGAATAGCCTGGCTAAGATTCCAGCACATATCAACAAAACAACATGGAGTGGAGCTTTTTAAAGCTTTGTTGCATGTGCGATCTCCATGTAACAGCTGCCGCCTGTTTTCTACAGGGCAACACGCGCCGTTTCATCATGGTAATTCCCTGTCACGGTATCTCTCCACGCCAGTTGGGTTGAATGTTTGTGTTTTTGGACGATTAGGAAGATGATGACTTTCAAACCAGCGAGGCGAGTGTTTACCGCGCTTGATGAGCTCGCGCTCCATCACAGGGTCTTGGCACAGCGCTGGCTGGGCTGGGCTGGGCTGGGCTGCCCGCCGCTGTGTTTTGAAATGCAGCGTCAAAGGGAAAAAGGGCTGGATCATATTAATGGCAGAGATGATGAAGTGGGCTTATGTTGCTGTTTAATTACGTGTAAAGACTGCGGCGAGACCATCAAAGATGACCGCGCCGCTGTCCTTTCCTGCACCTCATTAAACGCACGCAACCATAAAGGAATGATAACTGTTGCAAGAGAAACGCCGATGCTGCACACGTCGGCGTTTCTTCGTCTCCTTCCCCGACAGATCGCAATGTTACCTAAAAGTCACAGGATGTACAGACAGAGAGCGCTGTATGTACAGTTTCTGCGTCTTTCCCCCCACTCCCGAATACCCACCGCAGGTGCGTTGTCGTCGGAAGGCGGAAATGACAATCTCAGGCGAGCGCACGTTTGTCACCGATGCATTTTACTAAGCGTGAAAATCAATTTCACATCTCGTCTCTCTCGTCCTGGCGCAGAAAACACTGTCGTGGACCGTCTTTTCCCACGAACATGATAGAGGACAGGACGTATAATAAACCGCAGATTTATTTTCATGCAGAGCAGCGTCTGCGTGTGTCTGCAGAGGAGGGGGGGGGGGGGGGGGTGAGGGTGAGGCGGAGGCGGAGGGCAGGGTTACGCGGTGAAGGACTGCCCCAGGGGGACTGTTCTTCTGAAGAGAACAGAGGAACCTTTTGAGGTGAGGATAGCTTCGCAACAGTGTTGCCAACTTGCCTCATTTGTCGCTTGTCCCTCATATTTAGCTTTTTACCAGAGTTACCTAGTTAGTGAAAAACTAGATCTGTAAGTCTTGAGCTCTCAAGAGCTAAATTATATTTAAACATGTGAATTACCTAATCGAGAATCTCGAGGAGCTTCCTTCCCACCACAAAGAGTAGATAGTGTTTACAACATGGAGGCGGGAAGCTGACAAAAACACTGAGGATAGAGAGATGGACGACGTGACTGACAAGTTGACCGGAGGAGGAGTACAGGCTCTGGAGAGATGTGAAGTAAATAATATTGAGACTTACAGTATAAAATAGTAGTATATATTCCTCCATACCAGGCTAAACAATCTTAACTTGAGTAATGCTTCGAAATTATTTCGAAGTAGTAGATTTATTGGCATCTTGAAGAAGGACAGCATCAGACGCACAGACAGCTCATACTGCTGCCTGGCACTCGCACGCGCGCGCGCGCGCACACACACACACACACACACACACACACACACACACACACACACACACACACACACACACTTACAATGGAAAAGTATTGAGACTTTATATTGTAAGCAGACTAACACATCAAAAGAAAAGGGTTGCAACTCCCAAAGTTAACTTCAGCACGAGAATAGCTCATGTAGTGGAGAACCCAAGAAGCTAGTTTTAGAACAATGACCAAAAGGCTTGTGTAATGGTCTAGAGACCAGGTCCTGGTCTCTAGACCAGGTCCTGACATGTTTGTTGACTGCCAGTTGGTTCACTTAGCTATATCTTTGTGAACAGTAAAATATGCTGAATTTATAAAAGAAAATATACTTAAGGGGAGAGTGGCGGTCTCAACGAGTCTTGTACTTTAAATTTCAGATGAGATGTTTGTGACAATTTCCCCTAACCTGTGGGCTCACTGGTGTGCCACGGGGATATCGCTGGGCCCCCAATTTTTTATCACAGCGCATTATATGACAGAACATTATAATGGAACTGAATTGCCAGCATTCTAGTGTATTAGCACTGGAGGGTGCAAGAGAGCGGTTAAAGATTTAACAACTTTAATATTAAAAAGTTGCAGTCGAAAAAAAAAAAAGCCATGGCGTGGTAATTTATTCTTCTTCGTTAAAACCTTGTTATAACCGATGAATACAAACTTAATCTATACAATGTTAGTTCTGTGAGTTTCCAGGCCAGAACCACAATCAATCGAATGAAGGATCATTTGCATTTTTTGAGATGTCAGAGTGGGCCTCGGGCGAGAGTAGGTTGCAGGGAAACGCATGCAGCACTGAGGGGAAAGTGGAGTGTGTCCTCAATGGATCTCGTTAAACTGCAGATGAGCAGTGAGAACAGGATGGGGGTGAAGTGGGGCGACTGGATTCCTGCAGCACATTTCAGCACCTCAAAGACCCCCAAACACATTTGGTATTCTGGACCTAACCCCCCCCCCCCCCCCCCCTCCCCCCATGGCACTTCAATGACAAGTGTGCCGCCTGAGCCCTCAACCTTTATTCCTGTTTATGCCCTACCTTGGCTTTAATCATGCCACAGTGCCACACAAAAGCATCAAATACAGCAGATCCGGCATGCCTTTGAGCTCGTAGATCCGCTACAGTACTTTTTTTTTTTCTAATTTAGAATTTGAATCCTGAAAGCTGTTGGACATGGAGCTGTCCACCAGACAGAGTTTCATATATGATTGCCAATGCGGGCTTGTAGATTGGCTATTTGAGCTGTTTTTTAAGTGAAAGTGGTCAGGCAGTGTCTGTGTTTATGTAGCTACTAGGCAGGTGCAACTGTAGAGCACTGTAGAGTCGGTAGTGATGGAAGTGAAGCAGTGGTGGACTGGGCTAAAAAATCGGCCCGGGCATTTTTAGCGTGATTTGGCCTAGACCGGCCAACAACAACCAGTGCACAATGGACCTATTCTATAGCTGGTTAACCAGATGTAACTCTTTGAGAGCGTAAACATTAGGGTGGATCAAAAAAGCACAAGTTTTGATTTTCTTGTGTCTCACCCCCTAATTATGTTCCAATGGACAAAAAACTACTTTGTGTAAAATTTGGTTGAATTTGAAGCATATTTAGAGGTAGCTCAATCACCCAGAAGTTTATCACTATTTTGTATTGGAGTACCATTTCACAGTAGTACCAGTTCACCATAAGAACCTGATTAAAGGGTGTACCAAACTTTTCTCAGTTGATCCTTATGTATTTTGTCCCGTAGAATTCATTTCTGCAATGTACATCTTTGTAATTTGCATAATTAATGAGATAATCTGCATATTTGATTAATTATGCTAATTATCTCATTAACTATGCATGATACAGACATATATCAAGCAGAATTGGATTCTTCGTTAAAAATCATGTTAAGAACAACTGAGAAAAGTTTGGTACACCCTTTAATCAGGTTTTTATGGTGAACTGGTACTACTGTGAACTGGTACTCCAATACAAAATAGTGATAAACTTCTGGGTGATTGAGCTACCTCTAAATATGCTTCAAATTCAACCAAATTTTAAACAAAGTAGTTTTTTGTCCATTGGAACATAATTAGGGGGTGAGACACAAGAAAATCAAAACTTGTGCTTTTTTGATCCACCCTAGTAAACATGAAACCAAATGGACCCCTGCGGGTCCATTTGGTTTCATGATAACGCTCTCGAGAGTTAAAATATTCATCTAAATTGGCCCAAGTCCAGATGGAAAATCTACAAGATTAATACTCATTTTGATCTGTATGTTCTGTTGATCTGTATGTATGTAACAATTAACAATTTCCCAAATCCATCCTGGAATTGTGGACCAAAACAATAAAAGTTTTGATCTGAATTACCTAATTATCAAGTACACAGTTAGAACATGTAGAAAAATTGTTATTTCACCAACGTTTTGCCAGTTATCTCCTAATTTGTGGCCAAAAACGTTTAGAAAATCTTTTAGTTTTAGGTCTGGGAGAGACTAAACTCAACATCAAATAGTGGTCCATGTGGCTAAAATGCAGACTAAACCGTGGACCTTTGTATGAGAATGATTGAAAATCATTGACGTGGTGCATCTATAGATGGATTCATCCAATGCAAAGCATTAACAAGTGCTTGTAGGAACTTGTAAAGCGACTGCGACTGTAAAGCGAAAACAGGTCGTCCTGAGATCCGCTTTGGATATCATCGGACAGAACAATCGGCAGCTACACAGAAAAAGAAACATAGCTGGATGGAATTGGTGCCATGTCATTATTCCGACCTCCCATTGTTGCGACCTCCCGTTGTTCTGAAACTATGAGACCCAAAACCCTACGCTTCTCCAACCGTAACCCTAAGCCTAAACCCCCGATTTAGGCTCTTAAGGTTACGGTTGGAGAAGGGTAGGGTTTTGCTACAAACATGCCTAAACCCTTCTCTAACCCTCATCCTCACCATAACTGCAAGCACGTTGTAGCTGATAGTGGATTTCCAGCGCATGTTCGGACTAATGGGAGTTCTGATCTATGGGACTTCGGAACTTAGATCAGTCCCCATGGAATCCACGTTGGAAGAAGTGGTTTGATAGGTACTGATGGGAGGCTGAGGATGAATTGTACACACTAGAAACCAACGGGTAATGCGAAACAGATAGCATACGGGAAAGACAATAATAATAAAAACAGACAAAACAAGTTGCAGTTCAGACAGAGCGGTGGACAAGAGGTCTGGAAACGCGGCATAACTATAGAATCAATACAGATTAAGTGGCTATTTAGAATGGAGAGGGCGATCCGTCTGACATTGGACTTTAATCACATGTCCTTTTCGCCGACGTTTTAATGAGCACATTGGTGACTTTTGGAAACAAACAAGGGCTTTAAAAAATGGACTGGCTGGCCTCCGATGGAGGAGAGCTTCAAAAGATTGATTTACCGGCGACCGCTGAAAACAACCCCGACCGACCGACCCACGCCTGGCCGCCCACACACCGCCGCTCTGGCTCTCTCTCTCTCTCTCTCTCTCTCTCTCTCTCTCTCTCTCTCTCTCTCTCTCTCTCTCTCTCTCTCTCTCTCTCTCTCTCTCTCTCTCTCGCTGTTTTCTCTCCTTTGGTCAGTTTTATTTCCCTCTATTTTTCTCCTGTCCGACTAAATACTCGCATCTGCTGTAGTGAGTCTGCTATAGCTAATGTATGAACTAGGCGTTAAAATACATTAGGCCTACAGTACAGTAAAGTGCTTATATTTAAAATGATTTGAACCACTACTACTGCTACTAACCACAGCTGTGTCACCACTAAACCAACAGCATTTCATCATTGAAAACAGAAAACTCTCTGAGTCAGACCTTTAGCTTTATACATGCTGCGTGTCTGCTGCAACTTCAACAACAACTGATGGTTATTATTGATGCTTTGTTGACTAATAAAAGTCCTCTATCTAAAAATGGTATGGGTGCGACTTCATTGCCCGTGGCACGAAGCAACGCGGTCGATGAAGCCGCCACCTTACCATTTTCTCTTGACCTCCCAATTGGGAGATGTTACATCTGCCCCTGAATGAAAGCAATGCAAATATAAATGTAGTTATTATCAATCTGCTACTTTGCATCCCCAGTCCCTGCCATGGCATATACGATAAAAAAAACAAGATATTATGGTGAAAAACGACGCTGAACAGACAGCAATGTCTGTTTAGTATACACAAACTTCAAACAGAATTCATTGCATGGTGCAAAGCAGTACAGTACAGTACAGTACATAAAATACTATTCCCCCATAAACCACCTCACCTTCACACAGCAGAGAGAAACATTTTTGCCTGAGTTACTTTACACTATTATGGCATCACACAAATATCGTCGACTCTCTGGCCTTGGATCACCTCGGGATCCCCCAGAAGGAGGTCACTAATGTTGCTCAGGGAGGACAGGGAGGTCTGGAGCTCTCTGGTGGAGCTGTTGCCCCCGTGACCCGATCTGGGATAAGCAGATGAAGGTGGATGGATGGATGGATGGATGGATGGATGGATGGATGGATGGATGGATGGATGGATGGATGGATGGATGGATGGATGGACAAATATCCATCAACAAGTTCACTACACTATGTGTGTCATTCTCGGTGTCGAGATTAACTGCAGGATTCCATCCCTCCCGCTTGAAAACCATCATTCCTGGTGTAACACTTTTAGATGTGATGCAGTAGAACAGTGGCTTTCAACCTTTTTCATACCTGGGCCCGATATTTATTCAGAATTTGAGCCACAGAGGACCACCACTTGATGACATTTTAGCCCCTTTTGCTTTTGTCTACAATTCCAGGATGGATTTCAGGAATATTTTAACTCTTGAGAGTGTAAACATGAAACCAAATGTATCCGCAAGGGTTCCTTTGGTTTCATTTTTACTACCTTTGGAAACCCCCTGCTCTAGGCTTCCCCCTGCCCAGGCATAGTTAACCATTTTTCGGGTCCTATTGCCGCACACGCACACACATTTGTAACCTGAAGTAAACTGCTGAAAAATCCAAACTGGGTCAGGATGAGGAAAGTAACTCTGACTACACACTAAAACTATGTTAGTCTCTCTCTCATCGTGTCACAGTGTGTGTCTGTGTGTCAACCATTATATCATCACATAATGTCCCTCTCTTGCGTTATCCATCCGATACCCGCCTTCCTTCCTTTTCTCTTCGCACTCTTATTCGCTCTCTTTTTTTTGCGTCACTGCGGGTGGCTTTATAGTTCGCCTGCATGGCGGAATCGGCTTATTATTTTTTTTCTCTCTCTCTCATTTCATCCCTGTTCTGATATTGATGAATTGACTTCAACAAAGCACTGAGGCGGAGCGCTCTGTCTGTCGCTGCTAATCAATGCAGCCGCCAATCCATTCCTTTCTGCTCGTTTGTGGAGTCGTGCTGCAGTACAGGGCCGAACCTCGGTCCCTGCTGCCTGGCCCCGGGTCTGGACTGGACTGGTCTGGTCTGGTCTGGTCGGCAGTGTTGCCAACTGCCAATATCTCAAAACGCACTAGTGTCACTTACAAAATGCACTAGAATGTATGCGCTAGAGCAGCGGGTTTTCAAATGTTGAGTTTAGTCTCTCGGGCTTATTTAGGAGAAATAACTGACAAAACGTTGGTCAAAATAGCAATTCTTCTTCGAGTTCGGCGGTCGGTCGGTGGGTGGTCCCCTGGCGTACTCCCATTGGCCGGTGTAGGTGGTGTGATGTAAGTTACAGACCTCCATAGCTCATGTTCATAGCTCACTCATGAGCAGACCATGGCCTACTTGTGCACAGCGTGCAAGTTATTTGCACTCTACCTAGTGAGTGTTGATCTAGTAGAGCAGTAGTTTGTGTCCTAAGAGGAGTAAGAAGTACAATATTTCTATTTGGGAGTATTCTATTTGAAGTGTCATACGTGTGCTTAGTAAGTGAATATACTTGGTTACTGTCCACCGCTGATGTATTGTATTTGTATTGAATGAATGCAAATGCAAATGCACACATGCACATACATGCACGCACGCACACATGCACATTCACACATGCACACACACACACACACACACACACACACACACACACCACCAAATCCCCTACTTCATCTATGCGGGGGACATTCATCATTTTGACTTTTTAATTTGCGTTATATAGCTGTCGCCTCTCATCCCCAACCCTCTCCCGTGACGAACGCACAGCCAAACAAACATCACTGGAATGCATAAAGGCAACAATGCGCCTCAGTTAAGTCCAAGGTTAATGTCTTTGTTTATTAATACCGATGTGTCACGGGAAGATTTGCCGCTTCTGCAAATTGATTGTTTATCAATTGGGAGACAGTGATTTGGCGTTGGGAGGCGAGGGACATGCAAAAGGCATGGTGATTGATGTCGCCGTGGGTAACCGTGGCCCACACACACACACACACACACACACACACACACACACACACACACACACACACACACACACACACACACACACACACACACACACGCATTTACCACCACCACGTGCACTTTGTCTTTCACGTCTGTGTGTTTACAAGATTCAAGGGTTGGAGGGTTCAAGGTTGTTGCTTTATTGTTTACATCCTACATGAGGGATGTCTGCCATATGCAGGGTCATGTCAGATTCACATTTTATTCGTCACATACTTAAAAGCAAAGCAGTGAAATGTTACAGGCCACTCCACAGTGCATATGTAATAACAAACAAACAACATTACCAGAAACATTCATGATGTAAGCGTTATTGCATCAATATAAAGTGCTAAAGGCAAAGTGCAAACAAGAAATATGGATAATCACTTTAACCAGTGCCAGTGACAGGTGGACATTCTGTGCACTGTTGAAAAACAAAACCAAAATGTAATACCTTCCAAATTCCTCAGTGGTCTACTATAAGCATAGTCAAAACTGTGTTGGTGCTTGGGTGGTGCCAGAGTCTTCGAATACAGCCACAGTTACGCAAATCTTTATCATCAGGCGGCTTCATTGTAATGGCGGCTCTTCTACATAGACTTCTATTGAGAATGGAGACAACAAATAGGTCACGTGGTTCGTCACGTGACTACACAGAGCCTCTTTGGTCCTGTGTACGTACTGTGTGTAAAACGACAACTGTTTTAAAGTACTGTTCAGTTACGACTACAGTCTCTGTAATGTTTATGTTGTACTATTATTAAAGAACGACTAAAATAAAGTGATTTAAAAGTCATTAAAGATGGACTATTGCCATTGAGTCCAATGCATTTCTGCCTACTCCTACCAGACCCCTAATCCTATAGTCCTACTTCCCCAACTACAGTCGCGCGAGGCGCCCCGTATCGCGAGAATGAGACACTAGTATTCTGCTCCCTATCAAATCCCATTCATTATAAGGTTCTGGGTAGCTCCAGCTAGCTCAGTGTGTTGGTGCAACAGCAATGGCAAAAATGTTGGGAAGAGGAATTGCAGCACACGCATGCATTACATAATAATAATAAAAACTGCACTGCACTACTGCACTGTACACACAGTACAGAAATATAGCACAACACGTGGTACTCACAGATACTACAATGCAACGCAGCTACACTAACAACTGGGGAACAGTTGAGTGCCTGGCTGGGTATGTCTGGACTCTGGAGGCAAAAATAAATTCAGCGGCGTTGAATAATTTAATTGATGCTTATTATAGATACTGTAGCGCCACGCTCACCCAGATTCCACTGACTTGCAAGGAGCTGCTGAGGCAGCTAATGTGTGTATCTCTAAGCATGTTTTATACCAAGTATATACGCGCTCCGGCGATGCGCACTGCATGGCAAGCAGTACGATGGTAAACAAAACGCTATAGGCTACCGCAGTGTTGAATTGCCTAGCTTTTTTTTCCTCCAGAATATAATGATTATTATTATTATTATTATAAATGTATGTATGTATGTATGTATGTATGTATGGTCTGAAATAAGGTAAAGTATACAGTACACGATTTTGAACAAGCTTGAAGAATTTGACATTTAAAACACATTAACTGCCAGGGTATTCATCCGTTAATTCTTCTTCAGGCCGACCGCCTGTGTTTTTCAGTGATGAACACCCTTATTTTGAAGTCCCGATGGATCGTGAACCTGTAAAGTAAACAAACGCAATCATTATATGCCATTGAATACATGATATTGTGTCCCACAAGCGCAATCTGTAAAGAAGAATCAGAATGTGTTTACATTGAGGCGACATGTGTTTACATTGAGGCGAATGAAGACAGAATTTTGACATTTAGTAAAAGTTTTGGTCATATATCGGTCTCTCAGCAACCTTCATATGTTGGTTAAAAAACACAATCATAACAACATAATCACTGAAAACACGGTACTGATGTCTGGGGACTTCAATGGCTGCAAATTGTCAGATTCGGTCTGAAATCTCCAATGGCAGTTAATGTATTAAGGCCTAATATTTCTTACACTTGGTTACAAAAACCCGTAGAGCTTGTAGATTGACTATTTTACTGGTGATCAGGGCTTTAGTCCGCTCAGCCTGCTGCCTTGTCTCTGCATGGCTTGTGTTGTTCTTGCTCGCTTTCTTTGCCTGAGTCATAAAGCAAAATAGTTGTTGTAATATTAATAATAATTTGGTGAAGAAAAAAACAGCGTAATAACTATAAATGCACGGCTCAGCGTCGCCAAGACGTGAGCAAACAAAATGGATTTTTCTCACATCAGACACCCCCCCCCATTCCACTGATCGCGATCATATTTGAAATGAACCGTGCATTTGTAAACAATTAACCTCATAAAGCCAATTACTACGGAACCTTAATTAGATTTTTTTTCCTCCTCTACTTCTTCTTTTTCAACACCATTCAGCGACATTTTATCACGTATGTCGCTCTGAGGCTGTCAATTTGGCAGAGTGGTTAATATTTGTTTTTAGATATCACTGACTGCCGCGGCAAATATAATTTCAGCGCTTATTTATCATCCCTTTTAGAAGTAATTGGGCCAGAGCACAGACACGGCCATTTTTCACAAAGCTCTACTGTAATGTTTCTGTCGTTCAATGAGGCTCCCGATGGTTTCCGCACGTACTTTGTCACCCATGGATTTTCTGTCCTATTATTTATTCTTACGTTGTTACTTTTTTAAACTGGTTATGTGCTCGACGCGGTGCGCCAAGCCGAGGTCTTTCCAGTTCATCGCTGCGACGCGAACAAACAAACAAAACACGGTTCCCCCGCGTGAGAGCTTAGATCCGCAGTTTTACAGCATTTAGGCTTTTTTTCCCCTCTTTTTGCACCGCTGCCGTTTTTAGGAAATAATTATCCCTCAAAGTTGCTGCAGAGCCGACTAAATCGCTTGTTGTTTGTAGGCCAAATTATCCGCCCTAGTCCAATTTGCATAGGATTAGCTATGCATGCTGCCCAGCAGCGCTGCAACCCTCTCTCACTGAGCCGGTCTGATTCCTCCGCTCACCTGCGGTGGATGTGGGCCTCGGGCTGTGGCCATGCATGGATGTTTATGCCAAATGATTCTTAAACATCTTCATGTCGAGGGCCCCCCACTTCAAAGTAGAACCGATTTCGAGTCGACTGCCATTTGACAATGAAAAATCAAGCTCTGTTGTATTATATATTATTATTATTATTCAGGTAGTCCTGCTTTTTTCTGCTTTTCATTGAATGTTTCATGTTTTGCTTTCCTCTGTTTCTGCTCTGTGAAGCACTTTGCCGTTGCATTCATGTCATTTGAAAGATCTAAAAGCTCTCAACGCTTCACCCAGCGTCGCATTGTGAGCTTGTAGATCGTCTGTTTCTGAATATCAAATGTATAGCATAGGTTAATGTGTTTTTTTGTTATATATTATTTTAAGTAATCTTGCAGGCTCAGGCTTGTTATATTAAAAAAGACAGAGACAGACATAGCAAAGAGTACAGAAACGATATAAACATACTGTAGCCATGGCAACACATTGGTATAGTAGATCCACATAGCAGCATGCAGGGACATACAGTAAGTTACATAAGAAGGTAGTTTCTTTGGCAATTACAATTAGGTCAAACCTTCACAGATACTTAGCAGCATCCTTTTGCATGATGGAAGATTTATGAAAATGGATCCTGTGAGGGTTTTGTACTTGGTGATCTTTAGGGTGGTTTTGCTGTGAGCCCACCCCGACCGACGCGCTGTCCCCCTGAAGTATTTGAAGACATCACGCGTTGCGCACATTTCCCAGATGTCTATGAATACTTCAACCCGCGTTCGCCATGATCGCAAAAAAAACCAAACATGACCACGCAAGTACAAGACCGCCTCACAAGATCTATCCTGCAGGTCTGAATGCGTGTGATTTCTAACTCGTTTCCCCCTCTTCTCTCTCCCTCCCTCCCTCTCTCTCCCTCCCCAACCCATCCCCGTCCGCTCATCCCCCATCCGCCCGAAAAAATCATCATGCAGCGATCCAAAATCGCGGTGTATGAGAAAATGTGGTCGTATATGAAATCAGCCGAACCGTCTGTGTTCGCTAAGACCACGCCCGATGGCGTAGCCCGGGTACGAAAGTCGAAGGGGAAGTTCGCCTTCCTCCTCGAATCCACCATGAACGAGTACATCGAGCAGCGGAAGCCCTGCGACACCATGAAGGTGGGAGGGAACCTGGACTCTAAGGGCTACGGCGTGGCAACGCCCAAGGGATCAGCATTAAGGTGGGTGGAATAATATAACAATATACTCTATGTTGTTATAATACTCCACCTACCCTGATGTCCTTCTGTTGTCATTCTCTTCTCTTCTACCTCCTCTCGTTTGTTTATTTTTTTTATTTATTCATTTTCGTTGCGGACACAGTAGGTATAACTGTTTTTGTTTTACGTTTTTCTATGCATTTGGAGATCACTACGGTTCATTCACGTTAATGTACTGTATGTGTGTGTGTGTGTGTGTGTGTGTGTGTGTGTGTGTGTGTGTGTGTGTGTGTGTGTGTGTGTGTGTGTGTGTGTGTGTGTGTGCGTGTGCGTGTCTGTGTGCGTGCGTGGCTAGTTTTTGACTGACGTGTGCTAATAATTATGTCAAGTGAAATTCGTAATAATAACAGTATATTTTGCCAGTGCTAACAACCATTCCACTTTTCCCGTTCTCTCTTATGGTTGCTTCTCCCTCTCCCTCTCTCTCTCTCTCTCTCTCTCTCTCTCTCTCTCTCTCTCTTTCTCTCTCTCTCTCTCTCTCTCTCTCCTTTGATCTCCCTCTGTCCTGTATGCCGTCTTTCTTACCTGACTGTTTGTGATGTCACTTTTAATTTAACAGTCCAGCGGTTTTCAATTTAGCCTTTTAGAGCCGCTCTGTCACTTGTGACGAACGTTAATTGCATGATGTGTTGTTGTTGTTGTTGTCGTTTGCTGCTGCTGCTCTTCTTCTCGATGACGAGTGTGTCCCAATCCCGCACACTTCAGTTTCTCTAAACAAAATAATGTAACCCTTCATGCCACCTTTTCCAAGATTTAACACCTTATAAGTCTTTCTGCCTTTTTTCTGTAGAAGCCTTTTCTTAATTAACCTCTCCGCATTTCCTTAAATTCTCAAACCAATTTGTCCTTTTCCTAGAAACCATTCCGATTAACATTAGCATTTAGCATTCCCCCCATGTTAAGCCTCTGCACCAGTGGTAGCCTCTCTACCATTCTGAAGTGTTTATATATATATATTTACAGTATCATTCTGATGATTAGTGCTATTATGATTATTATTATTATTACCATGCATTAGATTTCTCACGGACCTGTGCATTTTTTTTACTTACAAGCTATGTTTTATCGTTTCAAGAAATGCTGTTAACCTGGCAGTTTTAAAACTGAATGAGCAAGGCCTCTTGGACAAATTGAAAAACAAATGGTGGTACGACAAGGGAGAGTGCGGCAGCGGGGGAGGTGACTCCAAGGTCAGCCTCGATGATGTCACCACAATCGGGTACCATAGTGTCAGAGTAATCGGCAAGGCTGTTGCAACGATATCCCCCGAAAAACCAAACCAAGCCAACCCAAAAACCACCCGACCAAAACCACACCAACTGTCCCCACGCCACTGCCCTATGGTGCGCAGTACTAAATTATCACCGAAAATGTTCTGGACGGACTGTTTAATTTAACAATTCACATCAAACTAAGGAACGCTTTCTCAACAAGCAGGAATATGCAGTATGTATAGGCGATATTCAGAAACATTTGTATTTTTTATTGACAGCAGTGGTTCTCAAACATTTTAATTGCTATGACTCCTTGTTCCATTTGTAGACTCAGAGAGAAGTGTTGAGTCCTGTTAGGGTTTGTTAAGTTCCCTCTAGTCGACTTTGAGAACCACTGAAGATTATGATAGATAGCTATGATTGCTTATTTTGCTTGACGCCGATATACTGTAAATATATTGGCAATAATAGTGAAGTACCTGATATTACCTGGTAATTTAGGACATAACCAGGTAGTTAGCGTTGTATTTACAAAGTAATTCTGTACTTACGCAATTATTATTTTTGCTATGACAATTACCAGGTAAATACTTAGATGTATAAGTAGCTGGAAATTACCCAGTTGTTACCGAAGTTAGTTCGTAAATACTTGGTAATTACTATGCTAACTACCTGGCTGTTGCCGTGTAATTACCAGCTAATGGTCTTGCTAGGTCAAGTGTAGTGTTTTGACTTATAGGCTGCCCTGCAGTTGTGAAAGGAAGAATTTGAATTTGTTACCAGCCTTATGCATATGTAGGGCAGCTACCCCTTTTGACATAGACTTTGCCTATAGCTAGTAGTGGAATCATCTTACTGTCTGAACATGCCAAATTCAGCTGATATTTGGTGACGATGTGTTCATAAAAGCATGGCATTTAAATGGATGCGTTTGATCCCAGGAGGGGGTGAAAACGGTTTTATCATAGCGCTATAAGGAAAAAGTTGAGGCTTTGCAATATACCCTACCCTAGCTAGATAATCCCAGTCTTATTGCTATACCCCCGGTATCCATGACGATGGCAGGCAGTGGAGGAGCCACGATGTGGACTGGGCTCATGAACAAAAGACAGAAAATGTTGGTTTTTAACTCCCAAATGACTGTAATGCCTCAGACCTGAGGCCCGTAGGGACGCGAGGCGAACAGCGGAGTCTTGAGGGGACTAAGCATTTAGCAGGCAAACGTGAGAATTCTAATTAAACACAG
Source organism: Benthosema pterotum (assembly GCA_039105355.1). NCBI lineage: Eukaryota > Metazoa > Chordata > Actinopteri > Myctophiformes > Myctophidae > Benthosema > Benthosema pterotum. The sequence continues at coordinate 32,954,085 of CM076984.1, forward strand.
AGAACTTCTGAACTTCTGATTTTTGCTGCTGGCTGGAAAGGTACGACGACAAACGTCGACTCTGGCCAAGCTTGAAATGTTCATTCACAACGTAATAATGTTTTTTTTTACTGTACATCAGTGATTCTCAAGCTTTCATACCAACCCAGAGTTGATATGCATTAGGCCAGGGGTTTTCAACCAGTGGTACGGGGACCACCAGTGGTCCTTGGGAGGGTTCCAGGCGGTCCTCAGCTAAGTTGGTTAACCAGATGTGACTCTTGAGAACGTAAAAATGAAACCAAATGGACCCTTGCGGATCCATTTGGTTTCATTTTTACACTCTCAAGAGTTAAAATATTCGTCATCTGAAGTAGCCATTTTGGAATGTATGCTTGTTTTTGCTTGTTTTGTTTCCCAAATCCAGCCTGGAATTGTGGACAAAAGCAAAATAAATCTTTAGATTTGGGGTCTGTGGGGCTAAATTGTCCTCAAATGGTGGTCCTCTGTGGCTCAAATCCTGAATAAATGGTGGTCCCTGAGATGAAAAAGGTTGAAAACCCCTGCATTAGGCTGTAGACCGCAAATGTGACACTTTTCTGTTTCTTCCTCAAATTTATGGGTAGAAGAATCCTCAAACTCTGAGCGCCCTATTTTGACTTTCTTAAGCATCGGTCTTAAGTCTTGGTGTGGCAAAGCTGTTTGGCTACTCAAAACAGCCAAACAGCTTTGCCACAACTTCCAGGTTTTGACTTAAGACTTAAGAACTGTCACTTAAAATTCAAAACAGGGCCCTGAGGACGTACAAGTGCAACTATGGATCTATTTCGTTCCATTTGTACGACCTCCGACTTGTATCATTACTCAGAGTGTTCTACAGACTTGTAGGTGTTGCCTGGCTAAAGCCAGACCGAATAAGCTGTTGGCCAAAGGGAAAAAAAAAAAACGCCCGTCAGCAGATTGGTCTGGAACACCTCAATCGTATGCGCATTTCCTACTCCAGAGAATTAGAGTGGCCAACCAGGACGCAGTATTCAACAAGCCTGACTGAGATATACTGACTACTGACAACTCCATATGGAGATGTGCATGGACGGACAGTGTACGAATTATAGTTACCACCTTACGGTGGAGACAAATATGTTTGCATACTGTGTCCTTATTGGCCACTCCAATTTTCTGGAGTATGAAATGGGCGATCTGAACCAATCTGCTGAGGGGCATTTTTTTTTTTTGCCAACAGCTGAATTGGTCGGGTTTTAGCCAAGCTAGTCTTGGCGGCCTATACTATATGAAGTGTATTCTCTCCTCTCTCTCTCTCTCTCTCTCTCTCTCTCTCTCTCTCTCTCTCTCTCTCTCATGCTTTTGCATGAGGGATGGAGAGAGAATGCTTTTTAAGCAGTCATGCGTAATGGCCTAGACGGCCCTTTAATGACCATAAGAATTCACTCTCTGTCTCGGCCAGTCTGTGGTCCAATGAACAACGATGTGCCCATTATGGAACATAATGGTGCCCAGTTGTGAGATCCTCACTCCCCCCATCATGCTACTAATACAACAAGTGACATATTGTACAAGCTATGAGGCATAACATTCTTTAAACATTCAGGTCAAATTCCATTGACGAAGGACCCCTGGCCGGCCGGCGCGGCGCAACACGCTGCAGGCTGGCGTCTGGATGGACGCATGCTTTGATTTGAGCCTGGGCTAATTGGCTTGATCACTAGATTAGCTTTGCAATGGCGCTGTGGGAATATTGCATGTGTTGTGGATGGCGCTGGGCGAGGCTTAAGATGATTTGGCATGCAGTAATTGCTGGACGGCGATGAATTGTCCCATGCCCGCTGTGTCCTTGTTCTAACATGGCAGCATGGCTGCAGGCAGTGGTTGGATAAAAGCACAAAGCTATCAGAATGTATGAAAATCTCTTGATAATGTACAGATCTGCAAGCTCACAGTGACCTTCTTTTCTCTGGCAGGGAACTGGTTCAATTTAGAACAGTTTTTTTTTTTTTTTTTTAGTTTGTGAGCCAGACGTTCAAAATAGGAATGTTAATTATGAATTGAGTGTGCAATCACAATTGCCATATATAACAATGTCAGATTATATTAATTAGCATAGGGAAGTTTCATGCCGATAACAATTTAATATAAGTATAGGTTTTGCCCTTAATAATTAACATTCCAATTTTGGAGTTCTGGCTTATGGACTGAGAACCAAAAAAGAATTGACCCAGTCGGAAAAGATTGCGACAGACTGTGAGCTATTACAAAATGATCTAAAATGTCTATAGGGCTGAATTGGCTAATGTATTTTTTGGAATCATCTAAATCTGCAAAGTATCTATAGTAGTTAATATTCTGACCTGTATTGGAGTAGAAGTAAAAAGAAATTGGAAATTTTCAAGTCAAGTACAGGTACTTCAAAAGTGTACAGGTAACAGGTAGAGTACTTAAGTAAAAGTGTTTGTTACTTTCCACCACTGTCTGCAGACTCATACAGTACATCCAGGGCCCTATTTTGAGTTCTCATGACTTAAGTCGACACTTGGAGTTGTGGCAAAGCTGTTTGGCCACTCAAAAGATCCAAACAGCTTTGCCACATGCACCTCTAAGTTTTGACTTAAGTCATAAGACCTGATACTTAAGAAACTCAAAATAGGACCCCCAGTCTCAACTCTATACTGGTTCTCAACGTTTGGTCCGGGGGACCACCAGTGGTGCAGGTGGACCCTTATGAGGTCTCTAACTCTGAGAGGGTACACTTTGAGTTAAATTACAGCACTCTGGTTCATTTTACAGTGTAGAATTGGGGTTTCTGGTATAGGGTCCAATTCAGTGATTCCTATTGGACAACTTTGTTTGTTTTTCCACCAAGGTTCATGTTTGAGGTTGTTATTAGACAAAATAAAAATGTGTGTTAATTGAGTTGCATTTGCTGTTTTTTTTTTTTTTTTTTTTAGTTTTAGCCATTTTAGCTATTTTTGACAGGAGGGCGCGGGCATGCACCCGCCCTGCCAAAAACAGCTAAAAGACGTAAAACTAAAGAATGCAGCGAATGAAGAAATCTTTTACTTCCTCTAATAATAATATAAAACATGAACCTTGGTTGAAAAAAAAAACACAAAGCTGCCCCCCATTATAGGATTCAGAGACCCAACATTGGATTCCCCAAACCTACACTTTAAAATGCGTTTGACATTGAGAAGCGGTGGTTTATATGGAGATGGGTTTTGTCCAGTGCTTGCATTGTTAACATTGCCATATATTCTATACTGTATTAGTCACTGAGCGCAGTGCTTCAGGAAGCATCCTTGGGGCACTGAGGGGTATGTATGTGTACAGTATGTATGTACAGTATGTGTGGGAAGCATATCAAAGCCTCTCTCCCTCTCTTGTGCTACCACCAGTCTCTTGTGCACAGGTATGTACACTACTACTCCCTACTCCTGGGCTGTGAGGATATCACAAGAGGAGAGAAGGGTCCAGCTGCAGACCTAGCCTAGGAGTGGAGGTGCCTCAGAGTTGATGTGATGACGTCACATCAACCCACAGGCCCCTGTTGTTGTAGCGCAAAACCCTAGACCCCTCCAACCGTAACCCTAATCCTAAATGCCCGACCCTCAACCTAACCTCACAGACCTGACAGTCTGTGAGGTGGTTGAGGGTCAGGGATTTAGGATTAGGGTTACGGCTACAAACATTGCTACACCCTTCTCTAAACCTACCTCTAAACCTAACCGCAAGCTAAGATGGTGCTGATAAGCAGCCTACTGGGAATTATGGCTTGATAACGGTAGAAGTGGGTGGGACATGGCAACAACAGGGGCCTGTGGGTTGATGTGTGACGTCATCACATCAACTGTGAGGCACATCCACTCCTGGGCTAGGTCTGCAGCTGGAGCCTTTTGCAAGAGGACAGGATTGTCACTAGCTCTGGTCCATAGCTCTGCTGTGCTTCTGTGATTCAGGCTTGCAGTAGAGCTATGGATGAAACGCTGTCCTTGGCTGGTATTCTCGAACGCTATGGTGTAGCCAGGTATAGTGTAAGTCTTCTTTCTCGTTGGCTGCATGGCAGCAAATCAGGTCTGGGGCCTTGTGGTAGGCCGAAAGCCTACACCACCAGCCCTGGGCCTGAGCTTACCAAATAATTACCCAGAATAATTAAAACCTGCAATTCAAAAGGTCCAGAAATCACCTGACCCCCCAATTAAAAGTGTTACTGTACTCCCCTGCTTTGTTCATCACGAGTTGAAACTCTTGATGACTTGTTTTAATTATTATGGATAATTATTTGGTAGGCCCAGGCCCAGACCTGGTGGTATAGGCTTTCGGGCCTACCTCAAGGCCCCAGATCTGATTTGCTGACATGCAGCCAATGAGCACGGCCCCAAACCTGATTTGCTGCCATGCAGCCAATGAGAAGCCTTACACTATACCTGCTACACTATAGCGTTCGAGAATACCAGCCAATCTCTCTCACAAAAATCCAACCAGCCTGACTTATTTAGTGGACATCTCCCCACTCTGCCCACTCAATCATGAGGATGCAATCATCATGGAGGAAGCTCTCCTCTTTAATTCAAATATAATTATTATTATTTTTCTTCTTTTTTGGATAATCCTCCCTACTATAGAGTGTGGTGACCATATAAGGAGTTTCTCCCCTGGTACGTATCAAACAAACCCTAGTTTCAGTTTGGGCTTCAGGAGAAAATCCTGTGTGCATGTGCAGAACTTGTTACCTGGAAGGGACCAGGTTTGTTTTCCAAATCACCCAAATCACTGAATGTTCCTTTAATAATGATTGGATGAAAGTTTTGTCCCCCTAAAGCCCAAAATGAAATTAGGGTTTGTTGACTCCGGTAGTTCACTGGGGAAGAGGAGGAATTATGGTCCGCACACTCTGCAGTAGAAGAGATTATCACAACAAAATAAACAAATACCGGTGAGTGATATTCGAATTAAGTGGAATCACTGACTACAACAGGGGTGCCTGCACTTTTTTGACTTGAGAGCTATTTTCAAAATGACTGGCTCAACAAGATCTACACATCAAATGTGTGATTGTTCCATGACTGAAAATCCATTTCAAAGCCCCCTAGAAAGTTACTTACTGTTATAGTGTTTAGGAATAATGCACTTATAATGAATAATGAGAATTGGAAGGTTTTCCTGTATATGCTACTACTGACAGTACAGTATTTGAGGTTTGAGTTGACAGTTCGTGAACTAAGAACTTTCACGTTTTTGCCCACAACTGGGAAAGATAACTGGCAAAACGCTGGTCAAAATAACAATTATTCTCAATTTTCAAATTGTGTGGGCTCTTAAAAATTACTTAATTCTTATGTTTAAACATAATTTAACTAGGACCCGTAAGGGTCCATTTAAAATGGACCCGTAAGGATCCATTTTAACGCTCTCAAGAGTTACAGATCTGTAAGGATCCAAGTGCTGGGGGGACTGTCATGTGATCTATCTGCACGGCCTGTGTGATCTACTGGTAGATCACCATCTATCTTTTGGGCACCCCTGGACGACAACGTTAATAGTTGTATGGGTTTTTCATATTGCTATAGATGTTAGTAACGGTTTTAGAAAAGCAATAAGGCACATAAGGTTGCGTGTTACCTATCTGGGATAAAATCCTCAGTAACCTGCTACCTCTCCAGGCTCATTGCTTTATTTTGGCCTCAAAGCGAGTGTTTTTTTTTTTTTTTTTTTTCCCCACCGGACCAACGTATTCTCTCTGAAGGTTTTCTTTCAGGAAAGCGTGCAAATCCTATTGTTTGTTGTTTGAAAGCAAACTATTGCTTTCTGGCCAAAATGTTTAATGTTAAAGAAAGAAAACACTGAGAAGTTAAAAAAGGTAACGCACATCCCCAATTGGTGCTGAGCCAAAAACTGCAGAAGTACAGCAAACGTAGAAAAAAGGAGAGTGGGCTCGCAACTCACTTTTAGAGTGCTCAAAATTTTATTTAACGACAATAACAGAGCAGCGACGTTTCAACCTATTTCAGGTCTTCATCAGGCATGAGAACAAAACAGGAAATGACGCAATATATACAACATCTAGACATGCAAATCATTAGTCCCATCTGGTGACCACAAAGTGGCACCAATGAGTGAAAGAACATGATTGGCTACTTGGCAATTTTCAACATGATTCCATCCCATTAAGGAAATATTTATATTTACAACATGATTAAATGTCTAGTTAAAACATGATTCTATTATGTGAAATGCAACATGATTAAATGTACAACAAATTTATCAAAAGGTTTGTTTTTTGCAACATGATTATAGAAAAAAATATATACAAAAGTTTAAAAACAATAGTCAAAAGCTGGTAATTTGGAGCACTCTAAAAGTGAGTTGCGAGCCCACTCTCTTTTTTCTAAAGAAAGAAAACACAGCATTTTTCATAGCTCTACTGCAGACCAGGATCACAGATCAGTAGAGCTAGGGACCAGAGCTAAGCTGACGATTAATTGTCACAGTAATAAATTTAGATGACATTTTTATTTAGTTATTTATTTTTTGAACGTTGTTTACTTAAAAATACAAAGAAATAACTGACACATTTAACATTTAGTTTAATAATTTGTCCAATTCCAAAAGATTTGATCTACATTCACAACTCATCACATTGATGTGTTGTAACTTGTAAGCTACCTCTCTGTATTTCTGCTATTTTTTGAAAAATGTGTGAGAATGTTGACATTTTTCAACATGACCAATTGACAGTTATGCAAGCGATAATTGAGAACATCTCAAATGATTGTGGTTACGTAATAATAATACTACAAGAGAGCCTCCTGCATGACTGGTGAATTAGTTATAATTATAATAATAAATGTTGTTCCGTTTATCTAAGCTGGAACACAAACGATCGGTTGATATTTAAAATATTTTTTCTTGGAAAAGCTCTGTATTGCTATCGGAGGTTGGTTGTCTTGCTGTATCTCTCCAGGACTTTATTAAACCAAAGATCTATTTTCAGCTGGGTTGGCCACTTTCACCCACTCAGGAGAATGTACCGATAGATCAGCTTCAATTGTATTGTGTTCCGGCTCCAATTTGGTCCCTGGCACTTCCTCGCCATATCAATGTTCTCTGTCCTGATTAGAGGAAATTGGTATCTGTAGCTGACAACGCAAGAGCTGGAGAGATGAGGGGAGATAGGATAGGTTTTGTTTGCTAGTTCAAGCTAATAATTTGGTCATAAGTACATACAAAACAAATCTAACATTTCATACAATGAAAACAAAAACAAAGCACCACAGGGTTACAACAACCCCCGCAACGGTTTAAAGATGCCAGATCTACAAGGTTGCATAGCGACGCATTGTGAAGCTTTTTACAAACCGTTTTTTTCGGTTGCACCTAAACCTAACTTTATCCCTAAACTTAATCTCAGTAAAATCTAGGCCTAAACTCCGACCCTTTTTTTAAACGGTCACGACCGCTTTAGGAATGTTGCGCCCGATTTAGAATAAGGTCAGGGAAGGGGTGGAGTCGTGCATAAGCGGATAACATGCAGTTAGATTCCCTTGTGTGTTATTATTGTTGTGAGAACAATGCCCTCTTTAAAAAATGGGGTAAATGTTTGGAATTTATAACCCCAGAGTTATAAGCTCACACAATGTGTCTCTCCATGTACAGTTGATCGGACATTTTGGATGGATGATTTATTTCTCCAATTCTACAATAATAGAACACAGTATAGGCTCCCATTTTCTGCTCCCATCACAACTATGGTATCCACAATTGTGCGCACGTGCGCGCGCACACACACACACACACACACACACACACACACACACACACACACACACACACACACACACACACACACACACACACACAGGTCTTTTCTTTGCCCCCGGGCGTAACACGCTGCAGTGTAGATTGAGTTTCAGACACAGAGCATGTTACAGGGTAATTGCATTGTTAATCAATGTCTTCTCTGAGCCAACACAATGGCCGTCGTGCTGGCAGTCTGCTGCTAAGCGTTTGGCTAGGAGGGATGTACAGTGGTGTAATCTTCTCTTCGGTGCATAATGCATCGCACCGCCGCCCCTGGGGGGACATTGTTCAACGGTGAGCGGCCGGGTCACTCCTTTTATGGATGGACTGTTTTCTTTTCGCTCCCACCGTTCGGCTGCTTTTTCTATTTTTAGAGAGAGAGAGAGAGTGCAACATACAACATCCTTCGGGATCGATCGAAAGGCTAGCGATCCGACAAAACTGGTTTATGAGCAAAGGAATACCATCCTATAACGGTTATTACCTCGCGTTCCTCTGTGATATCATTTCCCACTGTCTCTCTCTGCCGTGTGAATGCAAGGTGTCGTATAAGCGCAACATTTAATGTTGTTTAACGGCGTGCGTTTGAGGTATCATGTTTATTACATCGCAATGTTACTACGGAGGGTCTTCTACCTTCCCCAGGATTAACCTACGACCTGGAGTGGCTTATTGTTTTTCTAAGCATTACGTTACACTTTAGCTATTGCAAAATATCAGACTGATATTTTTTGAAAAATGTGAAAATGTGATGCAAATCTTTGAATATGCAAGCAAATATTTTGAACTGAAATTGTTGCTTCTGGGGGATCCCTACAAAAACATGTTTTCAGATGGCGGGGGGGGGGGGGATCGGTATTGGGACTAGCAGTTTCAGGTGTTGTTATCATCGGTGGTGGATAACATGTTGAAAACGTGTAGATGGAGCAGAATGTGGTGGTGTGGTTTTCTTTTCGTTCAGGCTTTGTTAGAAACCACTACAGGGTTTGGTAGTGTGACGTCACAGGCCATTTAACTTAAATCTCTAATGTAATTGGGACATTAACTCACAGATGGTTGGGACCGTTGAGGCTACATTATCACATTTGTGGATTGTAACAGTCTTAAAGGTAGTGTTATGTGCAGTGAGATAAAGAGATTGTTTTATTTGTTTATTTTCTGACTGAAACATTCTATTGTATATTTCTGTTTAAGAGAAAGGTTCCTGTTGGATTGAACTTGTTGAATTAAGTACCGTTCAGTAAGTGCCCCCCCCCCCCCCCCCCCCCCCCAAAAAAAAAGAAAGAAAAACAGGACGCCCTTGGACATTCCTTTTATATAAACATAGACTAGCAGATTGTACCTGCCAGTCGCCCTGTAAACAGCGCCTGCCGATTACTCAAAGCGATACGGGCAGGACCTGGCTTTAGTCTAGTCTATAGGGCTCTCCATAAAGGTAACAAGCTATTAGAAATGCCTGCCATGTCTTGTCATGTTGCCACAGCCAGGAGCCCTGCCTTATCGCTTTTTTGTTAAAGTATGTTTAGTATATTTAAAAAAAGTTGAATAACATAAAATAACATAATATAATGTTATTTATGTTATTTCCCACGTGAAGAACTCCTGTAAACCTTGCAGTATTGAAACTCAGTGAACAAGGCATCTTAGACAAGCTGAAAAACAAATGGTGGTACGATAAGGGTGAATGTGGAACCAAGGACTCTGGAAGTAAGGTCAGTCGCTGCAGGTCTTTTGTACTGATTCCAAAAATTGCATTTTGACCTACTGTTCATATGCAAAGACCAGACACTTTTTTAAAACATCTATTAGTGTACATTTTGTTTGTGATTATAAACATTTTTTTTATCATTTCTTTTTGTTAGTATTTGAAGATTTTTTTGGTGTGTTTTCTTCTGCCACAGAAACTGTAATGACAATCTGATGTGGCATTGAGTCATTTGAGGCACTTTTCCCCGAATTCTGTTAGAATGGAGTAGTACGATATTTTCTTTTTATTATTATTTGTTTATTTTTTATTTTTTGCTTTTATGGCCATGGAAAATTGACAACTTTTTGATACAGAGGAATTCATCTTTTTGTCCGATAAGTTTAACTGTAATCGCTTAACTGGGGAAAACGTAAAAGTGCCTATAGAATAATATAATCTGGACTAGTTTTTGACCTCTATACAGTTAGTTGCTACAGTTAAAGTGCTGTTTTTCCCCTCATTTTCACTCTTGACATTCATGATTCTTTAATAACCATTATGCTGCTGTTTCTATTTACCAAATCTTTAATTAAAATTTGATTTATTTGTGTTCTTACTAGTTTGCATAGAGATGTGTCTATTGGATTCTTTAGCCTCCTGTGGTGTGATCAACACACAAACAGGGCCTCTTGTTCATTGTAAACGGTAAAATCAGAACTAGAGTAAATTGTAATGTACTCTAACAAAGTCATAATGGAATTGTTAGGTAGATTTTCCTTTTTTCGAAGATCTTTCCAAAAAATTGCCCAAAATCTTTCGATTCAACGTGCACACCAGTCATTGTGATGTGCGAGTTGTGAACTTGATAGATCGATTATTTCCAAATAGATCAAGTATATAGTTGGGTCTAATGCACAAAGTAACGTCAAATAACTGTAGAAGAGTAATAGTTAAAAATACAATATTTTTCCTCTGGATTGTTCCAGAGGAGCTAAAAAGCAGAGTCTCTGTTTGAACATTACAAGAAGTCGCGGAATGCAATAAACCAACAATTTAACCCTCTGAGATTTAGCCCAGATTTTAACACAAATCAGCATCGTTGGACAGACATTTGTGTCCGACGGTGTTCACGCTCATAGGGTTAAAACTGCAAATAGTAAAACTCTCATGAACAAATTGTTAATGGCTTGGTAGGTACTAAGCAGCAGCAAAATGGTTTTTTGATGCAGTTCTTAAAAACTTGACTTTTTTCCCCCCTCCTCCTCCTCGATCTTTTTTAACGGAACTAGCATCCATCTAGTTGATTTTAACTGTTGACTGTACTGTATGACGTTGTTGCCATGGCAGTTATACGTACACGTCGCGACAGGGGCGGCCTATACGCGATACTGACCAGCTTCCTATAAACGTGGTCAAGAGCAGGCAGAAAACTCAACAGCTCAGGGATAATAAATAAATCTCTACATTCACCAGCAGATCGAACATAAGAGTTGGCTCATTCTCAACCCCCCAGCGGAGGCTTTTGGTTTGACTCTGGGAGTCGGGAAAAAGGTCCTCGTCGACCTTCTCGACGTCCACAGTGAAAACCTCATTCCGCCTATACGGCCCTGATACACCTAGCAATGTTTTGATCAATATCAACAAGCAACTGGTCAACAACTTCGGAATCCTCCCATCACAGCCCTCCTTGGCGTCATGTGATCCTTTCTCCCAGACTCCCACAGACAATTTTTTTTTTTTCTGAAAACAACATGGCTGCTGCTGCTGCTGCCTCACTGCACAGAACATTTTATAACTTTTTTTAGTTTGCGAAGTGAACATTTGGTTGACTCAGTACCTAAACTTAAAAACAAATTGTAAAATCAAGTATAATGTATTATAATTTGTAATAGTACTTGGAGTATAACATTCATTCATTCATTTATTTATTTTAACGATTACCTTGGTGAAACACAAATTGACAAAAAGTTGTGTTTCACCATGTTAATGTTTTTTCTTTTAGGACTTTTTTTTCTGACAGTGTACAAATGGAACAAATGGACCATTCCATTTGTACGCTCTCAGAAAAAATAAAATCAATTAAAATGGGTGTAATTCCCCTTTAATGGGAGGTGTTGCCCGTGCCCATTGATGTTGACATTGTTAGTTGATATTGATCAAAATATCTGGTGCATCAGGGCCTATAGATTTTTACGAGAGTCAACCTTAGAAACCCCCATTTACTTCTTCAACCTTTTGTTAATTGTTCATAGATATAATTCATAATAATAATCTGCCATTGGTAGCACTCAAGTAAAGATGAGTTAAATTATAGTGTTTATATATAGTCTACTAGACTGTAAGGGATAATGTTGAGGTGGTGTTCTTTGTGATCTGTATTCTGTCCTCTCCACCGCGAGGCTTCTCTAACTGTTGCTCCCGACCTTCCCTTCCCTTCCCCCCAGGACAAGACAAGCGCGCTCAGCCTAAGCAATGTGGCTGGGGTCTTCTATATTCTGGTCGGAGGACTGGGGCTGGCCATGATGGTGGCCCTGATAGAGTTCTGTTATAAGTCTCGGCAAGAAACCAAACGCCTGAAATTGGCAAAGAACGCCCAAAACTTTAAGCCGACTCCCCCGACCAACACCCAGAACTTTGCCACATACAGGGAAGGCTACAACGTCTACGGAACCGAGAGCGTGAAGATTTAGGGGTACGTATGTATGGATTGTCCCTGCCTGTCTGCTCATTTCTTCTTCTTCTTCTTTTTCCCCCCTCTGTCATAACATGAATAATATATTTTTCCTGCTGTATCCTCCTAACGCACAATGCATTATTCATTCGTGAGGTTTATTTTGTGGTGTTTTTTTTTTGTACTGAGCTGTTGCTGGTAGTTTTGTTTTGTTGTGGTGTTAACACTTGGCACAAACACAACACATGCCATATCACTTTAGAGCTTGTTTAATGCATGTATAATATATGCTGACCTCTTATAACATATAGTTTCATGTACCATACCCCCCTTCCATACCCCCCAGGGTATGTGACGTTTAGGGCTGCGTGACATACTGTGCTGCTTTTTGTTTAACGCGATATGATATAATTAATGGGTGATTAAACGTACGTTATAATTAACTCAATTTCAAACGACTAACGACATAATAGTGTAGCGTTAAAATGTACTTACACTAATGATCCTTTGCTCTCTGATTCTGGTCTAAGCCGTGAACAGTGAAGCATGTTGTTGGAATTCTGCCCACAGTAGTAACATGCAGTAACGGCACAACAGAGGATTTCATAGTGAGGTTTTGCTATCGTGTTTTGCGATGCCGGCCGTTAACATCCTCCCGATGCTTTTTGACAGTCGACTTCCACAACCCAAGTGGATATGACATCGGTATCCCAACCCTCTGGGGATCAATAAAATGAAATCTAATCTAAAATCTAATCTTGATACTTGGCTGTACAGCTGCTTTTCGACAAGTGTAGATCGACCAAATGGAAAAAAAAAAGATGAATCTGTGTCAGAGAGAAGAGGTTATGGTAGAACGAATCCTTACGTCTGCTCTGTTTTCTGCTCTCCCCTCTGTGTGTTTCGAAACAGGTTTTTACGAAGGAGGAAATAAAATAAGAAAAAAATTGACATTGTCCCTTACAACTGTGATTAAACATCGAAAAGAAACTTAGATTGAGGGGGCGGACCACGCGGGCAGGAGACCCCCGGCCGGCGGTCCGAGCGTTTCTTTCGAACCCTCCTGGGGTGGACATCGCACGATAATCTGCAATGACGACACGACGACAAGGACTTGGACTTGGAAAGAACTTGGGAAGAAGAACTCGTGCGGTTTCTTCTCCACTGTGCCTTAAAAGGAACTTAAAAGAGTCCGACCAATGCAACTCAAACGGTATTGCTTTTATTATTATTTTTTTTGCTTGATGCTCATTATACAAAACAACACTTTTGAGGAGCGACACGGTTCATCTGTTTAAAAGAAAAAAAAAAAAAAAAACAAGAAAGAAAAGAGAATATTACGTGAACAACGTCACAGAACGAAGCAGAACTTCAAAGCCATCACTTGCAACCTAAGCACATTTTGAAAGTGCCGGACAGAAGACGTCAGAACCCTGTGACAAACAACAAACAATTAATTGGTTTTCTTGTTAATCAATAACGATCACATTACCTTTCCACCCACTACCCCGGGCTGCCAGGTTTTTGTGGCAGTTCTAAGTGTTATGTAATACATTTTAATGGATCCGTGGCAGACGGGTTGTGAGCGGGGTTCAGCCGCTTACCCACAGTATACCGACGGTATACCCGGTCACCTCTGTTGACCCACAACATCAATTTGTGTTTCGCTCAATACAGGCTGAGCGTTTACTGTTTGTGGATGTGTCATTAGTTAGCTTAAAAAAAGAAGAACCCACGAGTGTGTTGTTTGTTTGTTTGTGCTCTTGACTGTCTGGAGCTGCTGCCATTGTCTTCTAAAAGCATGGAGGAGGAGAGGAGATTACTGCACGCTGCGTTGGGCTTTTTAAAAAACAAAAACAAAACAATATAGAACGCCTTTCGCTAGTCCAGCGATTCCCAACCTGTGGGCCAGGGCCCACTCACTCACCAGTGGGGCCCACATCCATGAGGATATATATATTGCGATTGGGCCCCTCAAAAATTCACATAATCAGTAAAAATGTGAGCGGACATGGAACATTTGTTTCTTTTTTCTTTTCTTTTTCCTTCTTTAAAATATCTTGAAAGATGACTTTTTGTTTTAATAATCTTAAGATGGGTGTCATAGTCACTATGGAGGCCTATAGTTCCATTGATCCTAAGCAGGATCAATAGAGCGTGAAATAAAGAAGGCTCTGAATGTGCACACGGACCACCCATCTGACCAGGTTAGTGGTTACATGGGTGGGCCGGCAATGGTTGGCTGGTTGTTTGTTTGTTTGCTTGTTGCCTTTCTCACTTTATTGTAATTTCAAGTAGGCCCTGGTCCAAAGAGGTTGGAAGCCACTGCACTAGTCCAATACTGCCAGGAGGTTGTTTTCCATGAAGGAGGGAGATCACAGTCAGAGCCTTATAGTGGGAGAGTTGCGATATTAAGGAATTTAAGTTTCCGTGTCTAGGCCTTGGACACTACGAGAACAGTAGGCGTGGTCCGTCGCAGTTGCAACAGAAGCCCAACATAGTTAAGAAAGCAGGCGACGCCGACGGGATCCACCTCTTCCACTGGCGTCTCTGATTTCCATGGTGACGCTCTTCTACAGCGTAGCTCTCGTCCACGTTGTTAACACAATGCCAAAAGCCGCGTTCTGCCGTCGTAGGAGAGGGTAGGACGGCCGCGAGGCTTATGTATCGAGCACAGAGCGATTCATTACTGGCGTCGTAGGTTGGACGTTCTACCAATATTAAATAGGCTATTGTCTCCAACGAGAACGGTTCAAATAAGAGCTATTTTAGTTGCGTACGCAAAACGACAACTGTATTGTTCAGTCACGACTGCCGTCTCTGTAATGTATGTTTGTACTATTAGTAAAAAACAACTAAACTAAAGGGGTTTAAAGTCATTAAAGCTGGATTAAATACCTGAGTCCAACACATTTCTGCATACTCCTACTTCTACTCCTAACCTCAATAGGACTCAGCTGCAGCCTCGCAGACAGTCTCGTGAGACGCTCCGTATCACGAGAATGTCAGTTGTTAACAGTTGTGTGAATGGGGCTCTATAGGCGACATGTTCCTCTAGCAGCGCGAGCGCCTTGGGACATAGGAGTGAACGGGAATATCACAACTCTCCCACTATGAGGCTCTGATCACAGTATACCTGCGTCGCTCTAAGTGTTTGTGTATGGTTTATTGGTTGGATATGAAGAACGGGGAACAAAAGACAAAAGTCAATTACAAGAAAAAGTTTTGCGATTTTACAGTTTGTAGGAACACGAACTCACAAAAGTATATATATATAATTTTTTGTTGTTCCTTTTCTCTGAGATGTTTGTCCCTGAAATTGGAATCATTCAAGTCTTCTGTACATGAAAATTTAAACCAAACAAGAAAGGTAATTCAAAATGTAGAACAACTGCAATCCGATTAAAAAGGATAACAGTAATGGCTTTTAAACTGTAGTAATTTGGATTACCTTAAATGTTTATTTTTTAATGTTATAATTTTCAATTGCACATTTTACAACAAGCTGTATGTTTTTTGCTTTCAATTTGATTTCGTTTTACAAGCATAATAGTGTTTGGTGAATTTACTTAGTAAATCAAAATGGAGAAAAAATATACAATATATATATGTACAATGAAAAATAGATTTATACAAGGTTCTAACAGGAAGTGTCCTGAAGCTTAGCACATTTCCATATTGCTGTAATGATTTTTATTTTATTTATTTTATTTTTTTTGTTCCTTCAAAAGACTGTGAATCCATAGGATTTAGGACAACAATTATTTAATCACCTAAAACTATGGAAAGATAGTTTTATAGAAAACCAACACCGGGTAGGGGACGGCAAATTAAACAAACAATTGTTAATAAATAAATAAAAATACAAAAAAAAAAGAAAGTTAATTAATACATCAAAAAATAAAGCTGTGTACATTTAATCAGATTAGTTTTAATTTATATGATGGTTACGCAACTGAGGGATTTTGCAGTTTTGCAGTTCTTTTTCTTTTCTTTTTTTAAAGAAATTGCATGTAAAATCATTGATGCTTGATAAACTCTACTCACTACTCACCAGATGTTAGGTTAAAAATTAGAGACCCCAAACCCCAGTCATTCTTAAGTACCAACACCAACACCACCACCCTTTTGTTGTGAAACTCACTTCGGGCAAAAGACATAAAAAAAATAATAAACCTGCCAAGCATCTTTAGTGGGTTCAAAAGAGCAAGGAAATGCATGCATAATTTACTGAACCTCATTAATGAGGCACTGTACAGACAATTTTAATACATTTTGTAAATAAAGTGTACAGAAAAACGGCTTGTGGCTTGCCCTGTGTTGTCTTTCCTCTCAGAATGTGCTAATGTGTTTAATCAAGGCTTTTTTCTCATCTCAGAGTGTCATCAATGAAGTTTGTATTAGGGATGTCCAGATGCCACTTTTTTTTTCATTTCCGATCCCATCCCGATACCACAATTTAGCCGATACCAAATGCAGATAATACTCTTATATAAAGTCCACCAACCGGCAGTGTTGGGCAGTAACAAATTTTAGATTACATATTGCTGTAATATTATTACTTTTGCTCCAAAAGGTAAAGTAACGAGATTACTCTGCAAAAATGGGCAATAAGTAATGCATTACTTTGCAAGTAACGCCAAGTTACTTGTTTAAAATGAGTTTGTTGTTGCCTGCAAAAATAGAACAGATGTCCAAGCTATCGACAGGTACTGTAACAACAGAGATGTGCAGTAGATTGTAGATCCAGTCCACACGCTGCATCCTGCGCACAGTTACATGTATGTACACTACAAATCGCTTGCTGCTTTATTTTGTATTTTATTTTTAAATACAAGACCTCAACTGTCTTTGAAAACAATGGTAAAAAAGTCAAAGAGACAAATTTCGAAATCTGGGGAATCCTTCCGTGGTCCAAACTTTTTAAAGGGGTACATACTGTAACTGTCATACCCATACCTCGACTGGTCCATGACCATGACAAAGTTAGATTGCAACAATTTTGTTAAGTACAGTGTCAATTAACAACCAGTTGGCCAGCATTGTGGTGTGAAAGCCAAAACATTTATTTACCATTCAGGTACTTTATAGTCCAGTCATGGTGTTTCTAAGCAAGATTTGGAGCCATAGAAGAGGTGGTGGGCACCACCACCTCCCCCAAGGGATAAAATTATGAACTATTTTTAAACTAAAGAACATATATGTTTTTAAATGTTCAATTCTAGTTATAGAGGACAAGTATAATGTATTCATCCATATTAGGCTTATTAGGCTGGTATCCTTTTAAGGCATGTCTGGTGGTCGCCCCCTCCCCTCATGGTCGCCCCCCTCCCCTCATGGTGCCCTATATGCAACTGCCTAGTCTGCCGAATGGCAAAAACGCCCCTGAGTCCAGTAAATGTCCTTTGGTTCAAATGAAACAAAAACTATATATCTAAAATGCACATGGGGAACAAGGATTCTTAGTTCTTACACATTGAACACAGACATAGTCCAAGGTTAATTTCAAAATACCAGAATGTGTATGAATTTCACATGACCAGCTACCGACAGGCCATAAATAATGCATTTTGGGATGGAAGCTGCGGGCCATATCAAAATATGCCTGCATGGGGATCCGACTTTGAACATCCCTAATATACTTCCCCCAGCAGGGTCGGATTGACCATTGGGCGTACAGGGAGGTCTCCCGGTGGGCCACGACCCATAGGGGGGGCGGTGGTATCACGGTATGATTAAAAGCACTGGTTTTCAACCTTTTGATCCCAGGGCCCACTATTCATTCAGAATTTTGAGCCATGGACCACCATTTGATGCCATTTTAGCATTATTAAGTGACCAAGCAGTGACTTGGTCACTTAATTGATATTGCTGCTTTTCTCCTTCTTCTTCTTCCGCCAAAAATAGCTGTTCTGGCTGAACCGTGCAGTCGGTTTTCGCGAAAATTGGTAATCTGGTAGAGGGTGATGCCAAACGGTGATGATGCGAAGCCTGTGACCACTGGTCAAATGGTGGCGCTACAGCACTCAACTGAAATTGCAAACTTTAAACACTTATAACTCATGAACTGCTTGACTCTCAGAAATGTAACTTATATTCCCTTATGCGTCTGCTTATGCCGAACAACTTTTGTATTCTGACTTTTGACCTCTTGACCTTTAGATGAACCGCCATCTTGAATTATATGTAAAACAGTTAAAATGTCTCTTCTCCTACAATCTTTGATCAAAATGCATAACAATGACCTACACATGAACTTTGAAGCCATACAAATATGAAAATAGGTGTGAATTTTGTTTTAAGTGAAAAAAATATGTTTTACGAGCCAATGAAAATTGCTTGTTTGTGAAAATGATTCTAATGCCCCTAATCTACACATGCAGCGTAATCTGCTTCTGATATTTTACAGTTTTGTAGAGGGGGATGCCAAATAGCAGCAAAACCAGTCTTACTCCAATTGCTCAAATGGGGCGCTATAACAATTCTTTGAAACTGAAACATTTGAACAACCATAACTCGGGCCTCGTTTGGCCAAAAATCATGGGACTTGTTTCTACATGTTCCTTGATTCATGTGGAACACATCTGTAAATTTGACCGTAAGCTCCACCCCCAGAGTGTCTGCCATTTTAAGCAGTTTGAAAAATGCTCATGCCTGATTCTCTGCCTGGATTTTTGATCAATTTGCATGACACCTGCTACATGAGAACTTTGGCCCCATCCGGACAAAAGTTCCGAAGCAAATTTGTTTTCATCAAAAAATGACGTTTTTATAAGCCAATGAAAATTGCTGCTTTGTGAGGAGTCTTCTTATGAATCACATTAATTGTTAACATTGATGTGGAGGCTCTTGTTTTGAAGCATTTTTATCATAGATAATCATTGATTAAGGGTATTGTTTGTTTAAAGGATACACTTCATAAAAACATACTGCCGTAAACCAGTATACTTTTATATTGTATGTAGAGTTTCACATCAGAATGTGGCAGATTGTCACACCCACATGTCCTATTGCTTCAGTTTTCTTTATAAACTGATTTGTCTTGTGTTTTGTTTATCCACTGCTGCATGCTGTTGCATGATCTAAAATCCAATTTTAATGCAACGCACCAGAGCCATTTAGAGACGGAGTTGCGCCAATGATGGGGTACACAGTTACATTGGGTTAGTCACGTGATCAGTGGTCACAGTGAGCCTAACGGTGACAAATCATAGTCTAGTGTCTGAAACACATTGTTTGAAGTGAGTAAGATGAGATGTAAAATGACAGCCGGTTTGAATTATTTTACAGTAACAATTAAAGTCTCTGCAATGTGTATGATTTGCTATTACTTAAAAAGACCTAACATAAAAGGATTCAAGCTGGGCTTTTACTTTGAGTCCAATGCATTTCTGCCTACTTCTCAATAGCACTGAGTTACACTCGCATATCATGAAAGTGACATTCACGGAAATGTCACTTTGTGATTGAGATGATAAAACTCAATGTTATGGTAATGGCACCAACTCAGTGGCCTTGTGGTTAGTGTCTGCCCTGAGACTGGGAGACTGGGGTTCGATTCCCCGCCAGGTCATACCTCGACATTCTAGATTTCCAGTAGTAACCTACCCAACGAAAGCGTTGCATTGTACAAGCCTTGATCATTTCATGTAACAGTGTAGTGGTTAAAACATTGTGCCAGATTATGTTAGATTAACTTCTTGAACAAAGTGGCCATTAAACAACTGTTTGTTAACTATGTCCAATCACATTTATTTCACAATTTCTTCTAGTTGTACTTGAATTGTACTGTAATTCTCCAAGCTTTTATCAGTTTTGTTGTAGGAGGCCATGTTGACATGTAGGCTACTGTAGGAATTTTACATTTCATTTATTCATTCACTATTGTATGGACCCCGGGCAAAAGCACCCCCCTCAGATAATTTCTCAAAAATATGTTCCTTCTTCTGCATATTGTTCTGACTCCTTATTGCTGCTTGCTTGGTCACGTTTTATTGCTGCTTGCAGCTATATTTATTATTATTTTGCTTTTTGGTCCACAATTCCAGGCTGGATTTGGGATACAAAACAGTCAAACATACAGATCAAAATGACCATTAATCTTCTACATTCTCTAATTAGACCTGGGCCAATTTAGATGAATATTTTAACTCTTGAGAGTGTTAACATGAAACCAAATGGACCCGCAAGGGTCCATTTGGTTTCATTTTTACGCTCTCAAAGAGTTACATCTGGTTAACCAACTTTCCATATTTAACTTTTTTGCTGTTTGACAGAGACGTCATCGTAAACCAGTGTTGAAACACAGACCGGTATCTCCGGCCCTCAACTTGTACCAATTTTTCTATTTTGGCCCACTCTGTATTTGGGTTTTACACCCCTGGTCTACCTGATGCTCTGTCTGTGACGCCCACCAACGACGGCTACCGATACAGTACGTGATCGAACTCTAACATCTCCAACATGCATGAGTTCCTCCTATTAGAAGCACATTTTCCTGTGAGCCTGCATGTTTTCACAGGGATTTACCAGAGTAAATATTGGGTCGAAGAAGGAGCAGCTGATCAAATATGTATGGAAGAGAAAAACCTTATTTCTGCCATGCTCATTTTCATAAAAAAGGGATTTTCTCTGTAGATTATACACACAATCTGTTATTGCACTGAGGTGTATTGTGCATGCGGCGTGAGAGGACAAACTCGAATCACAAACAGACGTGGGCAGAAGACCAGTCGAAATTTAAAAAGGTTTCCTTTTTTCCACCCTTTTTCCTTTATTTTTCTGGTATCCTGCAGGGGCGGATGTATCATGTCCCATTTGGGGGGACAAGAGAACATGTTGGAGGGGCAAGAGAAAATGGTATGGGTGCGGCTTCTTGGTATCGTCCGTGTCACAGGCCATTTTCAGTTACAGGACTTTTATTAGTCAAGTAAAGCATCAATAATAACATCAGTTGTTGTTGAAGTTGCAACAGACACGCAGCATGCATAAAGCTAAAGGTCTGACTCAGAGAGTTTTCTGTTTTCAATGATGAAATGCTGTTGGTTTAGTGGTGAGATGATTGTAGTTAGTTAGTAGTAGTAGAAGTGTTTCAAATGATTTTAAGCACTGAAATATCTTGGGTTGTCTTGGGTTGCATGCCATCATGTTTGCCCCCCCCCCCATGTCCATGCCTAGATCCGCCCCTGGTATCCTGACATTGTGATTCAGAATGTATTCGGTGCAGCAGTCCTGTTGTGGCGCACAGAGTCGACACTACAAACGGAATCCACGCGTCCCACTTTTGTCAGCACCTCAAAAGAATATCGTTTTTTTTGTTCTTGCTTTGCTCCAATGCTTTGCTCTATTCTTTCCCTTTGTGTCTTTTGTGCCTGGACTGCTTTCAAACAGCAACAAGACAGATGTTTGTGTGTGTGTGTGTGTGCGTGCGTGTGAGGGAGAGAGAATGTGTGTGTGAGATTGAGAGAGAGAGAGAGAGAGACTGCCACACTTAGTGGTGCATTAATGAGATTGCCTAACTGGAAAGAGTTCATTCAGTTATCAAATTAAGGCAAACCAATGAATGGCCTTGTTTGTCATTCACATTTTCCAGGGCCATGGAAGGAGATTAAATAGTGGATGATTAGCACAAAGCACCAGATAGAAAACCAAGAAGCATGGTTTTCTTTTACGTAATGATTTGATTGACACAATCATGTACCATGCTGTGCTCCAATCTTCCCGGTGGTGGAAAGTACATACTGTATTCTCACATACTTGAGTGTTTCTAGTAATTTTACTTTTACTTTATTACTTCAAAGGATCCAAATAATTTAACTCAACTACAACCTTTTGAATGTACGGGGAGAGAGTATGTAGACTATACTGAATCAGGGCCGGATCTAGGCATAGGTTTGCATGATGGCATGCAAAACAACCCAGATTTAACTAAAGCAACACCATTACTTCATTCAAAACAGAAGATTCTCCAGTCAGACCTTTAGCATTACATGCTGTGTGCCTGTAGCAACTTCAACAACAACTGATGTTATTATTGATGCTTACTTGCCTAATATACGTCCTGTACAAGATATGCTGTATATCTTGTGGGTCACAGAACTAAAGAATTTAACTGGAAATGGTAGGCGGACGCCTGCCCCCCCAATTGGGACAGGCTACATTCGGGCCTGGTATGTTTTACGGTGTGTGCATGCGGGTGTTAATCTGTCTGATGCCAAATTTTGCACTCACACTCCCTGGATGGTAACAATGAACCTCATTGAACCCCAAATATTCCATAACAGCCTGTCATAGCGTTATTGAGTTTACGCCAGGGTTATTATAGTTATGGATTTTTCATTTTAGTTTAGTTTTAGTTAGTTTTGACATTTTATTTTCTAATTCAGTTAGTTTTAGTTAGTTTTTAGAGTGGGCTTTTATTTAGGTTTTATTATTTCTAAAAATATTTAGCTTTTTAGTTTAGTTATAGTTATAGTTTTAGTTTTTTCTGTGCTTTGGTTGTCAGGTATGGGATTAAAAAATGTGCCAAAGTAGGAAACGGTTGATATTCAACCCTTGTTTTGGGTTTCTCTGGATAGAAGATCTAGAAGCATCTCCTCCTCATGCTGGTCACCAAAACATTTTCAATTTAAAAGCTTCTAAAAACTAAAACTAAGGGTAATTTGGGAATAGTTTCAGTTAGCTTTAGTTAGTTTTCTGAACTCACATTACAGTTTTAGTTTAGTTATCGTTTTTTGCTATATTTTTTTGTTTTTATTAGTTTCAGTTAACGCAAATGTTTTTAGAATTTTAGTTTTTTAGTTAGTTTTCTACTATCTCCAAAGGCATGACAGATCTGAACGGATTTCCCATATTCCATCCTGATTAGCTAAGATTGGCTTCCAAAGCTTGCATGATTGGTCCGTCTCGAACACAATGCCACAAATCACAACCACAACAACATGCAATTTCTGCAAAATTATACACAAATATTTCCACTAGGATAGGAATCATGGTCTCACGGTGGTCGCTATAATTGGCCAGTTCCTGATTTCAAAAACAATGGCATCAATCTAGCTTTGTACGCGCACTACCTACATGCCAATCAGGGCGGATCTAGGCATGGGCATGGGGGGGGGGGGGGGGGGCCCCCTAAATACCCATGCAGTCTGCCCCCCCAAACACGATGGCATGCAAAACAACCCAAGATATTTCAAATTAAAGTGCTTGTATTTAAAATGATTTGAAACACTACTACTCCTACTAACTAACTACAGCTGTGTCACCACTAAACCAACAGCATTTCATCATTGAAAACAGAAAACTCTCTGAGTCAGACCTTTAGCTTTATGCATGCTGCGTGTCTGTTGCAACTTCAACAACAGCTGATGTTATTATTGATGCTTTACTTGCCTAATAAAAGTCCTGTAACCGAAAATGGTATGGGTGCGGCGATGAAGCCATAGGGGGCGGCTTCATTGCCCATGTCACTTCGCACCACGGGCGATGAAGCCGCCCCCATACCATTTTCTCTTGCCCCTCCAACATGTTGTCTTGTCCCCCCCAATGGACATGTTACATCCGACCCTGATGCCATTCAGTGCATGCAGTACTACGAATTCCCAGAGTGGCACTTTACACACATCAAAAATGTGAATATTCCATTACTGAAAATCCATTTCAAGCTCCCTAGAAAGTTTGAGCTTTGAAATAGTGGTGATGGTGTTACTTACTGTTATAGTGTTTAAGAATAATACGCTTAAAATGAAAAATAGAGGGAGAGAATTGAAGGTTTTCTTGTATATGCTACTACTGACGTTTGAAAACAAATTTGGGTTTGAGTTGACAGTTTGTAATGTTGAGTTTAGTCTCTTGCACCCAAAACTAAGAACTTTCACACTTTTGTCCACAACAGGAAAGAGAACTGGCAAAACATTGGTCAAAATAACAATTATTCTCCATTTTCTAATTGAGAGAGTGTTACCAAAGATGCTCTATTTATAAAGATGGCCATACTCCCATTGGCGCCACTATATAAAAATGACATGGACTACAAAGCCTACAAATGGTCTCCTAAGTAGTAATGGTTTAGATCAGAGCCCCCTATCTGTCGTATGTGAAACTGCATATTACAAAGAGACTCTTCCTGACTCCTAACAAATCTCGCGAGAGTTGGGCAGTGGGACAAAGAATAATTTATAACAAAGTGAAATTTTCTTCTGTTCTGTTTAGCTAATAGAAGCCATTTTACTATGAATATGCTGTAAATATTATATGCCTTTTGATGATGGGGTCCAGTATTTAGTTCAGTGTCCATGGAGTTAAGGAATGGATCATAGTTGTGTTCACGTTCATTCTACCCATTGGAAATGAATAGACTCAACATACTTTCCGGTCTCCTAATATTGTACCCGCCCACTTCTTCTAGAGTCAGGAAGCAACGTAATTACGACCCTCTTGGTTGGTCATTGGCCTCTTGGT
>CM076984.1:32979192-33018068 GCA_039105355.1 Benthosema pterotum
ACAGCATTTTATTCCTGTACGTTTGCAACATTCTACACAACGCCTGGCTGTATGTTAAAGGACCACTTCACCACTTTTCAACATATATTCATATAATAGGTCCTCACTAATGTAATGTGTAAACTAATAAACTAATGTGTAAAATAACACTATTTTTTTTCTTGCAATAATAAAAATATAAATATATTTTCAAAAACACATTTCGGTTATAGGACTTTTATTAGTCAAGTAAAGCATCAATAATAACATCAGTTGTTGTTTAAGTTGCAACAGACACGCAGCATGCATAAAGCTAAAGGTCTGACTCAGAGAGTTTTCTGTTTTCAGTTGGTTTAGTGGTGACACAGCTGTAGTTAGTCGCATTAGTAGTGTTTCATATCCTCTAAAATATTTGTGTGAAAAAAGGTTGTCAACCCCTGCCGTAACAAGGAAGTTGTCTCTCTCTCCGTCTCTCTCTGCAGTCTGCTCCCATTCTCCCGCGGCGTGTACGCCATCTTCGGCTTCTACGACAAGAAGTCGATGAACACGCTGACTCCGTCTGCGGGCGCTGCACACCTCCTTCGTCACGCCCAGCTACCCACCGACAACGAGGTGCAGTTCGTCATCCAGATGCGACCGCGCTGCGCGGCTCCGTGCTCAGCCTGCTGTCCCACTACAAGTGGCAGAAGTTCTCTACCTGTACGACACCGACCGAGGTAGGTGACCCACCGCAGGGCAGATTATCCAACGGGCACGTTGGGCCCCTGAGCTAGGGGGGCTCTGAGTGTCTCTGTGATCGCTAAGAGGCTCATGCTCACAGTGATTAACATGGTGCACACAGTCCTGTTACTGTTATTCAGCCTGATCTCACAGACAATAGTACACTATGCACGAATGCCACGTACGGATTTGCATGCATACACTACTAGTTAAGCCAAAATCTGTGAACAAGTGGGCGTGCTTTCGCAAACACGCAAGTTTGGGTTTTATAATATTTACTATTCTGTCCCAAACACATCGCAACTTGGACGTGGCCGAGTCTGCTCTGCTCAGTGCGGCAATTCGCTAGGCTATCACCTCGCTCAGTGGCGCTTCACAATGCTCATGGTCGGCAGAGACGGCGCCGCTCCGTCATTTTCAGTGGACTATATGCTAGTAAGATATGCACAGATTCATTTTAGTATAATATGCACAGATTTACTTTAGGCAAACATGCACGGATTTTGCGTATTCTAGGCAAGTATGGACGGAATGGCACTCCCTGCATATTCGCCTAAACCTCATGAGACTGGGTTGGTTATTTACAAGGGGCTTATTCATTTTGTGTCAATAAAATAACCCCAAAAGTCCTAAATTATATGATATGGTGCATTACTCCAAGAGTTTGCATTTACTTGGCTTGGTTATTTTGGCTGTTTATTATTGTCAAGCAATCCCTTTAAGAGGCGTCCCCCCACTTCTAAAAGTCCCACTACAACACTGGTTTGCGGATGTTTTCTTACGACTTCTATTAACAAGACAGGGTCCCTCTGGATAGTGTTATGGGAGTCTAATAATAGCATCTGGCCGACCGGCTTCATCTGTGAGAGGATGAGTTCACATGAATATTCATTGGGAGGCGTCCGTCTGTCCTGGGGATCAGCTCGTTTTATTTAACGCTAAAAGTTTTTGGTGTAAGTTTGAAATCCGTTACGACGGTGGAGCGCAGATACAGTAGATCGTGGCGAGGCGAAGAGAGGAGTGAAAATGGAAATAATTAGACTTTAGGGCCTGCTCTGAAACGGCACACCTTGCGGAGATATATTTGATAACCTTTAAAAAGTCTTGTAACAGTAATGTGCCGGTTAATCTGCCGTTTTAATCATCACAGTGTTGATATTGGCTCTAACTCTCCCTATGAAACCAGAGGTGTGTGCTGCTCACAGCTGCCGCCAGACGCTCTGAAGCAGTTTTTCCTCAGAAAATACCAGTCCCTTTGGAGGTTTTGCACTATTGTGTTGCTTCAATAAAGTTTTTATTTTTATTTTTTATTTTTATTTTTATTTTTTGTTTGAACATTTAAAACACAAGGCTCCAAGGAAATTAATTGCCTGGGACTTCACATTGCTTGGAAACGCCACTGGTTCCTATATTGCGCAGTCGGTGGCGGCTGGGCTGAACAATAGACGTGGGTTTTAATGTGGCGTCGTAGTCCTTGTTTGACACAATGTCAACACGGCGGTGCGATCGGCAGGCTGCAATTTTCGAATGTCACGCGGGGGAAATTAGCTCATTACGGCACAATGGAATAATGGCACAGCGACCGGCCCTATAGACCACAGCTCTGAATCAGGATAAAGAGCACCTTGTTGGCGCTAATGAAACGGCAGGCTGACAGACGGACACATTGTGCCTCCGCGCTTTGGAAGAAGAAGCGACGGCTGCATGGCGAGGAACAGCCGAACGAAGGGTGTCCGTTTCATGGCCATGTCGAACAGAGCAGGTCAATGGTTCTGGTGTTAATCTGATTATTATTAATCCATTAAGACCGGAGGTCATATCATTGGCATGGCATGTTAAGTTATTTTACACTTTCTTCAAATATAAGAACATAGAACAGGAAACTGGGCTTTAACAATGCAATCAGTTTTTGAATGCATGCTGTTTTATCTTATCTTAGCATTTATCTAGAATAGATATTAAAGAGAAAATTACTTTTGTTGTCCCCGCAAACCGGTTGAAACACAGTCCAGCAGGTCCGGCGCTCATCTTCTTGTTTCTGTTTTGGCCTGCTGTGTATTGGGTTTGACATCCCTGTTCTATACTGTAAGCCATCGGTTTTCAACAGTTGGTTCGGACTCCAGGTGGTCCCCAGCTAAATGATGACAGTTGGTAACTAAATGGACCCTTATAGATCTGTAGCTCCTGAGATCATAAAATTAAACCAAATGGACCCTTACGCGGTCCATTTGGTATCATTTTATGCTCTCAAGAGTTAAATTGTGGACAAAAACTTGAAAATCCTTGTTTTGGGTTTGAGAGACTAAACTCAACATCAAATGGTGGTCTGTGGCTAAAAATGCAAAGCAATTAGTGGGCCTCCTGCTGTAAGCATTGATCTTGCCTTTCTGAACCTTTACCAATGTAGCACTGTGGTCAGTCTCTCTCTCTCTCTCTCTCTCTCTCTCTCTCTCTCTCTCTCTGTGTGTGGGTGGATATATAAAGTGTGCTTTTAGTGCCAGAGCCCCAGCGTCTCGGACCCCCCCCTCCCAGGCCCTCTGCAGGGTCCGCTTGGTTCTGAGATCCTTAATCCTGGGTGCAGGCTGCAGATAATGTGTGTTTAATTAGGGTGAGTCTAGGGTCAGTCTCCCTCCTGCGGTGGGTCCATAGCAACCACAACGTCCTTCAGCACCAGCAGACAGAACCACCGTGGGGACAGACACCCCCACGGGGGTCTGCAGTCTCCTGACCGGACCGTAGGTCCATCTCTCTGTCTGGCTCTGTGTCCAGGACAGGCTGGAAGCACAGCCAAAGGGAAGGAAAACAGAAATAAAAAATACATTTCAGGGCTTGACACTAACACTTGCCCGCTTACCCGGGGCAAGTAAAAAAAAAAGGTCGGGCAAGTGAAGACTGCTACCTGGTTGCCCGATCAGGCAAGTGTGTGACTTAATTCGCTATAACACAACACAAGATATACTGTATTTTTCTTGAAGGTGGTCATTGGCTTGCGCCCTGCCTCTGTGTCTTTCCCTGCTTTCTGGCTATGTCTCCTATCTCTCTCCCAGGTCCATTTGATTCCAAACTATCATTTTGCTGTGGTCATGGACCCCTAAGTTGAATATTTACTGTAAACAAAACAATCTTCGGCTGCGAAAGGAAGGAAGGATGTTTAAAGCACCCAAGTAGAAAGTAAACTTAAATGCAAAATGTATATATATTTTGATATGTTTTGGGGGGCAAGTGACCATGACCTGAGGGCAAGTAGAACCTGACTTGCACTTGCCCGATGGGCAAGTGCCTTGTAGACCTTAGTGTCAATCCCTGCATTTTCTTATCCCCCCCAAAATAAAATGCAAAATCCAAAATTGTAAACATGGCAAACGTCTCTGCAGGTACAGTATAAATCCGTTGCGACAGGTGATCTGTTGCGGCAGTTTTCTAACCGTCGTGGCAGTTTTATAACTAAGGTTGCAACCGTTTTGGCCAGCTGCCGCGGCAGTCTTAGTAACTGCTGCGGCAGTTTGGTTTGGCGACCGTTCCTACCGAACCTATAACCATAACCCCTGAGCCTAAACATATTCTCAGTAAAACATATGCCCAAACTAGAGTTCTCAACGGGCCTGAAAATTGAGGCCCGACCCTAACTGGGCCCTAACTGATAAGGCCCAAAGCCCGGCCCTACAATGTTGGGTAGAGTCGGGCCTGGTCGGGTTTAGGTAGAATTTGAGACACATAATAAAAGTGAAAATACCAATCAGCACCATCTTCATGAGAGGTAAATACACAGACAGTACAGAACTATTATTTTTTAACATAATAAAATAATTCAATATATATTGCTTTTTTCATGGAGCCCTAGGCCCTACCCGGCCCTACTGATCTGCATACATTTTGGGCCCAAGCCCGACCCTAAAATGTCGGGTCGGGCCTGGTCGGGTTCGGGTAGAGTTTGAGAACTCTAGCCCAAACCCAACATTCACCAACAACTGTTATGCCAACTGCTGCTGCAGTTTCATAACTGTCACCTGTCAACTGTCGCAGCGGATTTATACCTGTCACAACAGATTCATACCTGCCGCAATGCCTGAAAATAATAATTTTTGCAAGCTATATACGTATTACAACAATATATATATAATACAAGCTCACACCTCCTCACATTGCGAGTTGGTGTGAGCTTGTAGATCTGCCATTTTCACCATATCTGACACTAATTTGACACTATATGCAACACTAAATGTAGTATCTCGACTTAACACATACAATTCCAAGTGCTTCTCAGGGTGGTGAGAGGGGATCCCTGCAGTTTAAGCTGTGAATATTGTGAGGGACCCCTCAGCTCGGCTGAAAAGAACCGCTGTCTAACTTAACAGTATCTACCGTCCACCCCTGGGGACGGTCAGGGAACATCAGCAAAAGAGCAGACCAGAAGTACTGATGACCTGCTGTCCTTGGCAGCCAGAGAGAGAGAGATGGAGAGAGAGAGTGATGGAGGGGAAAGGGTGGATGCAGAAAATGGAGGAGGGAAAAGAGAAAGAATGAGACAGACAAAGCAAAGAAAGAATAATGGAGCTGGGAGAATAAACATTGAATGAGTAAATCACAGCGTTGGCGGTCCCAGGTATGATGGAGCGTCTGTGTCCACCCTCTGCTCTGCAGCCAGTCTGCCTGTCAGACAGTGCTGGACCAACGCTGCCAGAGTACTTTACAGCTCTGCACTCTACAGTACTGTGCTTAAAGTATATGCTGTGATATGTGGCCTACTTTACTATCACTCTTTGTGAGGATTATAGTGACTTTCACTTCACTACATTTCAAAGATAAATGTGATTGTACTTTTCACTCCACTATAATTTCCAGAAAAGAAAAAAAAAGTTGTATAGTTGTATGGATTTGAATTGAATGAATTCAATTCAATTGGTTTTATTGGCGTGAGAAAACATACCTTTACGTTGCCAAAGCAAAAAGCACAATAGCGGTACAACAACAGTATAACCAACACAATAAATTAAAAAAAAAAGTATTTGAAACAATTTCTATGTACCAAGATCACTCGATGCCAGAATATACACAATGACTCATCTTTAGGGTGGTTGTGATCTACACACCCTCCACCAACCTGAGGAGGCAGCAGACTGGCCTCATGCTTCCTTCAATGCATGAGGAGTCCAAGCTGCCTTCTTTTCACCTGACAGGGGGGAGTTTCCCTGGTTGGACATAGCATGTGGAAGGAACACGTTATTCTAACCAGTTCCGTAACACCCAACACCCCGTAACAACATTCCAATAACGTGTTCCGTTGGTGGAGGGTGTGTAGAGCCCAGGATCACATTAGGAATTGGCACTGGGTGAAAAATGGGTTACAAAAATCGTGGGATGAAAAAACAAAAAGAAGTATACTGTTACTCAAGTACTGGGGTTCGGTACATTACCCCTCCACCTCCTCCTCCTCCCCTCTCCCTCCCTCCCTTCCCCCTCTCTCTCTCTCTCTCTGTGCCGCCATGCTGTTGTAACACAATCGCTTATTAGTGGGGAGGACATTGGCCCCAAGAGAGGATTAAAGTTGTTTATCGATGCACTCCATCCAACAACTTTGCGGCATGCAGGCGGGGGGACTGTTGACACTTGGCTCATCAAGTAGAGCGATGTGTCACGGAGACTGTACTCCTGTTATGAGGTGGCCTAGCAGGGTTTCCCTGGACATTAAGGACAACAGCAGGTGAGACGCCGTACACAGCAGGGCTGGGGGGTGGATTCAAGGATTTTTTCCGGTGAAGTGCGAGAAGATTTGTGGGTTGGAGCCTGACGGCAATTTTCAGGCAGTGATTTAAAAGGTAATTTATTTCTTCTCTCCCCCACACCCACCCTTCATTTTTTTTCCCTTTTTGGGTGGTGGAGTGGAGGGGAGTGGAGGGGCTTGGTGTGCAATCTTGCACATGCTTTGAGTCACCTTGAGAATGAGCAGAAGGAACATAATTCTCTTGTTGTTCCGTTTGAGCCGAGTCGGTTCTGTGCTTTTTTTTTCTATGTCAGACAAAGCAGGGTGCCCACACTTTTTTTGACTTGAGAGCCTTTTTACAAAATGACCAGCTCAACAAGATCTATTCTACACATCAAAAATGTGATTGTTCCATTATTGAAAATTCATTTCAAGGCCCCCTAGAAAGTTTGCGCTTTGTAATAGTTGGTGATGGTGTAACTTACTGTTATAGTGTTTAGGAATAATGCACTTAAAATGAAAAATGGAGGGGGAGAATTGGAAGGTTTTCTTGTATATGCTACTACTGACGTTTGAGAACACTATTTGGGGTTTGAGTTGACAGTTTGTAATGTTGAGTTTAGTCTCTTGCACCCAAGGCTAATAACTTTCACGCTTTTGTCCACAACTGGGAAAGAGAAAAGGCAAAAATAACAATTATCCCCCATTTCCTAATTGCATGGACGCTTGAGAGTGTAACTCTTGAGAGCGGTAAAATTAAACCATTTGTTTTCGTTTTGACGCTCTCAAGAGTTACAGATCTATGGTGACTGTTGTGATCTACCTGCACGGTCTGTGTGATCTACTGGTAGATCACGATCTACCTTTTGGGCAGCCCTGTATACAACAATGGGTTTTCATCCTTGTCTTAATAATGATGCCCGTTATTTTATTCATAATTGGAGCCACGTACGGACCGCCACTGGGCAAGATTTAGCACCTCGGATCCCCAAACAAAAGAATGTTTTGTTACATCGTTGGATAAGATTTTCCATGCTGTATTGGTACCATGTAGGCCGAAGTCTAAACAATGTTTAGACTTCTAAATTGAGTAAATCACATATTTGACAATGATTTTTACGCTCAAGAGTTTAAAGCCGCTGCTGTACACCAGTGGACTCACAGCCCTGGGACATTAAATTGAACTTGAAAACTCTTGAAAGTGCCTTGTGGCGTGGCCCACCCATCAGACCACTGGGACAACAACACTAACTACATTTTCAAGCGGGATCAGATCCAGCGTTCTTTGGGAAACTCTTGCTCGATAATGGAAATCGATTTTATAACGTGCCTGTTCAAGGCTCAGACTAATGGTACTCTTAATAAGCCAATGTTGACAGCTGGGCAGTCTGCCTCTCTGACCCCCAAGGCCGTCGGTATACTTTGAAACTTGGAACTGGCTTAAAAGTTCAAATGAAGACATCAATATGTTTTTATCACGATGTCCTCTCCTGCACGTACTTATACCTCTGACAGTTTGCAGTTTTTGCGGTCATGGACCAACACTCCCAGTGATGTTCTGAGCCTGTTGGTTTTAAAACCAGTGGTCCGGGGACCACCAGTGGTCCTTGGGAGAGTTCCAGGTGGTCCCCAGCTAAATGATGGGCAGTTGTTGTTGAGCAGATGTAACTCTCGCAAGTGTAAACATGAAGCACCACTTAATGAAGAAGTCTACACAAACATAGAATATGTGGAAGATTAATGGTGTTTTGATCTGTATGTTTGCCTGTTTTGTTGCAAAACCCAGCCTGGAATTGGGGTCTGTGGCGCTGGAATATCATCAAATGGTGGCCCGTGGCTCAAATGCTGAATGAATAGTGGGCCCTTTTATCAAAATGGTTGAAAAGCACTGTTCTGAGCTGGTAGACTTGACTATTTTCACTCGACTATTTTCACTCTATTTCAAACAGGTTTGAAGTTTCTTTTTTTTATTCTTTTATTTCAGAACTTCTCCAGTTTCTACTAGTGGGAGTCAAACACTATACCGTATTTGTCTTTGAAGCATTATATTTTTCTTTGAAACATTAGTATTTTCCCTGCATTTTCCCTCGCTGCGTTGGAGGAATAAACAAGAGCATAGTCTTTGGCCGTGGGACCCACTGCAATTTATTGCTTTTCCTCGAGTGCCTCCGCCATTCTAATTCGCATGCGGCTCGATAAAAGCACCGATGCACGCACAACCCCTAGAAGCAAATGAGCAATTATTCTCCAAACCCTCCTGTTTGGGAGAAAAAATTATTTTAACCCGTTCCCAGCTGAAAAATAATTCAACAATTCAACATGTTTCACCATTTTTCAAAAATATCAGACCACACGCAACATCATCATCCTGCGCCAGGAGCCGTTCCTGTTGAGTGAAATATTCTCTATTTGTGAAAGAAATAAGATGCCAATGGTGTTTTTATTTGTTTATTTTAGTTATATAGGAGATGTATAATGTTTTAAGCGATGTTTATCTTATTAGTCAGGGATCCTTTTAAACGCCTAGAGGCGTTCCCCGCCGCCAAAAATGGATTAAATATTGTTCTACAGAAAACCAATCAAAGTAGCTCACTTCCACCGGAGGGTTTCATGCAGTCAATAAAACAGATTAATTGCAGCCATGCTGCGCATGCGTCTTCCTCATACCGACCAAAAGAGAAAAAAAAAAAACACAGGGAAAAAACAGTGAGGGGGGGCAAAAAGCTTTTATCCAGGCTGTTTTTTCTTTTCTTTTTTTTTTTTTTTTTTTTTTTCGGAGAGAGATGTTTCTGCGAGGCCTTTGATGTATTAGAGGGAAAACGGAGAGAAATTTGTGAACTAACTAGCAGTTTTAGAGTGCAGTTTGAAAGCAGCAGCGGTGGTGATGAGCCGCGCGGTGCCGTCGTCGGGTTCAAGTGGAGTCGTCGTTGAAGAGACTCCGTTTTTATAAGCGTTAACTCTCTCTCTTAGTCATTGTATGTGTGACCTGCTCGACGCCGACAATCGACGATAAGCACCTCTCAGAGTATGGAGATTTATATAGAATTATTATTACTGTATGTGCGTTTTGACCTCCAGAAAGAACACTCTTTTGAAATAGCGTTGAAAGTCGGATTCAGAACAGCCTCCAAACTCTGAGCAAAATGTCCTTGAACCTGCATAACTAAATATATAAGTATAGGGATAAAAATCGCTGAGCTTTTCGGCCAAATCGGCTGATGCTTGCCCGGGGATAGCCAATCAGAGCCAAGTGCTGCACCCCCCCCCCCCCCCCCCCCCCCCCCCCCCCCTCGCCCCCGAACCATTCAGCGCAGTTTGGTTCCTAGTTCCGCCCCACTTCCTCCTCCACCCTGCTTCATTTTCCGGTGCACCACAACATCGTCGTTTACGGTACTCATTTTGCATGCCCTTCTAAGTGAGAATTTACGGTAATGACCGCCGGCCGGCGTGAATGATATCGGCCGACGCCGTTTGTCCATCGCCTGCTGTTAAAAGTACTCTCAGGGAAGAGATGACGGATCCCGGGCGGCACTGGCACCGCTCAGAAAAGAAACGCTAGTCCCTTTTTCCCCCACAGACAGACACCAGCCATGTCGACTCAAATCACTCTCCGCAAGCCTGACCCCTGCGGCTAGACAGGTGAAATGGACAAGTCCGTCGTTACCGCTAGCTTCTTCTACCTCAGAGAACGGAGAACCATTCCATTTTCCTTTCTTCTTCTATTTTTTTAAGCAATTCTTCACTCTTCTTTGCACATGAAAAGTGAATAATATTATCTTTTGGTTTAGCTCCGTTTCTCGCAGCCGCCCGAGGAGAAAAAAGAATCCCTCCTTGTAAAGTGGTCCTGCATGGCATGGGGCCGTAACGGTTCTTGAAGTGAGATGGATTTTTGCCCTTTTTGTTCTGCTGGTCAGGTCTGGGCAGATAATTGCCAGGCCTGTGCAGCAAAGACTGATGATTACACGCCTTATTGTCTCTCCCAGGCACAATCAACCCTGATTCAGCAATCTCACCTCCACTTGATTTATGAGTCAGTGTGTATGAGACCTCATGACCACTCCTCCCCACCCCCC
Source organism: Benthosema pterotum (assembly GCA_039105355.1). Classification (NCBI taxonomy): domain Eukaryota; kingdom Metazoa; phylum Chordata; class Actinopteri; order Myctophiformes; family Myctophidae; genus Benthosema; species Benthosema pterotum. The sequence goes on from CM076984.1 coordinate 32,989,666, forward strand.
CCCCCCCCCCCCCCCCCCCCCCCCCCTCTCTCTGTGTCAGTGTTGCCAACTGCCGAAATCCAAAATGCACTAGTGGAACTTCCAAAATGCACTAGAATGTGCTAGAGCATTCATACTAGGGCCCACTATTTATTCTGCATTTTAGCCACGGGGGACCGCCAGTTGATGTTGAGTTTAGTCTAGAATACATAACTGGCAAAACATTGGTCAAAAATAAATATAATTTAACTTTCAAGAGTTAGAGATCTATAATGGCCCATTTGGTTACCAATGGTCCTTTCTAGGAAGGAAAAATGTTGAAAAACAAGGGTTTTGTTTCTGTCTGTCTGTCTGTCTGTTCTGTCTGTCTGTCTGTCTGTCTGTCTGTCTGTCTGTCTGTCTGTCTGTCTGTCTGTCTGTCTGTCGTCTGTCTGTCTCTCTCTCTCTCTCTCTCTCTCTCTCTCTCTCTCTCTCTCTCTCTCTCTCTCTCTCTCTCTCTCTCTCTCTCTCTCTCTCTCTCTCTCCTCTCTCTCTCTCTCTCTCATGCCTCTTTTTCCTTCACCTGTCCTGTTTCCCATCCTGATCTTGTGATTTGTTTATCATCGTCCCTCCAGATGATGCCAGTTAACAGTTAAGTGGTTGGCTGTGGCTCAGGTGGCAGAGCAGGTTGTCCAATGATCCGAGCGGTTGGGGGTCGCGGTTTGAATCCCGGCTCCTCCTGTCCATGTGTCGAAGTGTCCTTGGGCAAGATACCGAACCACAAACTGCACTCCGCGGGCGGAATCCATTAGCGACAGTGATGTAAGATGCGGCGGATATATAAACGTTATAATCCGACCTGTTTTGCATACCGGTCGTGACCATGTTAATACTTTTTCTTTTTGGTTCACATTTGTACGCTCTCAGGAAAAAGATAAATAAAATGGGAGGTGCTGTTGCCGTGTGTCTCATCATGTTGCCCGTTGATTGTGACATTGTTAGTTGATATTGATCAAAATATTGCTAGTGTATCAGGGCCTTGAAGCTCTTTGGATACAGGTGCTACATAAATGCACCGTTTACCATTTAAGTGGTCCAATTCTGTGGGCCGCCTGTGTATTTTATTTTCAGTGTATGTTTCTGTTTTAATGATCAATCAGTCGGACAACAGCGGTGTCCTCTGTGGAGGATTTTTTTTTTTCTTTTTCTTTTGGTCTTTGCCGCAGTAGAGTAGAAATTATAATGTATTATTCCATTAGTCTTACAACAACAACAAAACACAGATGCTTTGGGTCTTCCCGACAATTCCTCACTGTCTGGGGAGACGTGTTGGTACTACCGTAACATCACTGGATGTTTTGTCTGTCTGTCTGTCTCTCTCTCTCTCTCTCTCTCTCTCTCTCTGTCTCTCTCTCTCTCTCTCTCTCTCTCTCTCTCTCTCTCTCTCTCGCTCTTGGGGGATTTATTCGTCTCTCACTCATAGTGGCGTAACCTGCGGGATGTTTTTACATCGAAACCCCAGTTTATCTCAACTTAATTGATTGCAGAACAGCTTCCCTACCAATACCGACTTACAAGAGTTGTGTTTTTATTGTTTAATCAATCCACTCTGGAAGGACAGGTATGACTATGTGGTGTTGTGTGTGGATGCCGCTTCAGTCACTCAGTAAATACACACATACTCTATGGCAGTTCAAACTAAAATACTCATAACTTGCTCAAAATCTAGCGGATTTACAAAAATTGTATCATTAACTCATTTACTGCGAGTGCGCACTAGTTGTTTTCTGCTATATGCCACGGCTCAAGCTAGTGCATTTGCTAAAAAAAAACTTATTTTGAAGTGCCAGATCTCCTAAACAGGATGTGCGATGACGTCATGCTGTTTCTGGTGTCTTGACTAACCTGTCCTGACTAACCTGAATGGGACAAAAAAATTGTCCCTTTCGCCCCATTCTCAGTCCAAATGAAAGTCATTCATGGGATCTTTATCGCGCTCGGACTAATAGATGGTTTAAAGAATGAAATCTACATTTTGTCGTGTTCTGCGCATTCGTTGTGTTGGGCGAGCGTTGCCCCAACGTAAGAACACGACGAGCGCGTGATCGACGATAAAACTATTAACATTGGGAAATATCGTCAGGATGTATTTCCCGATTTTAATGATTTACCTCCAGTTATATTAGCGACAATGTAATATTGAAAATGAATGGAATTCTTCTTTACGAGGACCTTTGCAAATACCGTAAAGCACTTGAGATGCCACTAGTAGTCTGCATTGTGCAGACCATTGTGTCATGGTAAATAAGTGTCCAACATATTGTGGAGAAAAACAGGGGACTTGACATTTAGTAAATTGGGTCTTATGATCATAACAACAACAAAAAAAAGAAGAAAAGAAAATCGAACATTTGCCAACGGACAAGACCGTGAGTTGTCCACTCACGGGGCTGTAAGCGCGCGGCGGCCATATTGATGACCTCCTGGTAATAGGGGGTACTGCACTGGACTACTATGTCAAAAAGGCAGTAATAACAACAACAAGAGCCCAGCCGGCTCAACGATAAAAGAAAACAAGTGTCGTTACAGCAGCCGCCGCTGCTGCGAGGCTCATTTTACCCTCCTAACTGTATCCCATTCAGAATATTGATCGTTAGCCGATATATATACGCTGGAACTGGGAGGGGAGATGGTGGCGGGGCACAAGGAACATTGTTCTTAATTTGTCATCACCTCCATCAAGTGACACACAGGACGGAGGCACCACGTCGATAACACCAAGACAGGATTAAATCCCTGCTGCCACCGCGCCTCTCAAAACGGCACGGCCGGAACCCAAACTAAATGGATGCCAGGCAGAGACAGGCTCCTCCTGGGTCTCACCGACAAAATGTCAGTGAAATTGCTACCCTCCAACACACCACACCCACCCTCCGACACCCCGATTGCCATTCACCCAAAATGTCAATGGAAAATGAGAATGGACGTCTCAAGGCTTCAGGGGAGAGATGACTGTCAGGCTTGTTCTCTGAGCAACTCACTCACACACAGGGAGGAGTATGAGGGAACACTAAGATGGATAGTTCAACAGTTGTTTTGATATAAGTCATAAACGCCACCATATAAACTCATCCGGCTGCTGCTATAGGTTTGTTTGTACAAATGTGAACCAAATGGACCCTAGCGGGTCCATTTGGTTCCATTTGTACACTCTCAGAAAAAAGGAAACTCATTAACATGGTGAAACACATCTTGATGAAGTCGTCAAGATGTATTTCACCATGCTAATGTTTTTTTTCAGACCTCCATTTCTAGGAAACACAGAATGGGGGAACTTTTTTTTACCATGTCCACACAACATCTCTAAGGTATATTAATGACATAGTAACATATTGAACCCCCCCCACCCCATGTCCATGCCTATATCCGCCCCTGTGACACCCTGCCAGTTCCAGACACCTCATATTCAGCTCGGTGTGTTCCACCACGCGTCTCGAATGTAGACCTGTCACGATCGTGACATTTTAGTTGACCACGAAATGTCACGATTAACGTTTTAATTGTTTTTCCCCGTTCATTTTTACGTCCTTATCATAGTACCAGCCCAATCCCAATTTTATGATACACATACTCATTATGAAGACATGTAACATATTGGCATTCAGCATATGGTGACATTAACTCAAACAGACCTTGCGATAGCAAAAACAACCCAACGGGTATGCGTGCCGTGTGACAGCTTGTCATAGAGTTGGTCCCAAACAGTGTCGGTGTATTTACAATTTAGAATTTAGGCATTTAGCAGACGCTCTTGATCCAGAGTGACGCACAATGGTAAAAAGTTTACAATTTAATCAGGATTCACAATACATTCTACAATATACAATGAAGTGCTAAAAACATTGTAGTACATTAGGCAACCTATACAAGTCATTGCAGCAAGTACTGTGGGTTGGTATGTAATACAAGCGCTATGGGCTGAGATGGAGTCTGAAGAGGTATGTTTTCAGACTGCGGTGGAAGATAGGTAGTGAGTCTGTGGTTCTGATTACAGTGGGAAGTGCATTCCCTAGTTTTGGAGCCAGGAGGGAAAAGAGCTTGGGACGCGTGGAGCAATGTCCAGGCGTTTTTAGTGGGGCCTATGTAAGATTAGTTTATGAGTTTCATAAGGCTTAGTTACTTATACACCCTAACATGAGTTAGGCTATGGGTTTGAGATAGATTGTTCTTGTTTGACTAATGGTATGTCTGACTAAAAGCATGCACCCGTTAGGTATGCCCCTATGATAACCATGACTTTTAGACTACGATGTAGACTAGTCTAGCAGTGTGAAAAAAACGTTTTCTTCATTTCACACATTTCTAAATCTGCTGCTTTTTTTTCCTGTGAATAATCCGTGCGGCGTGCAGCACGCCGCCCGTATGGCAGCCATGCAGCTCTGCTATCGGGAGCATCTCTCTCTGTAGCGTCTCTCCACTCAGACGAGTCAACATCTTGAATGAACTGACTGGCACAGAGTTGATTGAGCAGACTTATCTGTCCTTGATAAAGCGCTTCCACTAAGCGATTCTGACACAGTGACAGTTTATGGGAACATTGCATTGGCAAAGAAAAGGGCCTGGGCAGCAGAATCCAATCTCAAATGTTCAATTCCTACTTGTTAGAGTTATATATGCTGTATATATGCACTTATATATCCATGCTGATTACACTGTGCATTAGGGCTGTATACCGAAGCTCGGGATTCGAACCATTCGCTCGCTAAGGTCGCCACGCGAACGAATATTAATGATCCCGAACCATTCGCATTTATTTATTTATTTAACTTTTCCCCCCCATCTAGTAGATGTGCGACATCGAGGGGTCAGAAACTCGCTGTGAAACGCGCTGTTACTGCAGTTGGAAATGCATTGTTTTCACTGAAGATGTCCCATTCTCAATAGAAGTCTATGTAGGCGATCCGCCATTAGACTGGCTCTAGGAAGTGAACGGAGTTTGCGCAACTCCGTCTGTACTCTATGGAGCTGCACGCTGACTCGTTGGTTTTGTGGTTATGGTATGGTATTTACCTAGACAGCAGCAGGCTAGCCAGCAGCAGCAGGCAGTTTAGACAATAGACACGTAGTCGTGCATAGCAAACAAATAATTAAACGAGCCGACGGACAGCGTGTTACCCGTGGCTGTGTCGGATCAGTCTCATCAGAAAGGAGAGAAAGCAGAGCGGTGTCATGACTGGTGTATTCACAGATGTCAATCACATCTCAGGGCAGTAGAAAACTTATCTACCGATGGCAACATCCACGATTTTAAGAGTTAGTAGACGCGCGCCGCGGGGGGGGGTCGCAGCATGCCGTTTTTTTTTTTTAGCGAACGTTCGAGGCTCGGCCTGAAATTGCGTTCCGAGGCTCGAATGGCAATTTTAAGGCTATATACAGCTATACTGTGCATGAGTTGTATATCGTTGCTGTATTTCAATGTTCCACTTTACTTCAAGCCTGCCTACTGCATTGACTATTTTATTGTAAAGCCATTGAGCTACAGTAAATAAAAATGTTATATTTGGAATATAATTTGAAGAAGAAAAAAAAAACTTGTAAGGGGGTTTTCAAAGGTGGTCCCTGGGCCCAGATACATATTATTGTGGGGATCGTTGGGCATACAAAATGTGAAATGGCTGTCTAATTAACGTGTTATGCCGATACTAGAAAAATGATCTTGTGAATCCTGATTGAGCCATCCGCATTACTTACAGATCATGACGAGATGAGATTAGATTAGAAATCCGGGGGGATGACATTCACAGGGATACATTTGATTGCATGTGCTTATTTAAATGCCATGAGAGATACCATGTTCTGCTTTACATTCGATTAGATTTAGAGGTCATACTATTATGTTGCACTGCTCATCAGTTACTACCATACTCCCACTTCACTTCACAATAACTGCAATTCAGCATTTAACAAAAGAAAAATGAAAAATAAATAGGCAAACGCCAGCATTTTTCCTGTGTCTCTATTTAGAAACGAAACGGTAACGGTTGTTTCACAGTTCTTCATGGTAAACGTTGTGCTGCCTCTGTCCCAGGAGGGGGAAACAATTCTCCACCATGACAGCCGTCGCACCAGTTTTATAACCGTCACGACCGTTTAGCATAACAACAGCGGCGATTTTGCATAACAGTCGTGACTGTTTTCAGTCGACCGTATCGCATAACAGTCGTGGTTTGCATAATGGTTAAGGTTAGTTTCAGGCATAGCCTTTACTGATGTTATGTTTAAGGTTAGCAGTTAGGGTTAGGTTTGATTAAGTTTGTGGTATAGGACTTCAGTGTTTTGTATCTTACAACATTATATATATGAGTACAATACAGAGAATGGTTGCATTCACCATCTTTGTTGAAGAAGAGTCTATCTATGTCTGAGATAACTAATCTTAATTATCTTTCATAGTGGTTTAAGCCCTGTGGTTAAGGTTAGTTTTAGGCAAAGGTTTTACTGAGGTTATGTTTAGAGTTAGTTTTAAGTCAGGAAAGTGGTCAACTGTTATGCAAAACGGCTGTGACCGTTATGCAAAACAGTCGCGACTCTTACGCAAAACGGTCAACGGTTATCACAAGACTTCATGAACAGGCGTCGCAGTCGGGGATTGCTTTCGCTTTTTGCTCTCCAGTTATTCATTGTAAACGCTGTCGGTCTGTCTGTCTGTCTTGTATCATTGTATTGCCCGGACTCCAGGCCTGCCGCAGCCTGTCAGTATGGTGTATGTATGTATGTATGTATGTATGAGCCTCGTTACGGGGACACTCTAATCATTTTAATGCTCTTCCATGCTCGGTAATTAAGCATAAATTGGGTTCTCGTCCCGTGCCATTCAGCGGGCCTGGCCTCCTGCTGATGTTCCGCCATGCCGGAATTGATTGGAGATGTTTAGTGTTTTCGGTACAGCCTGTCTGCAGGGGCAGATGTAACATTTCACAATTGGGGGGGGGGGGGGGGGGGGGGGGGGGGTGGGGGGGGTTAGTCTTTCCGATCCAAAACCAAGGATTTTCAAGTTTTTTGGTCCACAATTTAGGTGCGATAATTGGCAAAACGTTGGTCAAAATAACATGAACCTGCTATAATTTCTTAAAAGTGAATGCGCTAAAAGTGAAATAGCCCAACCGCGTGACATTTCTGTTGGCTAACAAACTGATGAGGGATGTCTGTGTATTCCAATTACGCAGTCCTAGAAGTCTGGTTGGGTTTATGTGATTAGATTCAAATCCGTATAAGTGTTTAATGCGGGTATTAGGCAGTTTGTTTTATGTAAAATGTGTCCTTGTAACAAAGTAGGCTGCAAATGTGTCACCGGCACTCCTGTAGTTAAGTGCAACAGAGCCGTTATGAATATTTATTGAGCATTTAAAAGCAATTAATCCATTAAACTACCTATGCTAGCAGATAGAGTAAATTGCAACTGAAGGGACTTTTTTCCCTCACCTCATCTCTGGGACCTCAATCTAAGTTGTAAAATCTTCAGTGTTATTTCAACTCTCAGGGTTTACAAATGTCGTCGATTTGGATCGCTGTTGGTACAAAGAGCTGACATCAGGACCAGCGTAAACTTGGCACCCCATAATTTTTCAAATTTCGAAAAAAAATATATAACAATGGTGTCATTCTTTAGTGCTCTATTTGTGCTGAATTGTGCTCTAAATTTCAGAATTTGTGCTGTTACCATTCTGGAGAATTGAAGTTAGGCTCATCTTTTAGTGCACGAAAATGTGCTAGAATTTGTGCCGCTGAAATCAACATTTGTGCTGTTTTTTATTGATTTTATATGAATATTTATGTATGTAATGAGCTGTTATGACCACTATGACCGCCAGGGAACACAGTGCAATTATAAATATTTATATAAATCATATAAAATGAATAAAAACAGCACGAATGCCGGTTTCAGCGGCACAATTTTCACCCCGCCGAAAAAAATCATGGGGTGCCAACTTCACTCCCCTGACATCAGGCCCTATCCCTAAAAAAAATGCCATTCTAACGTCTTCCTTTCATTGTTTCAAAAACATCAAATTACTGTTAAGTCTTTAATTAAATTCGGAACAAACCTTGAGGCTTTTTATTTTCCTGAATTGCCGTACAGTATAATTGTTTGTTTCTTCATAATTATAATGTTTGGGATGAACAGAATATCACCAAGCAACCAGATAATAATTGTATTTATTTTGTTTTTTCTAGTCCAAAATGTAAATTGCAAGAAAAATATGCCAGACCCTTAACACACCAACAACTTGAGTGTTATTCTATCTCAGGCTCAGGGGGTAGTATATTGTAAAAAAAAAAAAAAAAGATAACTACAAGCAAGTTATTATATTAACTGTTCAAAAAATGCTTTTGTTTAATGGTTGAGATGAGTAAAAACCAAGCAGCAATCGATGGGTTCAACTGTTACATCTTAAATATATATTCACAATTTCAGCTAGTAGATGCTCTTACTTTAAAGATTTCTCTTGCTTTCGTCCACAATTCCAGGCTAGACTTGGGGAAACAAAACAGGCACATTAACATACAGATAAAAAATGACCATTAATCTTCTAGTGTGTAGACCTGGGCTAAATAAGATGATGAATTTTAACTCTTGAGAGTGTAAAAATAGTTCATTTTTACGTTATTAAGAGTTACATCTGGATAACCAACTTAGCTGGGGACCACCTGGAACCCTTTCAGGGACCACTGGTGGTCCCCGGACCACCTGTTGAAAACCCCTGCTTTAGAGCGATTCACAAAAGCAAGAACAGCACAAGGTAAACGCATCAAATGTATACTGTAGAAATAGTCTTGCAGTATCATAAGCTAACGCTATCTTCCGTCTAAAAGAATATCTGTATATGGAAACCTCCAAACAGTATAGAATGCTATAGAATTTTGCACCTATAAGTGCACATTATGGAAAAGCCCATTAAAACGTGTACAGCAATAGAACGTGTAGTATAGGCTTTACCAGTCTAATGTCAAGGTCTGTCCATTAGAACGTTGCGCCCGCTATACAGTAGATCGGTCGACAATTCATCCATATAAGCAAAAGTGTATTTAAAAGCAATTTCAAGGGGGGGAAAGGCCGCGCATTGGTCGAAGGTCCACTCGGTCACGTTAATTAATTCCACATTACGGGCGGTCAGGACCCCTGGCTGTGTTCAGGCAGGTCCTCTTAGCGGAGGAGATGAATGCAGGCTGGCGTTGGGTTGGCAGGAGTGGTGGAAAGGGAGGAGGCGTCACGGGGGCCAAGAGGCTGGCGTTACCGCCATGATTAGATCACAACACACCGTTAGACCTCATCCCTCCTGCTGGAGAGCCTGCCAAAACAACAGACCGGAGGAAGGCTAGAGAGAGAGAGAGAGAGAGGAGATGAGAGGAGCGGAGTGGGTCCCAAACAGACGCAGATCAGTGCCCCAAAGCAGTGGGTTTTCAACCATTTTGACATCCATGGGGCCCAACCATTTATTCAGAATTTGAGCCACGGTTGGCCACCGTTTGTGACATTTATCCCCGCAGATCTGCCCCCCCAAAAAACTGAAGATTTTGTTTGCTTTTGTCCACAATTCCAGGCTGGATTTGGGAAACAAAACAGTCAAATTTACAGATCAATAATGACATTAATCTTCTACATTCTGGGCTAATTCATATGATGAATATTTTAACTCTTAAAGTCTTGACTCTTGAAGTATCACCTGACGGTCTAACCGCAAGCTAAGATGGTGCTGATAAGTAGCCTACTGGGAATTATCGCTTGATAACGGTAAAAGCGGGTGGGACATGGCAACAACAGGGGCCTGTGGGTTGATGTGTGACGTCATCACATCAACTGTGAGGCACGTCCACTCCTGGGCTAGGTCTGCAGCTGGAGCATTTTGGCTAGCTACACAAAATGTACGGTGCAGTGCTAAAGTAAAAGCACTCAGTTACTGTCTACCACTGGCAGAGCAGCAGAGTGCCTGTGTCCAGTCAGACGCAGAAGGCTAAGCTGAAGTGCACCGACTTTGCTATATTTCTCCTACCAAATCCTCCTAATTGGCTGTCCAGAGATGCACTCTTTTTTCCCCCTGAATCTTTGAACGTCTACCCCTTCCATCAGCACACCGTTGCCCCCCAATGCCTGAATGTTTGATGACGTCTGACTGGTGGTGGGCTTTCTTTTTTCTCCTCTGAACAACCCAACGTCGGACATGATGTACAAAGAGCACAGTGTGCGGTCTAATTGATGATGCAATAACACCAACAACAGCGAGGCTTTAGGCCGTTCGTTCTGTTGCAAAAGAACAGCGTTTATGAGTGGATGTTTTCAATGAGTAGAGAACGGAATCTCTTTGCTGTCTGTGGCCATTAGACCACAACTGGTTTATAGACGGTTTCAACAATGTGTTGTTGTTTGGAGAGGTGTGACAATGAAGGCCATCTCAAACTCCTCGTACATTTAAACCACATGAATTCTAGACGCATTCTGTTGCGGGCACCAGACACCAGGCATGTTTTGGTAGGTTGGCAGGAGCAGTGGAAGGAGGCGTCACAGGGGTCAAGAGGCTGGCGTTACCGCCATGATTAGCGTGTTACAAAAATGTAGCCTGTTGTTTGTAGGGTGGTTTATTTCTGTAGTTTCTTAGTTTCTAGTTGCCGTAGCTCCATAATATATCATCATTTTTCGACCAGGGGATCATCAGGCTATTTCACAACACTGCACCAGACTTTCCCGGCCTCTCATTGCCCATCCACCAATTCCTTCTTACTGATGCATGTGTCTAGCCTGACCTCAGTCTGAATTATCATTTCGTTTCACTTCAATATTCAGACTGAATTCCCTCTCTACCACAACAGTTTTTAGGATGGGCGTGGTCAAAGTGGCAGTCTTAACGGTGATTGGTTCATATGTGAACCCATAAGAATATTTGGAAAGCAGACGACGTTGGGAACGAAGTGATTGACAGGGCTGTTGGCCAATCAGATGCTGGGATTGGATTTCCAACTGGCACAAACGGCCCCAAAGGCAGGGAAGCCAGTCCTTGAATCACAGGGAAAAAAAATAAGCTAGTATTTTTTAAGGGCATTTTCAGGGCTGAGCCAGGCTAGCATGTGTCCCTATAGGGGTGACATCAGGGAACCAACGTTTTCTACCTCTCAGCCTGTTTCCCAAGAAGAAAAAGAAGGAAGTTATAGCCTCATTTTCAGCTCTGTAGCAGCGGCCAGCAAACTGTGTTTCACGTTGGGGCAAGGCAAAGTTCTCAGAGGTCTCAGGACAGAGGCTGCAGTTTATTGTACTGTAGTTTTATTTATTTTCTCCAAACCGTGGTCTAGCTGGCTCCCACTTGACAATAGCAGTCGGAGCTACTGCTGCTGTATTCCTTGTGAAAGACGTATTTTTGGAACTTAAAGGGGACTCCACCCATTTTCAATATTTTACTATGTCATTGATGTGCCTTCGAGGATAAAAAAGTTCCCCCATTCTGTGTTCCCAAGAAATGGAGGTCTGAAGAAAAACCACTAACATGGTGAAACATCTTGATGACACCATCAAGATGTATTTCACAATGTTAATATTTTTTTCTTTCCGACCCCTTTTTCCTGAGGGGGGGGGGTGTCTCACCTTTGGTCGGAATGGGGGTGGAGGGTGGTTTCATGCTTGTTGCACATACACAGGTCTCTAGAAAACTGCTTTAGTGTTGCTATTATTTTCATCTGGCGAAACAATCTACAGTAGTAATGGTTCAATATGTTTGTATTGCTGTCTGGGAGTGTGTGTGTGTGTGTGTGTGTGTGTGTGTGTGTGTGTGTGTGTGTGTGTGTGTGGTGTGTGTGTGTGTGTGTGTGTGTGTGTGTGTGTGTGTGTGTGTTGTGTGTGTGTGTGTGTGTGTGTGTGTGTGTGTGTGTGTGTGTGTGTGTGTGTGTGTGAGATAGTGTCATGCTGGCATCACTTCCATGGGGAATCCAGCAGAGAGCAGCAGCAGTACAATATGTCCAGGAGGACCAAGGGCGGATATAACATTTCCCAATTGGGGGGGCATGAGAAAACGGTAAGGGGGCGGCTTCATCGCCCGTGTCGCTTCGCACCGCGGGCAATGAAGCCGCACCGTTACCGTTTTTGGTTACAGGACTTTTATTAGTCAAGTAAAGCATCAATAATAACATCAGTTGTTGTTGAAGTTGCAACAGACATGCAGCATGCATAAAGCTAAAGGTCTGACTCAGAGAGTTTTCTGTTGTCAATGATGAAATGCTGTTGGTTTAGTGGTGACACAGCTGTAGTTAATAAGTAGCAGTAGTAGTGATTCAGATCATTTTAAATATAGGCAGTTTAATTTGAAATATCTTGGATTGTTTTGCATGCCATCGTGTTTGGTGGGCCCCCCTTCCTGCCCCCCCCCCCCCCCCCCCCCATGGCCATGCCTAGATCCGATTTCAGAGAAAATCCAGCTTTGATCAAAATACATGAAAAAATAATTCACACCTGAACTGAATACCTGAACTTTGACCCAAAATTTGAGGTACATTTTATTTTTGGAACAGGCATTCCTCTGAGGTTGACATCTGCCTGATGGCAGTTTATGCCTGACCCACTGGTATGGGTGACCATAGGGTCCCTCTATGTGTGGGACAGTCCCTCATTTCAAATATGTGTCCCACATATTGGGTATGTGCGACTGCCAATTTTGGGCAATATACCGGTATTACCGGTGTATTGCGATATTGGAAATCAATACCGAATAATATCGTTGGGTCTATAAAAAATATTGAATACCAAATATCATCAAATACCGACATTATACTGTATTCTATTCAAATCTGTGCAATGAGACTTTAATTATAGCTACACAAGCATGTTTTATCTTACACACATGCCTAAAATAGCCCTTATCTGGGCTAGGCCTTTTGGAAACGATGTATTTCCAACTCCAGTTGTCACTGCACACACACTGCACACACTTGCACATTCTGTCCCTCAACTGAATGCGTTGGATCTGGTCACCCTACATCCTCGGCTGCAGTGTCATCACAGCACACTAATGACACATCAGTCGCTCCCAGCTGAGACTTTCTCTCTCACACAAAACACACACCAGAGGCGGATCTAGGCATGGGCATGGGGGGGCAATGCCCCCCTAAATGCCCAGTCTGCCCCACCAAACACGATGGCATGCAAAACAACCCAAGATATTTCAAATTAAAGTGCTTATATTTAAATTGATGTGAAACACTACTACTGCTACTAACTAACTACAGCTGTGTCACCACTAAACCAACAGCATTTCATCATTGAAAACAGAAAACTCTCTGTCAGACCTTTAGCTTTATGCATGCTGCGTGTCTGTTGCAACTTCAACAACAACTGATGTTATTATCGATGCTTTACTTGACTAATAAAAGTCCTGTAACTGAAAATGGTATGGGTGCAGCTTCATCGCCGGCGATGAAGCCGCACCCATATCATTTTCTCCTGCCCCCCCAATTGGGAAATGTTAGATCCGCCCCTGACACACACACACACACAGGTTGTCTGTGGCTTTAGTGCTGCCTGCTGCATCATCAGAGCAGCAGCAGAGTTACGGCTGCGTCAGGGAGGATAAATGCGTTGGACGCGCTGACAGGAAAGGGTAAACGACTAAAAGACACCGAGCAAAGCGTGAGAAATAAGACGGCGATCGCACAGGGACCAGTATGAAGCCATAATACTTTTTTTTATATGTGTCATGCCTCTGCCTATATCATCCACTGTTATGAGTCCAGTGATGGGCCAATATACTGTACAGACAGCATGGCAGGGGATGACACTAAGGTCTCCGAGGCACTTGCCCATCGGGCAAGTGCAAGTCAGGTTCTACTTGCCCTCACGCCATGGTCACTTGCCCCTAAAATATATCGTAAAACTCTGCCTATATCATGCACTGTCATGAGTCCAGTGATCCAATACACAGACAGCATGATAAGATGGTTAACATGGCACAAGTATGCCAAAATCACCTCATCGCAATTATTTAGAGTAATGTGAATGCAATAGCATTCATAGTTGTGAGCTTGTACACTGGCCATTATAAGGAAAAAAAGTTTGTTTTTTAATAGCTTAAAAGGGCGAAGAAGTTAAGGGATGAGGAGTTTAGCGGTGACAAAAATGTAGACAATAAACAATAATAGTATGTTTTTCATTAAAAAAAATAGTTGTAATTCATCAAGAATGTTCTATTTGAAAAATAGATCAACACACTCCTGAGCTTGTATGTATGTATGATTATATTTATTACTAGTGGCTCCAACTGATACTTATCCAGTTGTACTCATTTCATTGGGGAGCCCTTGGGGACCCCCTGGGGGGTCCCTAGACTCCCCACTGAGAACCACCGTTATACAGTAGTACAAGAAAAACACTAAAATAAGGTGGTGGTGTATTGCTTCCAGCAGCCTCCATGGAGCTGATTGCTTTGATGTTGCAGCATGTCACAGTCCTCACTCAGTCCATTTGTTCAGCTCCAAGAACAACAAATGAAGAAAGGGGAAAGGAAAAAAAGGCAAAGAAAATCGTTTGTCCTTGAGTGAGACACCTCGATCTCTCTCCAATATACAATATACATAACCAGGGGCGGATGTAACGTGTCCCATTTGGGGGGTGTTGGAGGGGCAAGAGAAAATATGGGTGCGGCTTCATATTTGGATATACCTGACAAACAGCTCCCATACCATTTTCAGTTACAGGACTTTTATTAGGCAAGTAAAGCATCAATAATAACATCAGTTGTTGTTGAACTTGCAACAGACACGCAGCATGCATAAAGCTAAAGGTCTGACTCAGAGAGTTTCCTGTTTTCAATGATGAAATGCTGTTTAGTGGTGACACAGCTGTAGTTAGTTAGTAGCAGTAGGAGTGTTTCACATCATTTGAAACATAAGCACTTTAATTCGAAATATCTTGGGTTGTTTTGCATGGCATCATATGTTGGGGAGGGGGGGGGGGGCAAACTGGGTATCTAGGGAACCTAGCCATGCCCATGCCTAGATCCGCCCCTGTACATAACAACCATATTGTTGCTCACTTGACTGGCTGTTACCGTACGTTAGAAGTAAATATAGACATTCTAAATGGTATTGATATTTGAGTTGAAGTGTTTCTCATGAAAAGGCACGCCAGGATAATTTGCTATCGTAATTTGTCTTGCTGAGGGTTTTGTTACAGACATTTTGTACAGCACAAAAAACACATTTCCACCATGGTAGGCAGTGTATACTACCAACTACTTACATTTTGTCTTTTATTTAAGGAAAGGTATCAATACCACAATGTGGAAATACTTTATGAGTAAAAGTCATGTTGTACCGTTTTCCATTTCACCAGGATTCAAAATGTAGATTGGATAAGTTTTAACTGATGTATATCACAATATGTTTAGTCATTCTCACTGTTTTTTTGGTTCTGTTCACAATCCAATGATATTTTGACACTTTACGCGGCTTTTGTATCGACATTAGATTCTTATATTACTCACCATCGTACGTGACTATTTTGATGCATTTGATGCATTGGCAGTGGCGTTTCTTAAGCAATTTGGAGCCCAAGGCAAGATGGCACCCCCCAAGGTATAACATTATGAACTATTTTTAAACTTATAGAGGACAAGTATAATGTATTTATCCATATGAGGCGTAATATCCTGGGCTCCTTTTAAAGCATGTCTGGTGGTCGCACCGGTGTGATAATCAAAATGGTTGTAAAAAAGGTGCTCATACATGTACATGCCACGGCAAATATAGTCATATGAACCCTATTGTGTGCTGACGCGGCCGTGTGTGTGTGTATCGTGTGGGTGGGCTGCATGTGTACGTACCAATACTAGTGTCAGAAAGAGAGAGAGAGAATGTTGGAGATGAAAAGCGAGCAGAGAAAGAGGAGAGGGGGGGGGGAGGAGGAGGCGGGATTGTCACAGTGGTAAGGCGCCTCTCCCTCGGTCCTCCTGGATGCATGCTCGTCTAAAGATACGGCGTCCACGCTGCTTTCCGTTTGATTTGACATGCGCTGTCTTTGTGATTAGGACAAACGCTTGGCAGTGAAACTGTTTTGGTTACAGGCCCCTACGGTACAACGGGAAAACATCAAAGAGACTCCGGCTAACGCATTTAGCTGGGCTACTTTGGTGAGGGGAGGGGAGGGGAGGGGAAAGGAGAGGGGGACACATGCACATGGCTGTGAGAATTCTCGTACCTACCTTGAGGCTGAAAGCCCCCCGAAGCCTGTTTGTGCTGCTGCTGCTGGGCTGGCTGGCTGGCTGGGCTGGGAGCTCCCAAAGTGTTCCAGAAAAGCCTGATTATTATGATGTTCCAGGGGCGGATGTAAAGCATCAATAATAACATCAGTTGTTGTTGAAGTTGCAACAGACACGCAGCATGCATAAAGCTAAAGGTCTGACTGAGAGAGTTTTCTGTTTTCAATGATGAAATGGCGATCGTTTACTGGTACAACAACTGTAGTTAGTTAGTAGCAGTAGTAGTGTTTCACATCATTTTAAATATGAGCACTTTTATTTGGGTTGTTTTGCATGGCATCGTGTTTGGGGGGGCAGACTGGGTATTTAGGGGGGCACTGCCCCCCCATGCCCATGCCTAGATCCACCCCTGTGATGTTCGTCTGCAAACACTGTCTGTGTGTGTGTGAGTGTGTCATATTATGCCCGGAATAGCAGACTCTAGCTACTGTACAAGATGGAAAAAAAATGCGTCTTCAGAAGCGACGCAATTTGCAGCCGTTCCCGAGGGTTGTGATCTCCTATGTTGTGATCTTGGACGGGTCGTGATCGTGTGGGTTGTGCACCATACCGCCGTGAGACAAAGTGTTGCTCTGTTTGCTTTCAGAAATGCACACACCACCATATGTCATTCTAGACCAGCTATACTTCTTAAAGTCTACTGTTCTCAACGTAATTTGCAATTTTGTTGTTGTTTCAAATGTAGTCTTCAAAAGTACATTTTTGACACAGTGTTGACGGCAATTTGAATGCTTACAAAGGACAGTTATTTTTTGGAGTATGTTTATGGCTAGTACACACTGCGCGATTTTTAGCCCGATTTAGCCCCGATTTTGGGACTCACGACAAAATTCCTCTGTCGGGGCCGATTTTTCAACTCCCGACAGTTTGACGGCCGTCTTTTCGTCTTGTAGTGTGACAGCTCAAAAAGACAAAAAATCGGCCTGATTTTGCCGTCGGGACCCCCCCGACAAAACATCGGCAATATTAAACAATTTTGATTTTTGCGACATTTCCTCGTCCAGTGTGGCATAGTTTCTGACAAGCCCCCGACACTTGCATTATGCTGGCAAATGTAAAAACATTGCAATGCCGGCCAGCAGCCACTGTCCCCCCATCTCATCTCATCTCGCAGCGCGGATGAGAGCCTGGAGATCGAGGCTACTATCCCCATGGACGCACGGACCACTCCTATCATTCAAATAATTCTGATCCAAAGCATCATAGCGCAGCAAACGTATGACATTGTAATTCGATCCTCTCTCTCTCTCTCTCTCTCTCTCTCTCTCTCCTTCTCTCTCTCTCTCTCTCTCTCTCTCTCCTCTCTCTCTCTCTCTCTCTCTCCGTGCGTAAAGTTGTCAGGGATCAACATTCTACCACGCGTGTCAAATGATAATTATGCATTGTCTATAGCCTATTTTGTACTCAAATTAACTTTTGCGCATTTGAGTGAAAGGGGACGATGGGAAGGGAACAATGCCGGCGGTCATTGATTGATGATAGCCTACAAAACCCACGTACATAAAATAAAATAAAAACATAGCAGGCTACTACAAGGTGGCTGCTTCTCCTATAAACGGTTTTATTCCCCAACAGGTGGGTCCCCAGGCTAAATGGAAGGAAAGTTGGTTTAACTATAGGCCTATGTAACTCTTTGAGAGCTTAAACATGAAACCAAATGGAACCTTGCCAAATGGGTCCATTTGGTTTCATGTTCACACTCTCAAGATTTAATATTCATCATGTGAATTATCCCAAGTCTACACAACTAGAGAATGTAGAAGATTAGGCTCATCGTCATTTTGATCTGTATGTTGACCATTTTGTTTTCTCTGAAAATCCACCTGGAATTGTGGACAAAAGAGGTATTTTGCGTTCTGTGGGGCTAAAATGTCATCAAATGGTGGTCCGTGGCTCAAAATTTGAGCCAAATTCTGAATAAATAGTGGACGCAAGGGATGCAGTGAAACCGCTGAGAAGATGACAAATAGTTACTGGCCTTTTATTATTGGCTTGGCTCCGTCATCTCTCTCTCTCTCCTCCCCCGCGCGTAAAAACGACAACTTTTTTTTAAAGTGTGACAGATCAGATGCATGGCAGGTGATTGGTGATTGGCTCCAATATTACACAATATTACAATTTTTGGTATTGTGGTTATGCGTTTATTTATTAATCACTTTGTAATATAACCAGGCAGCGCCGCAGCAGCATGCTGCACACGATGTAGCCTAACCAAAAGAACCGATCGTTCCACAACACCGTGTGCGCGTGTTTAAGCTAGGCTATTTAATGATCACCATGTTAATAATAATAATAATAATAAAAATAATAATAACAATAGTTTTTTGCGTTCACGGCAGGCATTTTCAATTCAAATTGACAGGCTTTGTGTACGCAAGTAACTTGGTGCACACAAGTTGTACTTTTGCCATACCAAAATAGGGCTAATGATCACAAATTAGTGCCTTTCGTGAACACGGCTGTGTTGACACTGTTTTATCAATGGGGGGCAGCAGAGATCTATGGTGTACACGGGCCATTATTTGTGTGCACGCCCAATACTTTAGTACAGTCCAGCCATGGTTGGTTCTCAAAGTGTGGTTCGGGGGCCCCTGTGGGTCCAACTACTGTATGTACAGTGGCCATAGTTTGTGTGCATGACCAATAATTTTACACAAACATTTCTAGACTATAGTACAATCCAGCCAAGGCTGGTTCCCAAAGTGTGGTTCGGGACCTCTGGGAGACCAACTATGTACATGGGCCAGAGTTTGTGTGCACAAACAATAGTTTTTACAAGAACATTTCAAGGTTATATTGCAGGACAGCCTCGTACAGCCACGGCTGGTTCGGAGACCTCTGGAGTCCAACTATGTACAAAGGCCATAGTTTGTGTGCACGGCCAATACATTTACACAAACATTTCAATGCTATAGTACAATCCAGCCATGGCTGGTTCATAAAGTGTGGTGTGTTGACCTCTGGGGCTCCAACTATGTACACAGGACAGTGTTTTGTGTGCACGACCAATAGTTTTACTTGAACATTTGTTGGTTATATTACAGGACAGCCAAGTACAGTCACGCCTGGTTCCCAAAGTGTGGTTCGGGGATCTCTGGGAATCAAATTATGTACACGGGCCAGAGTTTGTGTGCATGACAAATAGTTTTACAAGAACATTTCAAGGTTATATTGCAGGACAGCCTCGTACAGCCACGGCTGGTTCCCAAAGTTTGGTTCGGAGACCTCTGGGAGTCCAACTATGTACAAAGGCCATAGTTTGTGTGCACGGCCAATACATTTACACAAACATTTCAATGCTATAGTACAATCCAGCCATGGCTGGTTCATAAAGTGTGGTGTGTTGACCTCTGGGGTTCCAACTATGTACACAGGACAGTGTTTGTGTGCACGACCAATAGTTTTACTTGAACATTTGTTGGTTATATTACAGGACAGCCAAGTACAGTCACGCCTGGTTCCCAAAGTGTGGTTCGGGGATCTCTGGGAATCAAACTATGTACACGGCCAGAGTTTCTGTGCATGACAAATAGTTTTACATGAACATTTTTTGGTTATATTGCAGGGCAGCCTAGTACAGCCACGGCTGGTTCCCAAAGTTTGATTTGGGGACCTCTGAGTTGCCAACTATGTACAAAGGCCATAGTTTGTGTGCACGGCAATGCTTTTACACAAATAGGTCAAGGCTATAGTATAATCCAGCCATGGTTGGTTCTAAGTGAGGTTCAGGAACCTCTGAGAATCCAACTATGTACATAGGCCATAGTTTGAGTTTTAACACATACATTTCTAGGCTATAGTAAAATCAAGCCATAGCTGTTTCCCAAAGTATTGTTTGTGGACCTCTGGGGTGTCCAACTATGTACATAGTTACATATGAACATTTCTAGGTTATATGACAAGGCAGCCTAGTACAGCCATGCTGGTGCGTAAAGTGTGGTTCAGGGACCTCTGGGAGTCCAACTATGTACACAGTCATAGTTTTGTGTACACAGCCAATATTTATACACAACATTCAAGGCTATAATACAATCCAGCCATGGCTGGTTTCCAAAGTGTGGTTCAGGGACCTCCGGGATTCCAACTATATACATAGGCCATAGTTTCCATGCACAACCAATAATTTTACACAGACAAGGCTGTTTCCCCAAAATGTAGTCCGGGGACCTCTGGGAATCCAACCACATGGTTGGATTCCAGAGGTCCCCGGACTACAGTTTGTGTGCACGAGACACGACCAATACCTTTACATAAACATTTCAACGGTATAGTACAATCCAGCCATGATTGGACTGGGAGTCCAACTATGTACACAGCCATAGTCTGTGTGCACGGCCAATAGTTTTACACAGACATTTCAAGGCTTATAAAAATCCAGCCATGGCTGGTTCCCAAAAAGTAGTTTGAAAACCTCTGGCATCCTATGTACACTATATACAAGCAACTATGTACACAACCATAGTTTGTGTCACGAAACAATACTTTTACATGAACATGCATAGGCTATAGTTCAGTCCAGCCTAGTGAAGCCATACTAGTCGCTGGACATTGGCATGTCATATGAGTGTAGAATAGCCGAGTGTCCCTCCAACAATGGCTCTTTAACACAATTTGCATGCTGTGTCTTGATTGGCCACTCCAGTTTTCTAAAATGTCCCTACTTTAGAACTGGGTGGCCAATCTGGATACAGTAAGCATTCAAGCATGTTTTTTTGCCAACAGCTGATTCAGTTGCATTATTAGCTAGGCTAGCTCCAGGGTCCTGCCAGCATTGTAGATCCTTGCAGATGCTAATAGTTTATACATGACATCTACACGGCCAATAGTTTTACATGAATGTGTCCTTACTATAGTCCCAAACCCACTTTAGAGCCTGCCATGGATGTACTGTACCTAGAGATGTTCATGTAAAACTATTGTACAGAGTTGCCCCCACAGATTTCCCCAAACCAAAACTTGGGAAACAGCCATGGCTCTACTAGGCTGGACTGTACTATAGCCTAGAAATGTTCATATACAACTATTGGTCTTGCACAAAAACAATGGATCATGTGCATAGGTGGTGCCGCCAGAGTCCTCAACAAACCCCACTGTGGGAACCAGCCATGTCCTAGTACTATCTGTCTGTCCTTTAATATAACCAAGAAATGTTCATGTAAAACTATTGTCATGCACACAAAACTATGGCCCATGTACATAGAGTATCAGAGGTAAACCAACCACACTTTAGGAACCAGCTGTGGCACTACTAAGCTGTCCTGTAATACAATGTAGAAATGTCCATTTAAAACTATAGGTCGTGCATGCAAACTATGACCTGCATACATAATTGGACTCCCAGAGGTCCCTGAACCAAGCTTTGGGAACCAGCTGTGGCCGTAGTAGGCTGTCCTGTAATATAATCTAGAAATGTCCATGTAAAACTAACTATTGTTTTTGCACATAAACTCTGGCCTGTGTACATAGCTGGACTCTCAGAGAGTCCCCGGACCATACTTTGTGAACCAGCCATGGCTGTACTAGACTTCCGTTATTATTTAACCTAGAAATGTTCTTGTAAAAGTATTGGTCGTACACACAAACTCTAGTTTGTGTACATAGTTGGATGGCAGAGGTCCTCCAAAACTTTGGAACTCTCAGTCATGTACACTATGGAAACTATGCAGAGCTGGATTGTACTATAGCCATAAATATATGTGTAAAAGTATTGATCGTGCACATAAACTATGGCCTGTGTACATACTTGGTTTCCAGAGGTCCCTGAATCACACTTTGGGAACTACCCATGGCTGGATTATATTTTATTTTGAAAACCTTGAAATGTTGTGTAAAAGTATTTGCTGTGTACACAAACTATGGCCTCTGTACATAGTTGGACTCCCAGAGGTCCCGAAACCAAACTTTGGGAACCAGCCGTGGCTGTACTAGGCTGTGTCCTGTAATATAACCTAAAATGTTCATGTCTATGTAAAGGTATCGGTTGTCCACACAAACTATGGCCTATGAACATATGGTAGTTGGAAGCCAGATGTCCCCAAACCACCAAACTAGCCATGGCTGAGCTGTCCTATAGCTTAGAAATGGTCACATGAAACTATTGGTCATGCACACAAACTATGGCCTGTCTACATAGTTGGACCCCCAGAGGACCCCAAACCACACTTTATGAACCTTGTCTCTCTGGTTTTACAATGTGCTATAGGTGAGGATCCTACCAATACAGAGATAATGAAGTAATTAATCTGAAATCAGCAGATCTACAAGATCTGCATGAAGCATGAATAAACAAACCATTTCAATACATGTTAATCTAAACACCATTTAGATTAACCGTGGATTTGACTTACTTACAATAGAAATGCAACAGAATGCAACAGAACGACCCCCCATCCCCTCGCAGAAGCAGACCAACGCCCTGAATACATGAAATCATGTTAAGTGTAATGCAATGGACGGCACCTGCTGTTAGTCAGTTCTCTCAGTCAACTAGTGTGGCAGTTCTGAAAGTGTGAAGCCCCTACATACACAGTTTTACATACAGTTTTATAGCAGTGCAACAGTGTGCAGGACAGTGTGGACTGTGGAGATACACAGTTAGAAACATTTGTAAACGTTTTCTTCCGTAGTAATAGAAAGCCAAAATTGAATTAGACATTTTTGAAAATGTTGTAGTGTGATTATATATATATATATATATATAATATATATATATATATATAATATATATATATATATATATATATATATATATATATATATATATATATATATATATATATATATATATATATATACATATATATATACGGGTAATCATTATTTTCCATGCTACATTATTAATATTTATATTTTGATGATTTACATACTGTATATCTTGAAATGTTTGTGTAAATGTATTGGCCCGGCTCACAAACTATGGGCTGCATACATAGTTGAACTCCCAGAGTTCCCTGAACCACACTTTATGAACCTTGTCTCCTCTGGTTTTACAATGTGCTATAGGTGAGGATCCTACCAATACAGAGATAATGAAGTAATTAATCTGAAATCAGCAGCTCTACAAGATCTGCATGAAGCATGAATAAACAACCTTTCAATACATGTTAATCTAGATTTAGATTAACCGTTTGGTTTGGACTCACTTACAACCGTTTGGTTTGGACTCACTTACAAATAGAAATGCAACAGAATGCAACAGAACGAGCCCCCCCCCCCCCCCCCCCCTCTCATCCACAGCACATTCTGGATTGAACCCTCGTTAAGTGCAATGGACGGCACCTGCTGTTAGTCAGTTCTCAGTCAACTGGTGTGGCAGTTCTGAAAGTGTGAAGCCCCTACATACACAGTTTAAGATAACAGTGCAACAGTGTGGACTGTGAGATACACAGTTAGAAACATTTGTAAACGTTTTCTTCCGTAGTATAATAGAAGCCAAAATTGAATATCTATTCTCAATCCCTTGTGCATTAAGTGAAATATTTAAAAAATGTATTAATCTTGATTATGGTGTCCAGATCATGAAAAAACCCCACATCTCAATTAATTAGAATATTTTGAGACCACTAAGAAAACATGACAAGAAATGTCGATTATGTGAAAAGCATATTAATGTATGCAGTTACTACTACTTACGATGGATCGACTGGACTAGACTAGACTATAGGGTGTACTTGGCTGTATGAAATCAAACAGACTAACCACTCATGGGCAATAGTTTGTATGCTTACTGTACATGAACATATGTAGTACAGTAGAGCCTTGTATGCCCAGGTCTAACCTAGTCCAGCCCGATGGGAGAACAGAGTAGTGGAGGGGAGTACTACCGTACTGTATTATGGTGGATCAGGCTGGACTAGACAAGACTAGTGTGTACTAAACTCAAATAGGCTCTATCAGCCTGTACTAGGCTCTGTAGATCCTCACACAGTTGGGACTAACCACTGTGTACATGTGCAATAGTTTGTGTGCACATTCAATACTTTTACTTGGACATGTGTTGACCATAGTGCAGTATCACCTCGTACAGCCTAATGAAGCCTATTACAGCCTAACAAACCCCCCTACACCCTGTTAGAGCCCATTTGAGCCTAGTGCAGTACATCCTAGTATGCCAAAGTCTAGCCTAGTCCTCTCCAATGGGAGAATAGAGTAGTAGAGGGAAGTACTAGTCTATATTATGTCACACCATTGTGAATAACCACCGTGTACACGGGCAGTCGTTTGTGTGCACATTCAATACTTTTACTTGGACATGTGTTGACCATTGTGCAGTATCACCTCGTACAGCCTAATGAGCCTATTACAGCCTAACACACACACCTACAGCCTATTAGAGGCCATTTGAGTACGGCCTAGTATGCCAAAGTCTAGCCTAGTCCTCTCCAATGGGAGAAAGAGGTAGTAGAGGGAAGTACTAGTCTATATTATGTCACACCATTGTGAATACAGTGAGGAAAAGAATTATTTGATCCCCTGATGATTTTGTAAGTTTTCATGATTAGAAAGAAATGAGCACTCTGTCATTTTTATGGTACTTTTATTTAAACAAATAGAGACAGAATGTGAACAAAAATGTCCATAAGAAAATAATATTTAAAGGTTATAAATTAATTTGCGTTAGAGCTGGTGAAATAAGTATTTGATCCCTAAGCACAACCTGTCTTAGTACTTAGTGGAGAAACCCTTGTTGGCAAGCACGGAAGTCAGATGTTTCTTGTAGTTGGTCACCAAGTTTGCGCACATCTCAGGAGGGATTTTGGCCCACTCCTGGTTAGATCTTCTCTCCAAATCTTGAAGGTTTCGAGGCCGTTGCTTGCCAACTCGAAGCTCGAGCTCCCTCCCTAGATTTTCTATAGGATTAAGGTCTGGAGACTGGCTAGGCCACTCCATGAGCTTAATGTGCTTCTTCAAGATGCATCTTTAGTGCTCTGGCTGAGGAAAGGAGGTTTCTTGTCCAAGATGTTGCAGTGCATGTCTCCACCATCCCACAATGCAGTGAAGTTGCCCTGTACCCTTAGCAGAGAAAACAGCCCAAAGCATAATGTTCCACCTCCATGCCTGGCGACGGCCATGGGTGTTGGTTTATTGATTTGAAGGCATCTGGGACCACAGTCCACCAAGAAAACCATTGGTAACACAGTACACCATAACGGAATTGAAATCCTGCAGTGCCCAGCCATGTCCCTCTGCTCAAGAAGGCGCATAGAGGCCCGTCTAAAGTTCACCAATGAACACCTAAATGATTCAGACCAGGCTGCGGGAAGGTGATGTGGTCAGAAGAGATCAAAATTCAACTCTTTGGCATCCATTTGACTTGTTGTGTTTGTAGGGAGAGAAATGCTGAATACAAACCCAACAACACCATCCCCACCGTCAAGCATGGAGGTGGAGACATTATGCTTTGGGTCTGTTTCTCTGCTAAGGGTGCAGGGCAACTTCACCGCATTGTGTGGCCGATGGATGTGGCCATGTACTGCAGGATCTTGGCCAATAACCTCCTTCCCTCAGCCAGAGCACTGAAGATGGGCCGTGGGTGGGTCTTCCAGCATGACAACGACCCAAAACATACGGCCAAGGCAACAAAGGAGTGGCTCACGAAGAAGCACATTAAGCTCATGGAGTGGCCTAGCCAGTCTCCAGACCTTAATCCTATAGAAAATCTAGGGAGGGAGCTCGAGCTTCGAGTTGGCAAGCAACGGCCTCAAAACCTTCAGGATTTGGAGAGAAGATCTAACCAGGAGTGGGCCAAAATCCCTCCTGAGATGTGCGCAAACTTGGTGACCAACTACAAGAAACGTCTGACTTCCGTGCTTGCCAACAAGGGTTTCTCCACTAAGTACTAAGTCAGGTTGTGCTTAGGGATCAAATACTTATTTCACGAGCTCTAACACAAATTAATTTATAACCTTTAAATATTATTTTCTTATGGACATTTTTGTTCATATTCTGTCTCTATTTGTTTAAATAAAAGTACCAGAAAATTGACAGAGTGCTCATTTCTTTCTAATCATGAAAACTTACAAAATCATCAGGGGATCAAATAATTCTTTTCCTCACTGTATACTGCCGTGTACACGGGCAGTCGTTTTGTGCACAATCAATACTTTTACTTGGACATGTGTTGACCATAGTGGAGTATCACCTCGTACAGCCTAATGAAGCATATTACAGCCTAACACAACACCTACAGCCTATTAGAGCCCATTTGAGTACGGCCTAGTATGCCAAAGTCTAGCCTAGTCCTCTCCAATAGGAGAATAGAGTAGTAGAGGGAAGTACTAGTCTATAGTATGTCACACCATTGTGAATAACCACCGTTTACACGGGCAGTCGTTTGTGTGCACATTCAATACTTTTACTTGGACATGTGTTGACCATAGTGCAGTATCACCTCGTACAGTCTAATGAAGCCTAGTACAGCCTAACAAACCCCCCTACACCCTGTTAGAGCCCTTTGAGTCTAGTGCAGTACATTCTAGTATGCCACAAGTCCAGCCTAGTCCTCTCCAATGGGAGAATAGAGTAGTAGAGGGAAGTACTAGTCTACCGGTATATTATGTCACACCATTGTGAATAACCGCCGTGTACACGGGCAGTCGTTTGTGTGCACATTCAATACTTTTACTTGGACATGTGTTGACCATAGTGGAGTATCACCTCGTACAGCCTAATGAAGCATATTACAGCCAATCACACACACCTACAGCCTATTAGAGCCCATTTGAGTACGGCCTAGTATGCCAAAGTCTAGCCTAGTCCTCTCCAATAGGAGAATAGAGTAGTAGAGGGAAGTACTAGTCTATAGTATGTCACACCATTGTGAATAACCACCGTTTACACGGGCAGTCGTTTGTGTGCACATTCAATACTTTTACTTGGACATGTGTTGACCATAGTGCGCATATCACCTCGTACAGCCTAATGAAGCCTAGTACAGCCTAACACACACCCCTACAGCCAATTAGAGCCCATTTGAGTCTTGTGCAGTACAGCCTAGTATGCCAAAGTCTAGCCTAGTCCTCTCCAATGTGAGAATAGAGTAGTAGAGGGAAGTACTAGTCTATATTATGTCACACCATTGGGAGTAACCACCATGTACACGGGCAGTCGTTTGTGTGCACTTTCAATACTTTTACTTGGACATGTGTTGACCATAGTGCAGTATCACCTCGTACAGCCTAATGAAGCCTAGTACAGCCTAACAAACCCCCCTACACCCTGTTAGAGCCCATTTGAGTCTACTGCAGTACATCCTAGTATGCCAAAGTCTAGCCTAGTCCTCTCCAATGGGAGAATAGAGTAGTAGAGGGAAGTACTAGTCTATATTATGTCACACCATTGTGAATAACCACTGTGTACACTGGCAGTCGTTTGTATGCTTTTTCAATACTTACTTGGACATGTGTTGACCATAGTGCAGTATCACCTCGTACAGCCTAATGAAGCCTAATACAGCCTAACAAACCCCCCTACACCCTGTTAGAGCCCATTTGAGTCTACTGCAGTACATCCTAGTATGCCAAAGTCTAGCCTAGTCCCTCTCCAATGGGAGAATAGAGTAGTAGAGGGAAGTACTAGTCTATATTATGTTCACACCATTGGGAGTAACCACCATGTCCAAAACGGCAGTCGGTTTGTGTGCACTTTCAATCCTTTTACTGGACATGTGTTGACCATAGTGCAGTATCACCTCGTACAGCCTAATGAAGCCTAATACAGCCTAACAAACCCCCCTACACCCTGTTAGAGCCCATTTGAGTCTAGTGCAGTACATTCTAGTATGCCAAAGTCCAGCTAGTCCTCTCCAATGGGAGAATAGAGTAGTAGAGGAAGTACTATCCTATATTATGTACGTCACACCATTGTGAATAACCACCTGTACACGGCAGTCGTTTGTGTGCACTTTCAATACTTTTACTTGGACATGTGTTGACCATAGTGCAGTATCACCTCGTACAGCATAATGAAGCCTATACCAGCCTAACAACCCCCCTACACCCTGTTAGAGCCCATTTTGACTCTAGTGTAGTAACAGCTTAGTATGCCAAAGTCTAGCCTAGTCCTGTCCAATGGAGAATAGAGTAGTAGAGGGGAGTACTAGTCTATATTATGTCACACCATTGGGATAACCACCCGTGTACACGGGCAGTCGTT
>CM076984.1:33018568-33063568 GCA_039105355.1 Benthosema pterotum
GTGAGAGATTCTAGTTTTTCTGGAAAAATCTCTTTCTGTATTAGTGATGCTTAACATATTTCATAGGAAGGACCCCCAGAAATATCTATTATTTAGCTGCAGAAATTCATCTAAAAACATGTTGTTCTAGGGGATCCGCCAGAACCAAAGATTTGAGTTAGAAATGTTTGCTTCTGAAATAATGCATTCAAAGATTTGCACCACATTTGCACAATTTTTTAAAAAATAGCAGAACTACAAGCTCATATCGCGCCACTCGGTGGCGCGATATTGAGCTTGTAGATCTGCTATTTTTCAACAGCTGAAACACCAAAACGCGTTCAGTACAGAAAAAGGGTTAATTAGCACTGCGTGGCGATTGATGATAATACTCCCAGAAGCAGATGCGGTGTAAATACAGACCTAAGTGCAGTCAGGTAATTAATGACTCTCCATCCATAAATTTAGCGTTGCAGATTTGCACTTCTATCCCGGGATGAGAGTCATCTGGGGGAACGTGGGGACGGGGGGGACGGGGGGGTGGCGGGGGGGACGGGGGGGGGGGGGGGGTGCCCTGCCTCAAACAGAGCCCATCTGGAGACGCTTCCCTGGGATTAGCATCTCCTGCCGAGCATCTAGCCCTTCATGTACTGTCTGAACACGTTTGGCTGTTTTAGCTATTGAAAAATAGCGGATCAACAAGCTCATATCGCGCCACCGAGTGGCGCGATATGAGCTTGTTGATCTGCTATTTTTGAAAAATTGTGAAAATGTGGTGTAAATCTCTGAATGCAATATTTGGGAAGCAAACATTTTTTAACTCAAATCTTTACTACTGGGGTATCCCTAGAACAACATGTTTTAGATTAGGTTCTGCGGCTAAATAATAGATATTTCTGGGGGTCCTTCCCATGAAATATGTTGAGCATCACTGACACAGAAATAGATTTTTCCAGAAAAAAAAAATAGAACCTCACACCAGGGACTAGAAAGTGTCAAAAACTAGAATTTAGTGTCATGGACTAGAATCTAGTGTCGGGAACTAGAATCTAGTGTCAGAAACTGGAATCTAGTGTCAGAAACTGGAATCCAACTTCAGAAACTACAATCTACTGAGAGGAACTAGAATCTACTGTGGGGGACTAGAATCTAGCATGAGGAACTAGAATCTAGCGTCGGAAACTAGAATCTGGCGTCGGAAACTAGAATCTAGCGCTAACTAGAGTCTAGCATCAGAAACTAGAATCTAGCGCTGTGAACTAGAGTCTAGCACCAGAAACTAGAATCTAATCAGGACACAATGGTCTAGGGGACTGGAGGAGGGTTCTGGAGGGGGGGGGGGGGTTACAGCTGTGACTGGTACCCACCATCCAATCTGCTGCATTCTTTCAACCTGCTAGTCAGTAATTGATTAGATGTAAATCCCCTATACTTTTCGGCATGTCATTATAGGCTCATCATATGAAGTGAGTGTTTGTGAACAACCATCGTAGTTCCTATATCGTGGGCGCTGCCTAATAAGAGTTCTTATAGACCAGGGCTGCTCACACTTTTTGACTTGAGAGCTACTTTCAAAATGACCGGCTCAACAAGAGACACACACACACACACACACACACAACACACACACACACACACACACACACACACACACACACAACACACACACACACACACACACACACACACACACACACACACACACACACACATCCATTTCAAGGCCACCAAGAAAGTTTGACTTTGAAATAGTGGTGATGTTGTTACTTACTGTTATAGTGTTATAGAATAATGCACTTATATGATGAAAAGTGGAGGGGAGAATTGGGAGGTTTTCTTGGGAGGTATATGCAACTACTGACGTTTGAAAACTATTTGTTGTTGGGAGTTGCCAGTTCATGATGTTGACTTTAGTCTCTTGCACTCAAAGCTAATAACGTTTTTGTCCACAATTGGGAAAGTGAACTGGCAAAAAGTTGGTCAAAATAACAGTTATTCTCCATTATCTATTTGTGTGGACTTTTGAAATTATGTAATTCAGATGTTTAAATATAATTTAACTCTTGAGAGTGTAAAATTTTGTAGTAATAGTACAACATAAACACTACAGAAACTTACGGTACACCACTTTAAAAACAGTTGTCATGCACTAGGTGTAGAGAGAGGGAGAGAGGGAGAGAGAGAGAGAGAGAGAGAGAGAGAGAGAGAGAGAGAGAGAGAGAGAGAGAGGAGAGAGAGAGAGAGAGAGACAGAGACAGAGAGACAGAGAGACAGAGGGTGAGGGTGAGAGAGAGAGAGAGACAGAGACAGAGAGACAGAGACAGAGAGACAGAGACAGAGGGTGAGAGAGGAGATGGATGGATAGAAAGACAGAGAAAGAGTTTCTCAGCCAAACGGAGACATGGCCCAGATTTGACTTTCTGTGGCTCTGCTTAATGGCTGTACGGAGTGATATGGCTCCCCCTGGGGACTGACTGACACAGCCACTACCTCCACACACACACACGACGCACACACTCACACACACACACACACACACACACACACCACACACACACACACACACACACACACACACACACACACACACACACACACACACACACACACACACACACACACACAATTCCTGCACGCGACATGCATCACAACAGTTAAAGAGAGAGAGATTTTTTGTTATTTTTCAACCTCCATCACATCTGCAACCGCGGTATATGCCGCACCCGTTTTGCCTAACAGTCGTGGCAGCTTCACGTGTCACAAGCATTGGCATAACGCTCGAGGGGTTCAGGTTAGGTTTAAGTCTTCGGTCGCAATAGTAATAATAATACTGCCGTGAAGGTTTACCTGGTGAGACACGTTTTTAACAGTGCTGTCCCGACCAAACGTATGCCACGGTCGGGAAGTGATTTCGCCCCCCCCCTCTCTCTCTCTCTCTCTCTCTCTCTCTCTCTCTCTCTCTCTCTCTCTCTCTCTCTCTCTCTCTCTCTCTCTCTCTCTCTCTCTCTCTCTCTCTCTCTCTCTCTCTCTCTCTCTCTCTCTCTCTCTCTCTCTCTCTCTCTCTCTCTCTCTCTCTCTCTCTCTCTCTCACACACACACACACACAGAAGACCTCACAGTAAGGGCATGCACACACAGGTTTCTGGTGACGGATGTTTACAAAGCCGCCGACCATCGCTCATCCCGCGGACGGAGCCGGGGCCCCATGGGGAGGCGTGTGTGTGTGTGTGTGTGTGTGTGTGTGTGTGTGTGTGTGTGTTGTGTGTGTGTGTGTGTGTGTGTGTCCGCGAGGCGGCAGTAACAGCGGTGGGCGGGCGGGGCGGCGGCCGTGTTGCGGCGGCGACACAGGGGTGGATATAACATTTCCCAACTGGGTGGGGGGGGTGCTTTGAAATATAAGCACTTTAATTTGAAATATTTTGGGTTGTTTTGCATGCCACCGTGTTTGGTGGGGCAGACTGGGCATTTAGGGGGGCATTGCCCCCCCCATGCCCATGCCTATAGATCCGGCCCTGGGCCGTCCCGTTGCGTGTCAGCATGCGGCCCATCTGTCATCACCTTATTCATGTGTCTGTCTGAGTTTAGCCTGTCATCCATCCTGCAGGACACAGGCAGAGCAGAGCAGACACACCGACAGGCCAGGGACAGCGGAAAACACCACTACTGGGGCGGATCTAGGCATGGGCATGGACAGGGGCGGATTGGCCATCTGGAGTACAGGGAGTTTTCCAGTGGCCTGCGCCACCTAGTGGCCTGGACAGGTTTTTTTTTCTCTCTTTTTTTTGAAAAGTCCAAGGCAGGCCACTAGGGCACCAGGCCCAGGCCAGGCAAACTAGTGTTTCTATCCTTCAAAAAAGAAAAGGTGTTAATCTTCTACATTCTCTAGTTGTGTAGACTAAGTTGGGCTAATTCACATGATGAATATTTTAACTCTTGAGGGTGTAAAAATGAAACCAAATGGACCCACAAGGGTCCATTTGGTTTCATTTTTACGCCCTCAAAGAGTTACATCTGGTTAACCAGCTGACCCCACCAGGGTGGCCTGCAGGCAAAGGCAAAATTGTCCCGGTGGGAAAATATGTGCCAATCTGCCCCTGGGCATGGAGGGGGTTGTTGTTGCAACTTCAACAAATGGGACATGTTACATCTGCCCATGGGGGCAATGCCCCCTAAATACCCAGTCTGCCTCCACCAAACATGATGGCATGCAAAACAACCCAAGATATTTCAAATTAAAGTGCTTATAATTAAAATGATTTGAAACAACTACTACTGCTACTAACTACAATTTTGGCACCACTAAACCAACAGCATTTCATCATTGAAAACAGAAAACTCTCTGAGTCAGACCTTTAGCTTTATGCATGCTGCGTGTCTGTTGCAACTTCAACAACAACTGATGTTATTATTGATGCTTTACTTGACTAATAAAAGTCCTGTAACCGAAAATGGTATGGGGGCGAGTTCATCGACCGTGGCGCGAAGCAACACAGGCCCCCCAATTGGGAAATGTTACATCCGCCCCTAAACTAAAACGCTGGGCCCTCAACTTGTTCATTTCAACAACCTCCAGAATGACACTAAATGCCCCACAAACCCTGTTTGGAAACTAATTCCACGTGCCCTCCATGACCGAAGATTTGGACAGCCCATTTGGTAGCATTTACTGTATAGCTCTGCGACCGCTAATTTATATTGTAAAACCAAATGTTTTAATTTAAATTTAAAGGGATATTTCACTGGTCATTTTATGGTCTACTCAGGCTCATGTGAACACACCAGACAGTTTATAAGTTACTCCATTCGATATTTAAAGGGGCAGTCCACCCATTTTCAACATTCTAATATGTCATTAGTATACCCTAGAGGTGCTGGGTGGACTTGATACAAAAGTTCCCCCATTCTGTGTTCCCAAGAAATGGAGGCCTGAAGAAAACCACTAACATGGTGAAACATCTTGATGACATCATAAAGATGATTTTTCTTTCAGACCCATTTTTCCTGAGAGGGTACAAATGGAACCAAAAGGACCCGCTAGGGTCCATTTGGGAAATGCGTGGAAATGGGTGGAATTCCCCTTTAATGTTCATTTTAGCTGCCCCCACCCCCTTCCTATACAAACCCATTATAACTTAAACTCAATTTTAACCATAATGGATTAATTGAAAACACCCAATCTTTTTTTGTTTTCTGGTGAGTAATATTGTCCTCTTAATACATGAGAGGGGCATGGCATGGAATTTACAGTTTTATTTTTTTTTTTGTAATATTGTTTTCGGAAAATGTAGCTGGATATTTGGGCATGCCCATCCTCATTCCGGCCAACTGAATAAACATTATTGAAAATATTTGAAAACAGTAAACAGTAGATCTATGTCAGCACTTTTTTGACCACTGCAGGACACACACCACACACGCACACGCACACACACACACACACACACACACACACACACACACACACACACACACACACACACACACACACACACACACACACACACACACTTTCAACCTCTTTCAACCATAAAAACAATAATTTATATTGTGATGAGCTGAACATTTATAGCCTCATAGTGGGACGTCAGGGCCCTCACACAAGTGTAGTAATCCTGTTTACGCTCTCAAAGAGTTACATGATTGGTTAACCAACTTTCCACCATTTAGCTGGGGACCACCTGGAACCCTCTCAAGGACCACTGGTGGTCCCCGGACCACTGGTTGAAAACTACTAATAGTACCTTTCATTGGGTGGGCAGGATGCACGTTTGGGTGGGCCCTGCCCACCCCTGCCCCCATCTAGATCCGGTCCTGGATACAGTGTGGTGGTGGTGGTGGTGGTGCATGGGGCAGTTGGGAGGCAGAGTCAGCGGAGAGGAACACTCCGTACCCCTGGCGGTCCCCTGGCCGGCGGTCCCCCGCGGCCAGCCATCATCTGTTGGGACAAGGTTAGGACGAGGTGAGAGGCGCGAGGGAGAGTGCACCGTCCGCTAGTTCTCTCTCTCTCTCTCTCTCTCTATCTCTCTCTCTCTCGCCCTTGTGCATCCACCTGGGGATGCACAAGGGCTCGGCACTACAGCTTAATGCCAGCACGATCAGAGTCCCTGTGAAAAAAAACACTTCACTGGAAGGTCAATGCACACATACAGTATATATGGGGCTGCGAGGATTATTTACTTTAATTACGCAATATGGCAATATATGTCTATTGACCTTTACATGACAAAAAAGTAAAAAAAAAAAAAAAACAACAGCAAAAAACAAGGAGTGCTTTACCAAAATAAATCACACAATATCATCATATAATAATGATGTATAATTAGCAAGAAGTAGAAAACGGCAGGATACAACACTTTTTGTTTCGTTAATTATTTGATCGTCCCAAAAGATTGTAGGGACGATCAAATAATTAACTCGATTGTGGGGGCGATCAAATAATTAAAGCGATTGTGGGGGCGATCAAATAATTCACGCTCTCAAATCTTTGAGAGCGTAAAAATGAATTTTTACACCCTCAAGAGTTAAAATAGTCATCATGTGAATTAGCCCAACTTAGTCTACACAACTAGAGAATGTAGAAGATTAATGGTCATTTTGATCTGTATGTTACAGGCGAGCATCTAGCACATTCTAGTGCATTTTGGAAGTGCCACTAGTGCATTTTGGATCTTGTCCAGGCCACTAGGTGGCGCAGGCCACCGGGAAAACTCCCTGTACTCCAGATGGCCAATCCGGTCTATTGATAAAACCGGTCTATTGATAAAACGTATGATGTTCGTGGGGTCCCTGCTGTTTATCCGGTGGTCCAGATAAAAACATTGGCACTTTCTGGAGCAAGGATGGGTCCGTTTGACTTCGCTAGCATTGGCATGTGCAGGGCTTGACAGGGCTTGAGTGTAAAAATGAAACCAAATGGACCCGCAAGGGTCCATTTGGTTTCATTTTTACGTTCTCAAGAGTTACATCTGGTTAACCAACTTAACTGGGGACCACCTGGAACCTGGGGGGCAAGTGACCATGACCTGAGGGCAAGTAGAACCTGACTTGCACTTGCCCGATGGGCAAGTGCCTCGGAGACCTTAGTGTCAACCCCTGGCATTAGTAACACAGTGTCCCAAGCAGGATGTTTACATGCAGCGCAATTCTGGTGTTTTACACTACATAGGTGCGGCAGTGAACGGTGGATGGCGGTCCTGGACCGCATGGCATGGCAGTGAGCCGTTCAAAAGTACCTCTAATGGAGATTCAGGAAAAAAAAGTGTAAACACATTCCACCTAAACCTCGGGCTGCACTTTTACTCACTGTGCAGCAGCTCCGGATCTAGAGGGGGGCAGGGGTGGGCAGAGCCCACCCAAACATGCATCCCACATGCCCACCCAATGAAAGGTAATATCAGTGGTTTTCAACCTGTGGATCCGGGGACCACTAGTGGAGCTAAATGGTGGAAAGTTGGTTAACCAGATGTAACTCTTTGAGAGCGTAAAAATGAAACTAAATGCTTGTCCATTTGGTTTCATTTTTACACTCTCAAGAGTTAAAATATTCATCATCTGAATTAGTCTACACAACTAGAGAATTAATTGAGATTAATGGTCATTTTGATCTGTATGTTTTGAATGTTTTGTTTCCCAAATCCAGCCTGGACTTGTGGACACAAGCAATGGAAATCCTCAAATGGTGGTGGTGCGTGGCTCAAATGCCGAATAAATAGTGGGCCCTGGTGTCAAAAAGGTTGAAAACCACTGCTTCATATGAAAAATTTTGGAGTTGCCCATACACCCAGCCATTCTTCCAGCCCACCCTAGTAGGGCTGGTTAAATCCGGCCCTGCTGTGCAGAGGAAGAGAACTACAGGCCTGTTGACGTTCACTGTGACCTCTCTCTCCTACTGTGTGTGTATACATATATAAATACTGTATATACTCCTGGGGTTCTGTCATGTGTAAGCAATTCCCAGACCAGTTGTCCCAGGAACCTCGCCTCCGGTTGCCGTGATCAGCCGCCGCGGTGCAGCGTTTGATCGGCACGCGAGGCGGTCGACCGCACACCAGGCAGATTTCTCGCTTTCCCATGCAGCGTCTCGCTCGGGGGAACGGGCCTCACGAGCCTCACAAGCACACAGGATGTGGAGCGAACCGAAACGAGCGCTCCTCCTCGACAACAACAACAACAAGGTTGTGTGTGTGTGTGTATGGGAATCTGTTGGGACTGGGAATCGCTGACATGCAGCCTTGTATTGTATGTACATGCATGACCTACCAGGCTGTATGAAAGGTTGTATAGAAAGAATATGTCTATATGAACCACCGCGCCGGAAACATCTAATGGGCAAATAATGTACAGTAAGTCACATTCAGTGAAAGCTAAACATGCCAGACTACTGCCAGTGCCATATGGTCCTTTAAAACTGGTTTTCAATCCCGCATGGACAACCAGAATTTTAGCATTTCCCACAAAAAACAAGATATATGTCCCCCATCCATCATCTTTCGATAGAAAACATAATAGAAGAGGCTTTGCGGGCTGAGATTCAGGAAGAGGGTTATGTGATGATAATAATATACAGTACATCATATTTGAAAATTGTTTTAATGAAAAAGTTACACGGTAGAGCTTTAAGTACTGTAAATAATCTGAGTTCCCACCGCTGGGAACTGTGACCACGGTAAACAACCTGATCTAGACTTAATATCAGGTTTTAAAAGGACAACACACACAGCTTCTCACAGACTGCAGCACATCCTGCTGCAGCTCTCCTTATACAAACAAACAATCATGCTGTCTTACAGAGTCATACAGTGAGATTGTGCAGATGGCTAACCAACCATCGCCTGTTAAACCATGCCCGCATTTAGAGATGATGAGGTCATCGTCACAATGACCGATATACAGTATATCAGGGGTGCCCTAGCCTCGATCTCCAGGCTCTCATCCGCGCTGCGAGATGAGAGCCTGGAAAACTAGACCACCAAAACGACTGACGGAAGTCGGGACTTCCGGTTAGTTAACTTCCGCCGGAAGTTGCCATTTGGTCACGATGGGGTGCTCCCAAAAATGAATACCTCACGGAAACATTTTATTTCTCCCTTTGTGCTCGCAAAGCTGTTGTAAATGTTTAAAAGATGAAATTGTGTGCACTTGGCACACTTATACAACGGCTTTTTTCGTTGGAACCATTTATTCTGAAAATAAGAGTGAACAAGTCAAGTCACTAGTGAGGACTGAACAGGGTTGTTTCTCTGGGGACTGTAAATACAGTCACTTCCGCAACTAACGTTCTCAGTCTCAAAAGCGTAACCTTATATATCTGTAACTCTCAAGAGTCACAGGTCTAAAAGGTTACAGATCCGTAACTCTCAAGAGTTACAGATCTATAAGAGTCCAAGTGCTGGGAGGACTGTCATGTGATCTACCTGCACGGCCTGTGTGATCTACTGGTAGTACCATCTACCTTTTGGGTAGCTTTGGGTACCTTGGGTACCTTTGGGTACCTACTGATATACAGTAGGTAATAGCTGGGTGCAGGGGTTCAATAGAGGGGCGTTAGTCCCTCCAACTCCTGGCTATCCAAAAATTACAGGTACGTCATGTGTCAAATAGTGACATCATGTGGCAGACACAGTGCACCCCTCAATTCACACAAGTTTGATGTTTCTCTTTACACTAAGGCTGTGTGTACATGCTACACAATGTTTTTTCTACATGTTCAATGATGCAAGGCCAAGCCTTTATTCTGACACGTGCACAGATATACGCAGATTGTCTAGGAGTGAGTGTGTGTGTGTGTGTGTGTGCGTGCGTGCGTGCGTGCGTGCGTGTGTGCGTGCGTGCGTGCGTGCGTGTGTGTGTGTGTGTGTGTGTGTGTGTGTGTGTGTGTGTGCATGATGATAAAATCATCGCTAACAAATTACAGCAATAGCATAACTATTCAGATCCCCCCCAAACATAATCATCCATAATCATTCTAACTCATGTCTGCGGTTGTTGTGTTAAGTCAGGCAATTAC
Organism: Benthosema pterotum; assembly: GCA_039105355.1. Lineage (NCBI taxonomy): Eukaryota > Metazoa > Chordata > Actinopteri > Myctophiformes > Myctophidae > Benthosema > Benthosema pterotum. The sequence continues at coordinate 33,028,554 of CM076984.1, forward strand.
AACAGCCTATTAAGAGATAATGTGGCTAAAGCCAAATGCCAAACATAGGCGAAACAGCCAAGCGCACACAAATGTGACAGCTTGTGGAATATTTCTATTGCAGTTGGTTTTCTAAGCTTTTTCTGGGTCAGACGCTTCTTGTGTGCAAATCTTTTGAGTTAAATTATTTCAGTGCGAATGTTTTTTAACCCAAATATTGGCTTCTGTCGGGTCCCTGCTGGGGCAAGACATTTTCAGACAGCGGTCGGCGGCCAAATACAGAAAAGTTCTGGGTGTCCTTGACGTGAAACGGGGCGGATCTAGGCATAGGCATGGGGGGGCAATGCCTCCCCAAATGCCCTGACTGCCCCACCAAACACGATGGCATGCAAAACAACCCAAGATATTTCAAATTAAAGTGCTTACATTTAAAATGATTTGAAACACTACTACTGCTACTAACTAACTAACTAGTTGTGTCACCACTAAACCAACAGCATTTCATCATTGAAAACAGAAAACTCTCTGAGTCAGACCTTTAGCTTTATGCATGCTGTGTGTCTGTTGCAACTTCAACAACAACTGATGTTATTATTGATGCTTTACTTGCCTAATAAAAGTCCTGTAACTGAAAATGGTATGGCTGCGACTTCATTGACCGTGGCGCGAAGCGACACGGGCGATGAAGCCGCCCCCATAGAATTTTCTCTTGCCCTCCCAAATGGGACATTTTACATCCGCCCCTGATGAAGTTCAGAATTAAGAAGACATTTTGTGGATTATTTTGTAGAAAAGGATTAATGATAAATCAAGTGATTGCGTTCTGGCTTGGACCAACAGAACTATTAGTATACACATCAAATCCTGTTTAAAAGGTAATAGAGGCAACTTTTTAGCCAAAAATCAAAATAGATAGGCCTATACAGCTATATTTTGGTTGCCCTTTTCCTCTCTATGTTGCTTCTATGTTGATGCTGCAGTTGTTTCCCTGCAGACACACAGACTCAGGAAAGGCGGTGCTAATTTGTGAGGGAGAGGGGATTCATAATGAGCCAATAGAGTGGAGGTGAGGTGGAGTTAGATTCTGTTTTAGATTCTGTTTTTTTTTCCTCTATTGCCTTTAAATGCATCACAATGCAATGATAATGACACTCATCAATGATACTACTGCCTCAAATGATACTGTAATGTAGGCATGTCACGGTGTAAGAATCTCAACACCGTTTTTATAGTTTGCTTTTAATAATAATAATAATAATAGTTTTTTAGCCCCACATACAAAAAACTAAAGATTTATTTTGCGTTTGTCCACAATACCAGGATTGATTTGGGAAACAGACAGTCAAACATACAGATCAAAATGGCCGTGAATCTTCTACATTCTCTAGTTGTGTAGACTGTGTAGGCTGATTCACATGATGAACATTTTAACTCTTGAGAGCTCTCAAAGAGTTACATCTAGTTAGAACGTGTAATATTGATTGAATGGGCACAAAAATGTTTTTGTTTTTTTGTTTGTTTTTTCGGTACATTCGGTTTTGTGGCCACATATTACCTTATTAATACCTGAAACCGTGATATTCCTACTGTAATGTAATTCTTCTAATGAAGGCGGGTTTGTTTCCTTGGTCAAAAAAGGCAGAATAACGTCCAGAAGAAGATGAAATAGACAAATATCAGGTATCACATACACGTAAATTGTGAATTTAAATCTATCATAATTCTGTAATTGAATTAACCGAGTAGTTATTTTGACATCCCTAATCAACAACAACACTGTTGTTCAAATTCCAAAACAAACCACTTGTTATCTCTTCCTATCAACAACTGTGTACTTGTCGTGCGTCTTACCGCAGGGCTTGTCAGGCATGTAAAAGTAGCTCAAACAAACAACTTGAGTAGAGCATCGAGCAGCGATGGAAATGACTCCTTTTAGAAAAAGAACTCTGAGTGCTCCAAGAGAGGGCTCATCTTAAGGTGCCACGCGGAGCTTCATGCATAAATCATGCAATCACAATCAGTGCATATTCAGTGCATGTGTGCGCGCGTGACGTGTGCATGTGTGTTTGTGTGTGTGCGCATGCACAAGGCATGTATTTATGGGACATGAGACACTGACACAGCCCCAATGATTGTAATGAGCAGCTTTGTGGTTTCCTGTACCCAGAAAACAAGTCTAAATTAATCATAATAACAGCAACCGCCTACTGCGGCTGGGGAGAACCTCAAGCGGCCTATCGGCATGTAATTTGGACTTTGAAACAGAGAAAACGGTTGAGATACAAAGCGAAATAAGCCCTGAAAGCTGTTTAATTTGAGTCATTTGTGGGGGGGAAATGACTGAAAGAATATGTCCTCAATAACACAGTCTTCATGGAAGCTGAGTCAAGCGGCTGTTTGGTGCACCATCTGCAGTGAAAAAACCCTCAGTAAGTGAGAGAAATGAGGGAACAAACAAGCATTTGGCAAAGCCTGACAAACGCACTGAAATCTACAGCTGGACCCCTCCGTGCGTGCGTGCGTGCGTGCGTCAGGGGTGTAGTGGAGGGGGGAGGCGGGGGGACGGATTTTTGGGGCAAAAGTAGGCCTATGTTTTTTGTCCTGTCATTTGCTTTTATGGATACAATTAGGCATTGTAAACAATCTTTCTCAATATGCTATATGCTATGAATGCAAGTGTGCATGCAAGTGTCTTAAAGGGGAATTCCACTCATTTTCAATATTTTACTGTCATTAATATACCTTACAGAGATGTTGTGTGGACATGGTAAAAAGTTCCCCCAATTCTGTGTTACCTAGAAATGGAGGTCTGAAAAAAATCATTAGCATGGTGAAATACATCTTGATGACATCATCTAGATGTGTTAACGGTGTTTCCTCTTACACTCTTCCTTGTACACTCAGAAAAAAAAAAAATGGTGGAATTCCCCTTCCCCCCAACTTCTAAAAGTCCCACTACAACACTGGTGTGTGTGTGTGTGTGTGTGTGTGTGTGTGTGTGTGTGTGTGTGTGTGTGTGTGTGTGTGTGTGTGTGTGTGTGTTGTGTATGTGTATGTGTGCGTGTGTGCGTGCGTGCGTGCGTGTGTGTGTGCGTGTGTGTGCATGTGTGTGAATGAACATTAAAGTGCAGCCAACATCTGCTAAACCATGACTTGCATTAAAACTCAAATACATACAGAATCATGCTAATGAAAGTCAAATTCATGAGGAATTAGAATTCCATAATAGTTAAGTTCCACATTACCACAACAATATGATCCCATAATCAGTGTTGGGTGGTAACTAATTAAATGTTACATATTTCGGTTACTATTACCTTTCCAGCAAAAAAGTAAAGATATTACTCTGTCAAAATGTGTAATAAGTAATATGTTACTCTGCCAAAACATGCCTCTTTACTTATTACTTTTGAGCTTGTTATTGTATGTGTAAATAGAACAGATTTCCAAGACCAACAGATAACAACAGAGATTCACTGCAGTTTGTAGATCCTAATCCACTGCAGCATTCTGCACACAAGACCGACACAACAAGTTATTTCAGTTGTCGCTAAACAGATTGCGTTGTACATCTGTATTCCCTTGCGGGTGGGAGAGGTGGACTTAGGAAAGTAATAATGTAATGTGTAATATATTATTCTTTGAATCTATTAGTAAGTAATCTAATATTATTTTTTATAAGAGGTCATAAGTAAAGTAAAGATTACACCATCCATATAGCCTATATCACAGTTTGAAATAATTATATCACCAGGTTCTACTATACATTTTTAGAGTTTGTTTGTTTACCGTACATTATCTCTCCAAGATACTAGAATTAGTGGAATAAAATAAAGATAAAATGTCAGGGTGTACCGAGGGAAACCAAAAACCTCATTGCACACAGATAAGATGCCAAGGACATTTGAATTTTCATTTATGAATCAATCCCGTCTCCAGGGGCTATTTTGGGCCAGCCTGTTCAAATCAACACTTTAAAATGCATGAAATCCTAACGATAACATAACTTTGACCCAGGATAGAGGTGACATCAAAGGATTATAACTGAGATATATCTATCTCAGGTGCGTTACTGTCAAGTCTCTGAAAGTTGTTTTTATACCACACAGCATGCAGCGGTTCTTCTCAAACTTTTTCTGGAACAGCTACTTGTTAAACATCCAAACTACCGTAATTTCCGAACTATAAGCCGCTACTTTTTTCACATGCTTTGGACCCTGGAAAAAATCAGTATTTTGCCCCAAATTTAGCTAGTGCGGCTTATATTCAGGTGCGGCTTATAGTCCGGAAATTACGGGAATGATCAACCGATCAATGTGCACCAGCCTTCCAGCTAGGATCAATGGAACAGACATAGTAGGTCCATACTTTAAGTTCCTTATCAGTATCACTATACAGTATGTCTTGAAGAGAGCTTGGACCTGTTGCATCCCCTATTACCTTGCAAATTCAATACAGGGGGTCCACAGGTGGTCCAAGTGAGACTGTGATCCAAACTACAACACTTATAATCAACAAATAATCATTTGCGAGGAATTTCTTAACCCAACACGCCGCACACGAGCTTGTGTGCAGTGTGTTACCATTAACTTAATTGCAAGAAGATGAAACACCAACCATGGACCACCATTAACTTAATTGCAAGAAGATGGTCCACCAGTGTAACCTGACTCTGCCATCTGGGGGCAGCAGTGCATTCCTTCTACTGCTCCCATCTGGAAGCACGGGGGCAGATCCAATGCTCTCCGATCAAAATCTGATCGGAGCTATAAATAAGCCTCCGTACAGGGCTGCTAGAGGGGGGATCAACGTGAGACTGATGACATATTGAAGCTGTGCCACTGCTCTAATGTAAACAACCTAACAACACTACAATTCCAAATTATTTTGGATATATCATAATTTATGCTGTAATTGAACAAAACTAAAAGACTTCCTCAACTGCTTAGTGGTCTATTGATGCGTTCACACTGGCAGGTACTACGAAGTCACATGCAACCATGCAACCATTTGAATTTGAATCATTTTCAGTCGAAGCCAACAACATGTTTTGTTTTGTAGATACAAAGCTACAAAGATACTGTAATCATTCATTTCCAGTGTAAGCCAACGACATCAAGATGCAAAGTGACGCCTGTCATTTGTGGCTGCCATTCAAAAACAAACAAACCCAAAAATCAGCTACAATCCAAAATTGAGCTGGATCCAAGTTACATCAGACATAAAGCTATGGAACAGTGAACACAAACACGGCAAAACAACTCAAATAGGATTTAAAAAAAAACCCAGACCAACTGCAGGAAGAAACTACGTGGTCTGAACCCTAACCAGATGATGATGCCCCGGCCGCAGCACTCACACATTACTTTATGCCTAAAAGTTAGCTTGTTTATAGTCACTACTAGTACCTGGATCCTGACATATAAATTCAGCCATTAAAACCACATCTTCAGAGAGATGGTAGTGGTTTGTGGGCGTCTTGAGACATTGACACTGTGTGTGTCAGGATTTCGACAGGGCAGAGTGTGCGCCAAGCCAGGGCCAGATCTAGAGGGGGGCGAGGGTGGGCAGAGCCCTCCCAAATGTGCATCCTGCCCACCCAATGAAAGGTAATATCAGTGCTTTTCAGGTCCTTGAGAGAGAGTTGTGGAAAGTTGGTTAACCAGATGTAACTCTTTGAGAGCGTAAAAATGAAACCAAATGGAGCCTTGCGGATCCATTTGGTTTCATTTTTACGCTCTCAAGAGTTAAAATATTCACCATGTGAACTATCCCAAGTCTACACATCTAGAGAATGCAGAAGATTAATGGTCATTTTGATCTGTATGTTTGACTGTTTTGTTCCCCAAATCAAGCCTGGAATTGTGGACAAAAGCAAAATCTTTAGTTTTGGGGTCTGTGTGGGGCTAAAATGTCATCTCATGGTGGTCCTCCGTGGCTCAAATGCCGAATAAATAGTGGGCCCCGGTGTCAAAAAGAATGAAAACCACTGCTTCATGTGAAAAACTTTCGAGCTGCCCACCCTGCCATTCTTCGTGCCCACCCTAGTAGGGCTGGCTAAATCCGGCCCTGTGCCAAGCCAAGGGCATGTTGTCTCATCATCAGCACTCTTTAGTCACACAGCGGATGTGGTGCTGCCATGCTCTGTGCCTACCGGTGGTATATAGAAGACATACTTGTCTTATGAATGCATTACTTGGAGTGAGCCAGGGGCGGATCTAGGCATAGACATGGGGGGGGGGGGGCAATGCCCCCCCTAAATGCCCTGACTGCCCCACCAAACACAATATGCCATGCAAAATAACCCAAGATATTTCAAATTGCTTATATTTAAAATTATTTGAAACTCTACTACTGCTACTAAGTAACTACAGCTGCATGTGGCACCACTAAACCAACAGCATTTCATCATTGAAAACAGAAAACTCTCTGAGTCAGACCTTTAGCTTTATGCATGCTGCGTGTCTGTTGCAACTTCAACAACAACTGATGTTATTATTGATGCTTTACTTGCCTAAAATCCTGTAACTGAACCAAAATGGTATGGGAGCTGTTTGTCAGGTATATCCAAATATGAAAACGGTAAGGGGCGACTTCGCCCCTTAACATTTTCTCTTGCCCCCCCCCCCCAATTGGGAAATATTACATCCGCCCCTGGAGTGAGTCAGAGGCATGCTGTCTGCCTTGGTATACGCTCCTAACCAGGTCCGATAATGAGAGCTAGTGAGTGTGGTGCGCGCGCAGGAGGGGAATATCAAAAAGTGAGCAGCTGTGTTCTCCTTTCCCCCGACAAACAGCGTGTTCTGCCAAAACCGCTCTGCCAAAACAGCAGGTTATTTCCCTGATGGAAAAGCATGGAAATAACCTGCTTTCCAGTGGCATGAATGTAATTATTTATAGCGTAGACACAAACTTTTGTGAATGCCTTTCATGGGTTAAACACAGTATATCCTTAAGCACTCTACGAGTTCACATCGGGACAATGCAGATTGTGAACTTGTAGATTGGCTATTTTCGCTATAGTGCGTGTAAAAATCTTCTACAACGAAGGACTTTAAAGGGACAAGAAACCCCCCTCGACATTGATTTTAGCAAAATTGATTCTCGAAAAAGTACATTAATGTGGGCTTGGCTTATGGGGGACGGGGGCGGAGAAAGCTGTCCGCCTCGGAAATGCAACTTTTGAAAACAGAAGTGAAATCCAGTCGTCACAGGTGAAAAAAAGAGCACAGATTCCGAAAATTCACGTCATATTTACTGATAAAAATGACATTGTTTTATAACCCGGGTGTCAATAAAGTTATCCAGTGGTAGCTTCTTACATTCTAACCGAAAAAAAGAAGCCTCATCACCGGGCGCTTCTTTTCTCTCTCTGTATGTAAAAATATATAATAATTGTGTCCATTCTGAAAATTTAATCATTCAGATTTAATCTTTAATAACTTAATATGTAATATTTGAGCCGTTTATATATGAAGACATACCAATTAATCGAGCCGATTAATTAATCAAGCTGATTAACCTAAAAATTAAACTAAAATTGGCCCATACTGATGTATTTGGCTGACCTCAGTCTGAATTGGCAGGTTTTTTTTTTGGCACATTTCGTTTCAATTAATTATCCAGACTGAAGCAGGGGCGAGTGTGTGAACAAAAGCAGTAAAATATGATAATGTTTAATAAAACCCAACGCTTTTTAAAAGAAGCATTCGAGGAGCCAACGCTGTTGAGTGACAGGGCTGTCGGCCAATCAGCTGCCGTAGTTGGATTTTCAACTGATTTTCAACATTACCGGAGAGGGACACCGCAGTCATTGAATCGCAGGGGGAAAAAATAAGCACCCACGCTTGAGTACCGTAATTTCCGGACTATAAGCCGCTACTTTTTTCACATGCTTTTGACCCTGCGGCTTATACAACGGTGCGGCCAATCTATGGATTTTCCAGGTTCCAGGTGGGCTTCGCAGACTAAATGATAGAAAGTTGGTTAACCAGATATAACTCTTTGAGAGAGTAAAAATGAAACCAAATGGACCCTAGCGGGTCCATTTGGTTTCATGTTTACACTCTCAAGAGTTATGATATTCACCATCTAAATTAGCACCACTTAATTTTGTGAACAAAACCAAAAGAAATCTTTAGTTTTGTGGTCTGTGGGGTGAAGATGTTGTTAAATTGTGAAAACCACTGCTCTAACATGAAGCACCTGACTATAAGCCTGGTGCGGTTTATAGTCAGGTGCGGCTTATAGAAGGAAAAATCTGTATTTTCCCCCAAATTTACCTGGTGCGGCTTATATTCAGGTACGGCTTATAATCCGAAAATTACGGTAGTATTTTTTTTTAAGTGGTCAATTCAGGCTTGGATCCAGGCTAAACTCTTTTGGACACTCGTGCAATTCTCCAAGACGCTGGATAGACAGGAAAGAGACAGCTTGTGTTAACTTGAAAAGAGAAAAGGTTTTTTTGTGTGTCAAGAACTTCTTTCCAGACAGAAACAAAAGGTCATGACGGTACAAGACCTCATACAAAAAGTACAGAAATGAAAAGTAATACTTTCAAAGTCCCGTGAGACTCCTGAAGACTTCCACTTTGCCCCGGTCGGTATATATATATCTCACATCCCAAATATCCGATCCGCTGTGTTATTAAGTGCTGCAATGTGCTCGAAAACAAGGTTTGGTTGTGACCAGAATTCCAAAAGCAAAAAAAAAAAAAAAAGTGTAGCAGCATACAGACAACATATTCTACATAAGAATAGGGATACCCAGAAAAGTAATTTACCCGAAACGACCTGGCAGATATGAACATGAGTCATATAAATGAAATGTTGAGATGTAGTGGTTAAATGATTTTCTCCCTTGCTCTATTCAAACTGTCCCAGGCAGCAGAAAGGAAACCGCCTGGAGAAGGGCCATAAGCGAAGCAGCAGGCATCCAGAGGCAGGGAACTGTGCACTAGCCAGCTCCATAATGTACTTGCTGACTCCTGTAAATATGATGTGAATTCCATCTCGGGTGGCTGCTGTGCCGCATGCCGTTAAGGGGAGAAGTGAAAGGCATTGAACCGGCGCTGCGATGTGCTGCGATGGGGGACAGGCAACGGGAACCCCGTCACCATGTTTTATCAAAAGGAGACGACCTTCTGTATAGAGAGGTCCACAAAAGGAGGAGAAAGTGTTATGGAAACACACACACACAAACGCAGGCACACGTGCACGCAGGCACGCACGCAAACAGAAAGTGAAAGTATAAGGCGAGGAGAGGTGAGAAATGAAATGAAATGAAGAAAAGGAGTTCTAGAGAGCAATGAAAACTGCGGAGGGGTGAGGAGGGAGACTGCCAGTGTGGAGTTGGTGCAAAACAAAATGTACTGACATTTTGTTCGCCTTTAAGTAAGAGTGTCAATACTGCAATGTACATGCTCTGTTACGAGTACAAGTTTGGAATACAAAATGCACTTGAGCTAAAGTACAACTTGTATGTATTTGGGGTGTTTAGAGATGTTGTGTGAAAATAATCAAAAAGTTCCCCAGATTCTGTGTTAACTAGAAATGGAGGCATGAAACAAATCATTAAAGATACTATTATATTGGCATCTTTAGTGAGTACAGACAATGTGTTTGTATTAAACAGATTTGTTCAAAAACAGAATCTAACTCCACCTCACCTTCACTCTATTGAATCATTATGAAACTGCTGGAGACTGCAGTGCTGTGATTGGCTAAAACGCTGGCTCACCCCACACAAACTCCTCCCCCTCACATGTTAGCTCTGCCTTGTCCTGAGTCGGTCGAATGTTTTGTTTTCATGACAACAAAGTGCTGGACCGTCTGCGAGACAAAGCAAGTGTCTGTCTGCAGGGAAACAGCTACAGCATCAAAATAGAAGCAGGCAAAAAATAAATAGCTATTTATTGCATAACTTGAATGAATGCTCCAATCAGAAGCCAGCGTTCCGGTCACGTGAGTGGTCACATACAGATGTCACAACAAAGACTAGAGCAGGGGTTTTCAACCTTTTTGATCCCAGGGCCCACCATTTATTCAGCCTTTGAGCCACGGAACACCATGTAAGGACATTTTAGCCCCACAGACCCCAAAACTAAAGATTTATTTTGCTTTTGTCTACAATTCCAGGCTGGATTTGGGAAACAAAACAGTCAAACATACAGATCAAATGACCATTAATCTTCTACATTCTCTAGTTGTGTAGACTTGGGGCTGATTCAGAATACGAATATTCTAACTCTTTGAGAGTGTAAAAATGAAACGTAAAAATGAAACCAAATGGACCCTTGCGGGTCCATTTGGTTTCATTTTTACGTCCTCAAGAGTTACATCTGGTTAACCAACTCAGCTGGGGACCACCTGGAACCCTCTCAGGCCCTGGACCACTGGTTGAAAACCAACAGACCTCCGAGCCTGGACAAACATAGCCTACAACACAACTGCAGATAAATAAAAGCAGCCTTGTTGTGTACTACTATTTCTGTCAAATATTAGTTATTTATTAATGCATTAAGCCATATAATAAGGATAACACCCTTCAAACCAGTGATTTCTTTCCTAACAAAAATCTTATTTAAAGATCTTTTGTGGACATGATGAAAACGTTCCCCCCATTCTTTGTTAACTAGAAATGGAGATATGACACAAATCAAGCGTTTTTTTTTTTTTTTTTTTTTCCCCAATTTCTTTCTTTTTTTTTCAATTTTGTACATGTTTAAGAGGTGACAGTATGTAAATAGACCCATAGGTGTGTTTTTTATGTGCAATGATGTCTTCCCTTTGTATTTAGGGTTTCTTCCTGGGGGCTGAACCTTTCCAGTCAAACGTGCCAATGAAAAAAAAAAAAAAAAAACTTCAATATAGTGACATCATGTGTTCAGCCCCTCCCCTAACTCCTCCCCCTTTATCATGCAACTAAAGCTGTGGGTGTGGCTTCAGTTCAGGTGATCTCCACCCATCACCACCCACCAGGCAAACCAGGCATACTTAATGAACTGGTAGGGTGGAATTATAAAAATGACAGTTTAACAAACACTGTACACTTTTTTGTAAGAAAAAAAAAAAAAAAAAAAAAAAAAAAACAGCACTTTATCTTTAACATGGTGAAACATGCCTTGAGAGCTTCTAGAGCTGTAATCCAAGGGGAAGTGGAGTGTTTTGTGGGAGGGGGAACATGGCAGGACAGACGCATTACACCTTACTGGCCTGGTGGGTTTGTGGTCCAGCAGACACCCATCCAGGAGCTGTTATCGCCAGGGGCGGATGTAACATGTCCCATTTGGGGGGGGGGGGGGGGGGGGCAAGAAAACATGTTGGTTGGGCAAGAGAAAATGGTATGGGGGCGGCTTCATCGCCCGTGGCGCATGGCATCGTGTTTGGGGGGGCAGATTGGGTATTTAGGGGGCCACCCCCCCCCCCTGCCCATGCCTAGATCCGCCCCTGGTTATCGCCGCAGTGCTCTGAATGGGAAGACTGGAGCTCAGCACTAACAGACCTTTCAAGGCTCTTTTCCCTCTGATGACGGCGGCGTTTTAAAACGGGTCAAGCTGACAGGGCAGCTGCCAGAACCCCCCTCTACCCACTACCCCCACTCCACCCCCTAGTGACCCTTTTCTAGTCCAGCTGACTGCACCTGATGGTCAGGCTAACTGGCGCCCGCGCCTGTCAGTCACTCAGCACCACCCCCCCCCCCCCACACACACACACACACGTGCACATGCACACTGTGACTGACACATTTTTTTCCATTTCAAGGGCCGCCAGTTTGACGTGCAATAAGGAGAACCGGCGATGAAGATGGAAGCATGAGAGTGAGAGAATACTTCCTTGTTTTGAGTTATATACGGACCTTGGGGTGGTCCCCGGACTGGACGTTACACAATACACAAACAGGCACACACACACCCCCACGGCGCGCAGGCACCCCCACGGCGCGCAGGCACATTACTGTATGTATAATTGATATATCAATTATTATTACAGTAATATTATTACTTTTCTTTGTAAAAGTAATACAAAAAGATTACATCCAATGAAACAGTAATACTATTACAGTTACTTCTACTAATATTACTAGTTACTTTCGTCATGCTGCTTCTTTCAACAGTATTGCAGTGGAGAAGGTAGATGAGCCAATGCCTCTTTACTTTGAGCTAAAAGGTGTGGTGAACAGGCTAAAACCTAATATTTTTACAGTCATATGTACAAAGCAATCTAGTGTCAGAGTTGTGACATTGAGAGGTCAGAAAGTGAGCAGTTGAGAGCCGTTTGTGCATCATGGTAACCCTAATTATTGTCCCTGTTCTCAATAGAAGTCTATGCAAAAGACATAGTCCACTGGACTGGATTTTTTGTTTTGTTTTGTTGTTGTTTTTTCCAGATGGGGGCACAAAAGTAATATAAAAAAAGTAATGTTGCATATTACTCTTGAGTCCAAGTAATATAATAATATTATAATGATATTACTTTCCTAAAGGGGTAACACACACACACACACACACACACACACACACACACACACACACACACACACACACACACACACACACACACACACACACAAAGCTGAGATTACAGATGTCCCGTCTTGTATTTCCTTGTATACACACTGTGTGTGTATATTTCCATTGGGTGTATGTATGCGTCTCATTTTAAATGACTTTATCAAGCAATTCTGAAGATCATATAACGGTAGGTTTCTAACAGGGGTGGATGTAACATGTCCCATTTGGGGGGGCAAGAGAACATGTTGGAGGGCCAAGAGAAAATGGTATGGGGGCGGCTTCATCGAAGTCGCACCCATACCATTTTCGGTTACAGGACTTTTATTAGGCAAGTAAAGCATCAATAATAACATCAGTTGTTGTTGAAGTTGCAACAGGCACGCAGCATGCATAAAGCTAAAGGTCTGACTCAGAGAGTTTTCTGTTTTCAATGATGAAATGCTGTTGGTTTAGTGGTGACACAGCTGTAGTTAATTAGTGGCAGTAGTAGTGCTTCAATTCATTTTAAATATAAGCATTTTAATTTGAATTATCTTGGGTTGTTTTGCCCCCCCCCCCCCCATGCCCATGCCTAGATCCGCCCCTGGTTCCTAAACAAAAAGCGGTTCAGTAGCCAGCCCTTTCCCAGTGGGAGGCAGGAGTTTTACATCACAATACAAGTTACACTCGCAAGATTCAACTCTCAAGATTCAAAAACAGATTTTTGAACGACACCATTCAATTCCATTTTAGCAAAAAAATAAAAAATAAATCAAGATTGGTTGCTCAGGAGTTGCAGTTTTCACTTAACTTCAATGAGCTTTACTGGCATGAGAAAACACGTGTTGACATTGCCAATGCCAATATAATAAAATCAACACAAATGGTATTCGATTTCCACTGTTAGTAACTGTTAATCTTCAAACCCTTGTCAGCAGAACAATACAACTGCACTAATAAAATTATACAAACGCAGTAAGCAGATGAGAAAAGCAAACTATGTGATATCTTAATATTAATCTGATCATGAAAAACTAGACCTGTGCCCCAGTGTTGGGACATGTGCACTACGTAACTTAATATACATATATACAATATACATAATATATTACCAAAATTCAGTAACTTGTAATATAAATATATTACTTAACAAAAAGAATATATATATAAATAATATATATAATATGTAATATATATAAATATATATATTACTTTCTGTCAATCTGTCTCGATGCAAGTGTTCTTGTGAAATTATCTTGACATGGCAACTGCAGTAAGTTAAATAATTATTTTTATTTTATCAAATTATTTACTGGCTTCCATGAATTCAAGGAATACATTTAACTCCTGTGTTATCTGTCCATAGCTGAGTAGGATGAGCTAGGTCTACGCCAGGACTGTTTTCAGGATACTGTTTAGGATGTTTTTTCAAGTTGATTTCAAAAGTTTTTTTTTTTTCTAAGTAATAATATTGTTTAATATTACTTAACAAAAATGCAAAATATTTGAAATATTTCATTACAATATTATTGTAATGAAATTATTGTCTGAGCAAGTGTAATATATTAATATTACTATATTACACTTGCTCAGACAGTAATATTGTAATATAATATATTGATTTAAAATGAAGGTAATAATTAATAAGTAATATATTAACAAAGTAAAGTAATATTTCCAACACTGTGCCAGGTCTAGTGTACGTCACAGCGAATGGACGGATGGACGGACGTGTGAACGGACAGATGGATCACCACCATGCTGTGGACGGACAGACATGGGCAGGGACGGACGGATGTGGACGGACGGACGGACGGAGGGACAGGGGGCGAAACCCAAGTTAAGTGATCGGTGCACGATCAGAGGTCGGTTGTCTCTCTCGGTGGATGCTGATTGGCTGGTTTAGGTGATGACACAATGGTGTCGTCAGAGCCTCCTAGTGGTAGAGTTAGGATATTCCCGTTCACTCCTATGCACCAGGCCGCTCGCCTGCTGGAGGAGCCCTGTGAGTCCACTCTGAAGCCGGAAGTCGATGAAATGAATGGGATTTAATAGGGACCAGCAAAATCTCGCGATACGCCCTGCGAGACTGTAGGAGTAGTGAGTGTTATCATGAGCGTTATGCTCAGATAGGACTCAAAGAGGCTCTGCATAGTCACGTGACCTGACTGCTCCGCTATGCTTCCGGGCTCTGCTTCTGGGTACACAAATATCCTATCTCTCCCACTAGAAGGCTCTGGGTGTTGTAAGTAAAAGACCTTTATAACGTATTAGCTCTCTGGAATGCTTGCAAGCAAGTTTGCACTCTGGTGCTGATCTAGTTCTGGATTGTGTTTCACTTTAGAACTGAAATGTGTTATTACTAGTAGTGAAACCATAAAACAGAGCAGTGTGTTCAGAGCATACCGGTACCTTAAACCTTAAAGCAGTGGTTTTCATTAGTGGTTTCAACCTTTTGTCCACAATTTCAGGCTGGATTTTGGAAACACAAGAGTCAAACATACAGATCAAAATGACCATTAATCTTGTACATTCTCTAGCTGTGTAGACTTGCGCTAATTCAGAAGGGCCCCGCAAAAGTCCATTTGGTTTCATTTTCACACTCTCAAAGAGTTACATATGGTTAACCAAATAACCATCATTTAGCTGGGGACCACCTGGAACCCTCTCAAGGACCACTTGTGGTCCCTGGACCACTTGTTGAAGACCACTGCCTTAGAACGAGAACAGAGACGATTAAATCAAATATACAAAATACTTAAAATGCTAACTCTTAATTTCTTTTTCTTTTCTTCAAGTGACTCTCCTCTAGCTTTCTTTTCCTGGTTTCCAAAGTGTTTATTCCTTTGCTCAGGAGGAACGCTTCCTGATTGGGTTCGCGACCCAAGAAGTTCTTCAGCATCTCCTCGGCATCCTTAGAAGCACCAGGCTTCAGGATGCATTCCCTGTAGTCCAAACCCACCTTGCGGTTCATGATGCCTTCCCGTTTGAAACGACTGTAGAACATGTCTATGGCCAATACCTCGCTCCACAGATGGCGATAGTGGTTGGCTGGGCGGTCATATAATGCCTCCCCAACCATATCTGATATGTTGGTACGTTGAGAAGCATGGACTCCCAGAATCTCCTTTGTGAGTCTAGCGTATTCCTTACCTGGGTGCACTCCAGCCTGAGTGTGAAGGGCCTGGTCCACCTTAACATTAATTATTTGCCCAAGGCAAACCATACCAGCGTTGAGGAGGCGAGACTTGATGAGTTTGTCCAACAGGTCGTCTGGTATTGGAGCTCCCGTCTTGTAGTGTTTAGAAACTCTCCGTAGTGGTTCCTTCTCCCAAACCCAATTCTCGCATATCTGGGAGGGAGCCTCTTCAAAGTCTGACTCCACCATGAATGAATTGAAGTCGGCGTACTCAACCTGAGCACAGAGGTAGTGCATAGCATGCCCAAACTCATGGAAGTACGTCAGCACTTCCTGGTGGTACAGGAGGCAGGGAGCGCTCTTGCGTTTGCTAAAGTGGGTCACTATGGCGACGATGGGAATCTGCCTGCTCCCATCAGACAGCAGACAGCCGGGCTGCAGAGCGAAGCATGCTCCATTTTCTCCCCTCCTGTGCTTCCCCTTTCTGGTGATCAGGTCCAGGTAGAAATGTCCAACCGTCTGTTGAGAAGCCCGGTCAGTGACGCAGTACAGGGTGACGTCAGGATGCCACACAGAGGCGCCGTCAACCAGGCTGAAGGACAGTCCCAACAGGTCCCGGTAGATGCCCAGGAGACCCTGGGTCACAACCTCCAAAGGAAAATACTCCTTCAACTGGTCATGATCCACCCCATAGTGTTCTTTAAGAACCTGTGCTTTGTATATGGGCAGGTCCCTTTCATATAGCTTGCCGTTAAATGGCAGACGTCTCTTCTGACAGTGCTCCTTTTTTAGTTTGAGGAGGACCGCTCTCTCTTTGTCTGCCAGCGGCTTCAGCTTATGGGCCAGCTCATCCAGAAAGGTAGAGACCTTCTCTGCGGAATTTGCCATGTTCATACCCAGGACGTAGTCTGCATATGTCTCAAATCCCAGCAAAGCACTCATCCGAGCACGTAGCTTCACTGTCTTCTTGAAATTGGCCCAGATGTGCTCTTTACATGCTTGATATACATGCGTGGTAATGTTCTTTATTTCGTCTCTCGACGCTTTGGGCAGATGCAGAACCTTGCCAATACGCAGGGTTGCCTCCATCCATCTCTTATCCTCTGATGTAAGGCTGTCAATGTCCACCTTCGAGCTCAGAGCCACAATCCTCGGGTAGATGTCCTCCCCAACGCTCGGATCCCCCTCAAACTCCAAGTTCAGCTTTGTTTTCAAATACTTACTGGTGGTCCTCAACCTTTCACTGGAACAGATGCGTTGGTTGAAGTTAAGCATATTCCGCAGGATGATGTACTCCACCCTCACGTTGGCCAGGGCCTTCAGAGTGTTGTCGAAGGTGACGTTATCCAGGTCCAGGGAGCTCACGGCTCCGAACACCGCCTTCATTTTGCTGATGAGGTCGTCTGACATCTTCCGGATCTGCTCGGGGCTCAGATCCCAGCAGAAACGGTTCTCTGTGCGAACCCGAACAGGACCGCTAAAAACCTTGTCACCCGTAGCGGCCATCTGAAATGCGATCACGTTGTTTGGAGCTCCATCAAAGTATTGGTGTCTGGTATTGGTATTGGTCTACTGCGACCGAAGCTTGTGATAGAGAGCCCCTTGAGTTCCTAATGTTGCCATGGCCGCAATGTCTATATATGGTGTGCTTGCCCCAAAACACCCCCAACTCATCCTTGCGGACCACTCACAACTAGTCATTATAAGCATAGATATATACCGGGAGCGACGTCGTTCACGGCGGCCATCTTGTGAGAGGAGAGCATAACATTGTGTCTATGAGCATATACCTTTTAAATGACGATAACTCGCTTATTTTTCAACCGATTTTCAAACGGATTGGTTTGTTGTAAACGTCAGAGACGCCCGCATACATAGAGCCATTATATGATATTTTTCAGAAAAAAAAAATAGCAAAAAACATAGCCACGCCCATAACGTTCATAATAATGAAATCTGTTTATAAATCTGTCAAGTTTTGAGCGAGTTACAGCTGTTTTTGTTTGGGATGCCATAGAGCATAGTGTATTGAGTACCTCTCACAAGATGGCCACCGTGAACAACGTCAGAGGCTCCGCCTCAAGCCAACTAAATGTTTACTAGCATTGCAACGATTAATCGATGAATCGTAATCGAATCAATAGTTCTATTAGTTGTCAACTAATTTATCATGTGAGTTTTCCCACTCAACCAACCAGTTTTTCCAGTGATAGGTGTAACTAAACTAAAGAGCAGTGAGCCAACTCTCTTCCCACAATCTGATAATAGTTGTACAGTTGCAACTGCTAAGCAAAATATGACACATACTAATGATTACAGTATCAAGAACAAAACATAGGCTTAATAGAGTACAGTTAATTTAGAACGACACGTGTATATTCAATCAAATGTGTGCAGTAAGACACCATGAGTTGCTTTAATTAATTAGTAAAATGGATCATAAGCCGATTCCCAAATTAGAGTGCGCACACTTCTAAGTGCGCATTTCAGGGCTGTGACATCACTGTTCCGCGACGAAGTGCGGATCCATTTCACAGACCGCATCACGCAGTCTTGAGCACTACACTTCCCCTGCGCACTAATCCTGCCGCTTCCCTCAAGTGTACTCAACACTTTGGGCACTGCTCCGGTCTTCTTCTCATCCTGCTGAAGCAGCTCAGCACGTTGGAGAAAACGGTACGTATTAAGTCTCTTTAAAAGTGTTATTGTACCACGGAATGTGCTTTTAATGTGTTTAACATAGTGTTTAGTTGTTTAAGCGCCATATGTGGTAATATATCCCATGACAGAGCTAAATTAAAAAACGTCTGTCGACGTTCTCGGAGAGAGCAGTGTAAACAGCGGCCATTGGTGTTGTTATTCAGCCCAACACAACAACCTGTTCTCGGCACAACAGGTTGTTGTCCCCCCCTTGCCTTTCTCCGACTTGTGGTTAAATAAACGTCGCCAAAACGTTGTTGTGCGATGTATATATTGTTTTACATGTCACGAAATAGTTTAAAACAGTGCTTACTGTCGTGTGTGTGTGTGTGTGTGTGTGTGTGTGTGTGTGTGTGTGTGTGTGTGTGTGTGTGTGTGTGTGTGTGTGTGAGGGGGGAGGGCTGCTGCTGTTAAGATAACCGTTATTTTTGATACTGATGACAAAAAAATTATAAGGTCCGAGGACCCCAAGGGGTCCCTGAGAGTTTACCCAGCTAAATGATAGTTAAAAAAAATCGAGCATCTGTACATATACTCAGATCTTGTTCAGTTGTGAGATTGTACAAATGGAACAGAGGTCCCAGAGATAGAAATGCCAGTACATGGAGGGCCTGCATTATTCATTGCATTGTTCAAGATCTCTGCTAGAACTGTAAAAACCTTTTCTCAAGGGGTCCCCGACATATCTTTCAAGAGTGGGTCTGCAGGCTAATGCTATAATTTTGGGGGTCTTTGACGTGGGGGAAAAAAGGGGAAGCACTGCTAAGAAGGGTCTACATCAGTGGTTTACAACCAGTGGTACGGGGACCACCAGTGGTCCCTGAGAGGATTCCAGATGGTCCCCAGATAAATGATGGACAGTTACTAGCCAAATGGACCCTCATAGATCTGTAACTCTTGCGATCATTACGGGTCCATTTGGTATCATTATCATTTTACGCTAGTATATTTAAACACCTGAATGTACACATTTAGAAAATGTCGAAGAATTGTTATTTTGACCAACATTTTGCATGTTATCTTCTAAATTGTGGACACAAGTTTGAAAATTATTGGTTTTGGGTCCAGGAGACTAAACTCAACATCAAATGGTGGTCCGTGGCTAAAATGCAGAATAAATAATGGGCCCTGGTATGAAAAAGGTTGAAAACCACCGGTCTACATGACCATAGCCATGGCTATAGATCAGGGGTTTTCAACCTTTTTGACTCCAGGGACCACCATTTATTCAGCATTTGAGCCACGGACCACCAATTGAGGATATCTTTAGACCCACAGACCCCAAAACTAAAGATTTCTTTTGCCTCTGTCCATGACCATTAATCTTCTAGTTGTGTGGATTTAGGACTAATTCACATGATGGATATTTTAACTCTTGAGAGTGTAAAAATGAAACCAAATGGACCCGCCAGGGTCCATTTGGGTTTATTTTTACGTTCTCAAGAGTTACATCTGGTTTAACAACTTAGCTGGGGACCACCTGGAACCCTCTCAGGGACCACTGGTGGTCCCCGGACCACCTGTTGAAAACCCCTGCTATAGATGAATATGTACAGTATTACATGCATATGGTATATGTAACATGAACAGTATTTTTTATTTATGTACTATGTTTTTAGGCACCGCAGATGACAACAAGAGCTTCACGGACCATAGGAGGGACCACGAAGACCTGTTCACAGTCCAGAAAAACGCGTACAGCTACTTCAGACGACCAGAACAGGAAATTGTTGGTGTCCATCATCCTACGGTCTCTTGCTCCCTTGGAAGCCAAGACCCAGTGCTTCAACTATCACCATTCTAGGGCATGCTTTGTTATTGAGCGAGAAACATATACAATTTGTTTACTTATGTTATTCATAGTTTGTGTTAATAAAATTGATTTTTGACATTTGTTTTTAAATTCATTTCTATAAATTGATTGCTACTGTATCATGTTTATTTACATTTTTAATGAGAAGACATTTTATCTAAACACCTGAATGTGGCATAAGAACTCTAGTGTCTTTTATTCTGTGGATTCTACAGAATAGAATACTCTTCTACAGTGTAGAATGTACAATAAAAGCACAGTCCACTGTACACACAGCTATGTGTACTGTTTTTTTTTTTAGATGCGACTGTACAAGACCCAAGTGTCAACCAGGCCTTTCCAATGTTGTACAACAGTGGTTTTCAACCTTTTTGATACCAGGGCCCACTGTTTATTCTGAATTGTAGCCATGGACCACCATTTGCTGACATTTTAGCCTCACAGACCCAAAACTAAAGATTTAAGGAATTGTGGCAAACATACAGATCAAAATGACCATCTTCTACATTCTCTAGTTGTGTAGACTTGAGCTAATTCAGATGATGAATATTTTAACTCTTGAGAGTGTAAAATGAGGCTGCAAGTATACATTTGGTTTCATTTTACACTCAGAGTTACACCTGGTTAACCAACTTTCCATCATTTAGCTGGGGACCACCTGGAACTCTCAACACTGGTGGTCCCCGGACCACTGGTTGAAAATCACTGTTGTACAATGCTATATGAAATAAGTAGGTAGGGATATGTTAAAGAGAACAACATTACTTGTAGTAGGCCTGTGTTAGAATATTAATGTTGCAATATGAATACCCTGGCGTTTGTCCACTGTGCAACACTTTAGGCATGTTATAGGTGCAATAAATATAAGATGAAAATGAATGATCCTGGTAAACAACTTGATTTTTCTGGTACCCATAACAGGTCATTTGGTATTGACGTCGTACTTTAGTTGCATGTAGGCTACCCATCCTTACTCTGGTCCATACTGTAGCTCTATCTGCTGCCAAAGTGCTGCCATTCTACTGTGAATACAATTAATAAATTGTAGCTTAAATGCATGTTATGATTGGGTAAATACTAAATAACAATTCGAAAATGACTGTCTGTAAATATCCACAAGGAATCATACAGCCTTGAGCTGCCGCGGTCATTTATTTCATTCCACAACAGGGGGGATTGCTTTGGGCAACTATGCCGAAAATTGGCGACCATCCACGGATACAGGAGTTGCTGGCGCCCGCTGGCGCACCCCCCACGAGCCCCAAGCCACGGTACTCGTAATTCTCCGACATCGTGGTGGAACTTTTTTAAATAGGGTGTTTCATAATTAATTGGCCACATATATGAACTTAAAACAACCAAATATTAACCTGTAATGAATTAAAAGAGAATTCCGTGGCGTAAAAGGAGAGTTTGAAGCCGTTTTGAAAGGTTTAAATTGTCAACAAAGATGGCGGCCTCAGGGAAACGATCGGCTACGGTCGGCTCTACTCGTCTCCACTCCGGTATGAAGTGCAGATGTCTCAATTCAAAGAGCGGGCACTAGGGGGGGTAGCTAGGGCAGCGCACTACACAGTCTTAAAAGTGTGTGCACTTAAAAGTGCATACACTGTGGATTGGGAATCGGCTATAATCTCATAAAAAGGGGCAAAGCCAGGGTACTGTTCAATAACATACAGGCAAAGCATGCATCCATGGCCTACTTGTGAATGAGCAGAGCAGGCTAATACTTATGACATAAGTTATAAAGGTCTTTTCCTTACGTCACAATTACGTCATCACCTAAACCGGCCAAGAGGGTCTACCGAGGCTGTGCACCGATCACTTAACTTGCGCCAGAGCCTTATAGTGGGAGAGTTCAGATATTCCCGTTCACTCCCATGTCCCCGGGATTTAATAGGGACCAGCAGGCAATGCGCAGAAAATGGCTGTGGCCTCGTAAACAAATCATCCACGTAGAGAAATTAAAGAAAACAGGGTTATTTTCAGATATTTTGTCAAATGATTTGCAAACAATATAGAATTGTATTGACTCATTGAAAGAGCAGCATACCAGTGTCTACAATAGCACCCCATTCACAAACTACTAAGAACTGGCGTGCAGTGTATAGGCATAGTGTGTAGGCCGGTAACTGCGCATGGCTATTGGCAGTATAGCCATTAGCATTAGCCAATGGTTAGGCGCAAAATTGTATGGGCCACCATTTGTTCCAATGCTCGTCGGACTTCCCCATATAAACTTAATGGGGAAATTTTCATGCACAAATAAATTCATTATTAATCAACAATGTGTTAATTTGGCAAAAGGGCTTCGTCACTCTCTTCATGATATTATGGTGAACGGCTGTGTGAAAACTTACAGCGATTGGTGGTGCCATCGCGGAGTTACACGTGTTTCAGACATTCATACATTCTTGTCATGAGTATTAGCTCGCTGTGCTAATGCGCAAGTTTGCACTTGCGCATTAGCTGAGCTAGTTGTTGTTGTACTTGTAGTCAAATGGAATTCCGTTTGACGTCATTTGCTGGTAAAAAAAAACAAACAAACCCAGTCAACACAGAGGTTTCTGTTGCCCACACTTTAAGCCTCGGACGGCGACCTCTACATTGGCAACAGGATCGTATCAAACCAACGACGGTAAGCGACGTACTGTAGAGTGACGTAGGTCTACCTAAGAGGCATCGGTCATAACTATATTATATGATAACTATATATATATATGATAACGCGCGACGTAGATCTATTTCAATGGCAAATTAGGAGTTAATTGTCAATTTGATTTATTGTATTTATTTGCCTAAATCCAGCCTGGAATTGTGGACAAAAACAAAATAAATCTTTAGTTTTTGGTCTGAACATGGGATGAAAATGTCATCAAATGCTGGTCCGTGGCTCAAATGCTGGGTACTGGTATCAAGCAGGTTGAAATCCACTGTTGTAGATACATATACGCAAGCCCTGTGCTTCTTACACCACGTCCTGAGCTGACTTGTCAACGTACCTATTGTCCGACAACTGCGCAATCAACTTTTCATCTCGACGTGTAAAATTGGCATTTCTGCATACTGGCGAGGCAAGGGAATGAGCGTTAATGTCGATACACTTCGATGCGTCGGCGTATTTGCTTCCCTGAATCGGGTCCCATGTGAGCAAACTAACTTGGTTGTGCGTGCAAAATCATAATTCAGACCGGTATCGGGCAAGGGGAGTAGGGACCCCCACACAGTTCCACCACTCACTTCACACGGGTGTGATTTTTTGAATACAGAGAGATTTGTGAGTTAAGGAGGTGGAACTTGCAGTCATTTGACCTTGTCCAATAGGATGTCCACCTTTCCACCTTTTACCTACTATGATCTAAGATGATCAAAATCAACCTCCAAGGGTGTCATTAATTTGCATTGTTATGCCCATATGTGGACATGAGTGGACACAGTGACATCACGGACGGTATATACTGTGTGACGCAAATGCCTTTGCATCTTGGAATTAGTTTATTCTTGACAGCGAATAAAATAACTAGTAATCCATCTTCAAAGTTATGGAGGGTTCCAAAGGATCCAGCAAGTACGCGTTGAACTTGTGGGGCACCGGACGTAATCCGCCTGACGGCAATATCATTGGTAATTCCAGTGGGAAACCACCGACCAAAAAGCCACCACCAGCCAAAAAGCAACCACCAGCCAAAAAGCAACCACCAGCCAAAAAGCAACCACCAGCCAAAAAGCAACCACCGGCCAGGAAGCTAGTGGCCAGGAAGCCAGCGGCCGGTGGTGCAGGGGCCAGGAGGCGAAGGAGGAGAGCCCCCAGGCTCACTATGCCCAGGAGAAGACGCTGAGCCCTTCACGAAGTCCCTCCCCAAACCGGCCTTGTCCAATAGGAACTATGTGAACTGGCATTGGACAATGACTAAACTCTGCCCCCAAATGGCGGGGGCTCATCGGAAGGCTGGCGGAAAGGTGGAGGGCGAGACTTAACTTTTTCTTTAAAACAAACCCCAAATTCCATTATATCCATCCAGGACGCAGGTCTTTGCGGCACTTTGCCACAACAGCCATTTTTATTTCCCATCCACATCCATTTAAAAACTCCAAACATGGCGGAAATTGCGGCTATCGTGTAGCCACATGGCGGAAAAGACGTCGGACATTGCGGCTATCGTGTAGCCACAGCCTCAACCTGCCTGGCCATAGTTGCTAACTATGTGGACTGGCATTGGACAGTGACTGTTTTGAGAAGGGCTCATTGGAAGGCCACAGGAAGGCCGGGAGAGAAAGACGAGGGCAAGACTTGTATTCTGGAGAAACCTTTAAAGGTAGCGACAGTGCTAACTATGTGGACTGGAATTGGACAGTGACTAAACATTGGGAAGGCCACGGGAAGGCCGGGAGAGAAAGAGGAGGGCAAGACTTGTATTCTGGAGAAACCTTTTAGCCTTTTAGGTAGCCTACACTAGGTAACTTTTTCTTTAAAACAAATCCCAAATTCTGTTATATCCATTATAACTGGCATATTTGTCACATGTTTTTTTTTTTACCCCCAACATATTCATAATAAAAAATTGGAAAAGAAATGGCCATCTGAGAGTCTGGCCCACAATATTCGATAAAATACCGAGGTGCCTGGCATTGGACAGTCACTAAACTTCACCCAACCAGAAGATTCAGTCTGAATAATGAAGTGAAACATTTTTCAGACTGGGGGTCAAAGTGGTCGCATATGCTACTTAAAATTGAATCAGGTCGCACGGTGCCATCTGTTTATGAAGCCTTTATTCTCTCCTCTCTCCTCTCCTCTCCAACATCAAACCAATACAAATAAGCCAAAAGCTGTGATGTTTACATCCAATAATAGGCTAATCTCACCTTTTCGGTTCAACCCGGATGTACTACCAAAGAATAATCACACACACACACGCGCACACGCACGTGCACACACACATGCGCGCGCGGTGACTGATTCCCGACCTTTTTTTTTCCATTTCAAGGGCCGCCAGTTTGACGTGCAATAAGGAGAACCGGCGATGAAGATGGAAGCATGAAAGTGTTTTGAGTTATATAAAGACCTTGGGGTGGTCCCCGGACTGGACGTTAATACACAAACAGCACACACACACACACACACACACACACACACACACACACACACACACACACACACACACACACACACACACACACACACACACACACACACACACACACACACACAAACACACACACACACACACACACACACACACACACACACACACACACACACACACACGGCACGCATGCACATTATGTATGAGGAAATAGTACAGCATATACATGCGCGGGTATCGTGACATGTGTAAAAGTAGACAACAGAGATGGGAGTAACGAGTAATATATCAAATATTATTACAATATTACTTTTCTCTGTGAGAAATGATAACAAGATCACATCCTACAAAACCGTAATAATATTAGTTCTACTAATATTTCGACGAATTTCGCCCTTCGTCGGGAGGAAACCTCATATGTCCAAAAAAAACGGTTAACCGTTTTCCTGCTATTGCCGTTTATCAAATATAGTTATAACCGCGCTGCCATTGCCAGAGATTTACGGAAATCTTTGATTAGTAGCGCTATTTTTGATAAGATCCTGATGCTAGCGGCCGCAAGCAGCGCTAGCCTCCTCTTGCCAGCTGAGGGGACCAGGATAAGAGACGGACCGGAAGCAACATCCTGTGCGCCAATCTAAAATGTCCGACACAATGAACCGAAATATGAAATATGTGTCAAAATCTGATACTTTGAGGCTAAACTAGCCTAGGGTCAATTTTCTGTTTTTTACAGATTATTAAAGTTTGCAATGTAAGCTTTCATATGATGCATTACTCAAGGAAATTGTAGCATTTTAATGGATACAAACTATTTTAGACAAAAAATGAAAAATATACTTTGGATGGCTCTAAAGGGAAAACAGCCTTAGGCGACATGAGGACCAAAGCACCAGATTCTATCACATATGATTTTTGCATGAAAATCGCTGGCAGTATAGCTACCTACAAAAAATAAAATGCTGGCGGAGTAAGACTTAATCAAAGCAAAATGCCAAGCTCAAACAAAAAACGTGTTTGCTTTATTACACGCCACCACAGTATGATCAAGTACAGTACGGCACTAAATCGAGAAGACAAAGGGAACAAAATATGGAGATGAGAGGTTTGTTGCGCGACAGGCGGGCGATTTCAAGGATGGTTGGCATTCTGCAGGGGCGGATATGACATGTCCCATTTGGGGGGCAAGAGAACATGTTGGAGGGGCAAGAGAAAATGGTATGGGTGCGACTTCATCGCCCATCGATGAAGTCGCACCCATACCATTTTCAGTTACAGGACTTGTATTAGGCAAGTCAAGCATCAATAATAACATCAGTTGTTGTTGAAGTTGCAACAGACACACAGCATGCATAAAGCTAAAGGTCTGACTCAGAGAGTTTTCTGTTTTCAATAATGAATTGCTGTTTAGTGGTGACACAGCTGTAGTTAGTTAGTAGCAGTAGTAGTGTTTCAGATCATTTTAAATATAAGCACTTTAATTTGAAATATCTTGGGTTGTTTTGCATGGCATCGTGTTTGGGGGGGGGCAGACTGGGTATTTAGGGGGGCATTGCCCCCCCATGCCCATGCCTAGATCCGCCCCTGGTGTTCTGGTTGAGTGGATGGGGAGTGGAGCCTAGTGGAGAGGAGACGAGGGAAAGATGAAGCAACGCGGAGAGGGAAGGAGGGAGGGAGGAAGCGGGTGGGGGCCTTGGGGGGGGGGGGGGGGGGGGGGGAAGTGGGTGGGGGCCTTTAAGTCCTTGGTTCTGTCACTCTATGCTGATCAAACCCTTTTTTGTTTCCAAGCTGATTTCCTCGAATGTTTTTTTCCCTCTGAAATGCTAATGTGGCAACTAAGAGAGCCGACGTCAGCCTGTTTCCTACACCACCACACGGCCGCCATTCTCCCACATCTCCCATATCTCTCCAGGACCAGATCTCTCTCTCTCCCTTTCTCTGGGACATGCAGAGAACAGGGGCGGATGTAACATTTACCAATTAGGGGGGCAGGAGAAAATGGTATGGGGGGGCTTCATCGCCCGTGGCGTGAAGCGACACGGGCGATGAAGCCCGTGTATTAGGCAATACACGTATTGTATTAGGCAAATCGCACCCATATTCCCACCCATTAGGCAAGTATTAGCATCAATAATAACATCAGTTGTTGCTGTTGAAGTTGCAACAGGCAACGCAGCATGCATAAAGCTAAAGGCCTGACTCAGAGAGTTTTCTGTTTTCAATGATGAAATGCTGTTGGTTTAGCGGTGACACAGCTGTAGTAGCAGTAGTATTGTTTCAAATCATTTTAAATATAAACACTTTATTTTGAAATATCTTGTTGGTTGTTTTGCATGCCATCATGTTTGGTGCGGCAGACTCAGCATTTAGGCCCCCCACCCCAATGCCCATACCTAAATCCGCCCCTGGCAGACAGGCGAGAGGTGAAATTCGGCGAGGGGTGAAAATTAAAAAATCCAGACAGTACCGGATCTACACGCTTATTTCTAGATCTGCTATTTTCCAGCAGGCGCGACTGTCCCACACTCTCCAGCTACTCAGACATGCAGGCATGCAAACAGCAAGGATTTCTACACTTCATTCTTTCAGCACAGGGGCGGATCTAACATTTCCCATTGGGGGGGGGGAATGGTATGGGTGCGGCTTCATCGCTGAAGTCGCACCCATATCATTTTCAGTTACAGGACTTTTAGCATAAATTATAACATCAGTTGTTGAAGTTGCAACCGACACGCAGCATGCATAAAGCTAAAGGTCTGACTCAGAGAGTTTTCTGTTTTCAATGTTGAAATGCTGTTGGTTTAGCTGTGGCACAAATGTAATTAGTTAGTAGCAGTAGTAGTGTTTCAAATAATATCCTGGGTTGTTTTGCATGTCATCGTGTGGTGGGGCAGTCAGGACATTTAGGGGGGCATTCCCCCCCCCCATGCCCATGCCTAGATCCGCCCCTGTTTCAGCACAAAATGCTGCATGATGTCTTCAACTTCCGGAGAGTTTATGCAGGGGGAAGAAAAAGAATAGCAATTCTCCTGGAATGCTGCTTTTGGGTAATGACTAGGGAAAGGACTAAAGGAGGGCATTTTGCATTTCTTTTCAGCATAGTAAATGTTGCATTCAATGTGGTCTGGACTGGAGTGGAGCGACTTTTTTTTCTTCTACAGATGGATGGGCAAACAGGCCTTTGATGTCTGTGTGTCGTCCACGTGGCTGGTGGTCTCTGTCCGTCTCTCACTGTCTCTCACTAACTCAAACTAAACTCTCTCCATGTATTTCTCTCTTCATCCCTCCTCTATCTCTCTCTCTGTGCATGGTGTGAGCATAAAGACCAAGCCGAGCAGTGTTGGCAATAGTTTTGGGCGGTATTGATTTTTTAATATCGGTATTGATAACGTGACGTCTTAGCCTGGTCTAGCCCTCAATGATTTTGGCCTTGGGGGGCGGGGGTGTCGTGGGATCCACACGGCGGAAGTGCTGCGCTCTGATTTGATCTCACTAACGTGTCGTCATCCCCGGCCCCTCCCCCTCCCGTCCACTGCTGTTCTACGTCACATTGTTTAGAGCGACGCCCACCCCGGAAGGTTCACTCCCACTTGAAGGCCACTTTCCAACGTGCGTTAGTCCAGGCTTTCCGTTTTCGCGCAAGGCGAACGAAAATGAAAGCATGGGTGTCGAGGCTACCAGTCACCTAGTTCTCAGAATTGCGACATTGAGGGGTCAGAAACTGAGCGCTCTGCTGTTCAAGCAGCCTAAATAGGGAAAAAACTGGAGTTGGAAATACATTGTTTCCAAAAAGCCTAGCCCAAATAAGGGCTATTTTAGGCATGTGTGTAACATGAAAATTGTTTGTATAGTTACAATTAAAAGTCTCATTGCTCATATTTTAATAGAATACAGTATAATGTCGGTATTCGGCGATATTCGGACCCAACGATATTACTTGGTATTGATTTCCAATATCACGATAAACGGTAATACTGGCAAGACTAGTTGCCAACTTGTCGCTTTCAGTATTTAGCTTTTTTTCCAGACCCCCCTAGTGCTAAAATAAGTGAAAAACTACTGCTTTTTTTGCTGGTGAGTTGAGGCAAAATTGGTTGACAGGCGCCAAAGGTAAAAACCTCGTTTTTCACCATTTTTCCTCCGTCATTTCTGGAAAGGACCATTGGTAACCAAATGTACCCTTAAAGATCTTTAAAATGAAACCAAGAGTTAAATTATATTTAAACATCTCAATTACCGAACATCAAATGGTGGTCCGTGGCTAAAATGCAGAATAAATAGTGGGCCCTGAAAATGGTTGAAAACCCACTGCTCTAGCACATTCTACTGCCACTATAGCAGTGGTGTCAAAGTCATTTGGGGTGGGGGCCGCATTGGACTTAATGTGACTTCATGGGGGCCGGAGCGCCACGGTGCAACCAGTCGCAGACCGCAAGCATGCACGGCACACGCATGTTTATGTACACAGCCGTTACTTCTATACAGTATATCACACAAGTCATATTTATTATTAAGAATAGCTATTAATATATATTAATGACTTTTCATTATTGGTTTTATACTTGTAGCCTAGATTTAGACATTTGCTATGAAAGATGCTATTTTTATTTACAGAGCATCAATAAACCATACAAAAATAGCATTTAAATTTCAAATACTAAATTTAAGTAAGTATGTATATTTAACTAAGTATAGTTCTCGCTTATACACCCTTGTACTGTTGAAGTATAGTTCTCTCGGTTACACACCCTTGTACTGCCGAAGTATAGTTCTCTCGGTTACACACCCTAGTACTGCTAGCCTGGTAAAACGACTCCCCCTGCTGGACAACATGCGTTACATGCAGTTCAGAAGAGAGCTCAAAAGCATTTCTTTAAACGATCATAACTTTTGATAGGAACGTGCTAGAGACTTACTTTTTTTTTAATAGACTCAGACATTTTTGCTCTACAAGCCTGGGGCCGGATTAAATCATCTCGCGGGCCGGATCTGGCCTGCGGGCCTTGACTTTGACACATGTGCACTATAGTGCACTTCGGATTTTGTCAGTTGACAACACTGGCCCGGAGTTCAGTTGTTCGTTTTAAAATGCCTGCAAACCAGGGGCGGATCTAGGCATGGGGGGGGGGGGGGGGGGGGGATGCCCGCCTAAATACCCAGTCTGCCCCCCAAACATGATGCCATGCAAAACAACAACCAAGATATTTCAAATTAAAGTGCTTATATTTAAAATGATTTGAAACACTACTGCTGCTACTAACTAACTACAGCTGTGTCACCACTAAACCAACAGCATTGCATCATTGAATCAGTCAGACCTTTAGCTTTATGCATACTGCGTGTCTGTTGCAACTTCAACAACAACTGATGTTATTATTGATGCTTTACTTGACTAATAAAATTCTTGTAAGTGAAAATGGTAAGGATGGCGGCTTAATCAATTAAGCCGCCCCCATACCATTTTCTCTTGCCCCTCCAACATGTTCTCTTGCCCCCCCCTCCCAAAAAAAAAAAAAAAAAAAAAAAAAAATTGGGACATGTTAGCGTAGAGGATCCGGATTCGGATCCTCTGAGGCAACAAGGACACAACAAGCCCTGTTCTATTACAGAACAACATGGAGCAGAGCTCCCCACTCCACCCATGTACCGCTATATACCTCTGTTCTATTACAGAACAACATGCAGATAGAGCTCCCCACTCCACCCATGTACCGTATATACCTCTGTTCTATTACAGAACAACATTCAGACAGAGCTCCCCACTCCACCCATGTACCGCTATATACCTCTGTTCTATTACAGAACAACATGCAGAGCTCCCCACTCCACCCATGTACCGCTATATACCTCTGTTCTATTACAGAACAACATGCAGACAGAGCTCCCCACTCCACCCATGTACCGCTATATACCTCTGTTCTATTACAGAACAACATTCAGACAGAGCTCCCCACTCCACCCATGTACCGTATATACCTCTGGCAAAGAAAGTTAAGAACTGATTGCTGTAGTGCACTTATCCACTTGACTTTCAGAAAAGACGAAAGGTTATGTTCTTTTGGAAAAAAAATAGAAAGCTACAGCTTTCTCTGATAAGCACAGGTGCAGGAGCGTTCGCGATGTTCCGCGCCCCCATTAAAATGCACACTGGCGTCTACCTTTTCCCTGGCAGACAGACGAATCTAAATGCCTCTTCATCCGAGGAGAAGAACGAAAGTATAGCCACGTTTATAACTATCAAAAAAAAAAGAGCTCTCGACATCGATGAGCCTCCACTAGCCTATTACGTATCAGGGGCAGATCTAGGGCATGGGCAGATGGGGGCAATGACCCCCTAAATGCCCAGTCTTCCCCACCAAACACAATGGCATGCCAAACAACCCAATATATTTCAAATCAAAGTGCTTATATTTACAATGATTTGAGACATTACTCCTGCTACTAACTAACCAGCTGTGTCACCACTAAACCAACAGCATTTCATCATTTCAGAAAACTCTCAGACCTTTAGCTTTATGCATGTTGTGTGTCTGTTGCAACTTCAACAACAACTGATGTTATTATTGATGCTTTACTTGCCTAATAAAAGTCCTGTAACTGAAAATGGTATGGGTGCGGCTTCATCGCCCGTGGCGCTTCACACCACGGGCACCATACCATTACCCCCATACCATTTTCTCCTGCCCCCCCCCCCCCCAATTGGGAAATGTTACGTCCACCCCTGTTACGTATACAGTCAACTCCAATGTGCAAGACGGCGGCGCCGGTTCAAACGCGCGGGCCTAATCAAAAGGACGGTCGGTTTGGTTGGTGCCGCCGCTATTATGCCGCCGGTGGGTGTTAAACTTCAGAAGCGGCTTCCGAAAAAAAGGAACTCTATATAAGGGAAGAAGTGACACTTTGGATTAACGTCACTTTCAGCAGCGCCATGCATGCATGCATGCAGGCCTAGCTAGCAGCTAGCTCTCTCCCTCTCTCTCTCCCTCCACTGGACCTTCTCATTGGCCGCTAGTCCTCCTCAGTACTTAGCGCTGTATCCATTCTAATAGGGAGCCCCGAATTAATGGAGAGCGCAGTCAGACCAGCACAGCCTCCCCAACCCTCCACTCCCCCTGCGGGAGCAGCTGGCTGTATAGCACTGACAGCCAGAGAGCATTAAGCACACAGGGGCTCCTACGGCCCGGTGCAGGGGCTCACTGAGCCATGACGGTGTCATTTCTTTTAATAGGGCCACTCTCTCTCTCTCTCTCCCCCTCTCTCCCTGTATCTCGCTGTCTCTCGGTTACTCCACTCCGTCTGTCTAACTGCTCTCTCTCTCTCCGTCTTTTTATCGCTGGCTTTCTCTGCGTTTTTTTTCCCCCCTCCTCTCTTTTCACTCTCTCCTCCTTATCTCCTATAGCTCTCCCACTTTGTCTCTTCTCATTCCCTTTCCTTGAGCTCTCCTCTTAAATGTGCTGTCTGGGATTCTCGTTTTATTCCAACGTACGTGCGTACGCCCCCACACACCACCGACACCGCCGCAGCCGCCAATGCTGCAGCCCCGTCTCATCCCACCTCAGGCGTCATTTCTCACTCCCTCGAAAATCCGTTTCTTACTCTCCTTCATTCGCCCACTTTCTCTACCCCCCCTCGCCTCCTTGGTATAGTGTTTAAGATGCAAGTGTGAGTGGGGATGCGTTTTTTGTTGCAGAGAGAGTTAGAGCCCCACAGCGGTGTGCGCGGAACTCTAATTGGTTTGCTTAACCTTCAGAGCAACAATGAGCGAACCAACGCAGGCTCATGATTCACGGCCAGGTAATAAAGCTGAAG
Organism: Benthosema pterotum; assembly: GCA_039105355.1. Classification (NCBI taxonomy): domain Eukaryota; kingdom Metazoa; phylum Chordata; class Actinopteri; order Myctophiformes; family Myctophidae; genus Benthosema; species Benthosema pterotum. Next base: position 33,061,571 of record CM076984.1, read on the forward strand.
AGGGACGTTTATACGTGCACACACACACACACACACACACACACACACACACACACACACACACACACACACACACACACACACACACACACACACACACACACACACACACACACACACACACACACACACACACACACACACACACACACACACACACACACACACACACACACACCTCGAAGACGCCTGCAGCATTACACGCAGCTGCATATGGGGCTTTAATTTAACACAACAAGCGTTGAGTGTGTTTGTCAGACGAGCTTCGCGTCCCTAATAAGGCCTTAAGCTATTCCGTTGAAGGACGATTGGGAGGCGTACTTCTTGTACATGGCGAGGCGCATTTTGTTTAATCAAAAACATGCAAGCGGCATGGCGACCAGGTGTGGATAATTTAAACATGGCATGCCAACGGGGGGAACTATGGCGGGGGTGGGTTTGGGTTGGGGATCTATCAGTCCTTGGTGACAGTTGACAACATGATGCAAACACTTTGAGCAGTCAGCAGCAGCCATGGATGGCGTCCAACAGCGCGAGACGTCGACGCGCTGCCTATACGTGATGTGAAACTCTCAACACGACCGAGACCTACGCTTAAAGGGATATTTCACTTAAAAAAAAAAAAACATGGCTCATTCTCATGCCAACACACCAGACAGTTAAGTTACTTCAGTCAGAATTTAGATATTTGATGTTCACTTTAGCTGCCCTTCCCACATTCCTATACAAATGCAGGTTAACTTAAAATGAGGTTTTAAGTTAAAATGGAGTTACTTAAGTTATAATGGGCAGCTAAAATGAACATCAGGAGCTAGATTTTCGTCACTGCTAAACCCCTTATCCCTTAACTTCTTTGCCTTTTTAAACCATTAAAAAACATTTTCAATAGTTAAAATGGCCAGTCTACAAGCTCACAATGTGTCAATAGATTGGCACATTGAACTATTCCAAAAAGTTTTTCAAAATAGTAAAAAAAAAAGGATAAGGGGTTTGGGATAAGGGGTTTAGGGCTACATTTTCGTCACCGCTAAACCCCTTATCCCTTAACTTATTTGCCTTTTTAAACTATTAAAAAAGAACATTTCAATAGTTTAAATGGCCAGTCTGCAAGCCTACAATGTGTCAATAGATTGGCACGTTGAAGAATTCCAAAAGGTTTTTCAAAATAGTAATGAATGAAGGGGTTTAGATGGTAACGAAAATGGAGCCCCAGATATCTAAATACTGAATGGAGTAACTTATAAACTGTCTGGGTGTTCACATGACACTGAGTAGACCGTAAAATTACCAAAACAAGCTGAAATATCCCTTTAAATATTGCTGCTGTTGGGCAGAAACCTTGTGTCTCACAGAACTGTATTATTTCAGACTAGCATCACAAAAGTATGAAACTAGGCAAAAATAGAAGGTCTCCGAGGTCACATCACATAATAACAGCTTTCGAAAAGAATACATGGGAAAGTGAAAGTGGTTAATTATGTCTTGTCTGCAAGGTTTTTTTTTGGAACAGTGATTCATACACCTCACAGACGGATGCTATTCATGGTTCAGTATTATTGAAACAACGGAAAGTATTAACAAGAGCTTGTGTGGACGCACTGTACTGTAATGTCAAGGTTTACACCTTCCATCCAGCAATACTAGTGTACACACCACTGGTGGGAAAACTACTAAACATTCTTTACTGAAAGGGGCATTCCACCCATTTTCAACATTTTACGTAATACACCATGAGTTGTTTGTGGGCATAATAAAAAAAAAAACTCGCCCCATTCTGTACCATTCAGACCCTTTGTGTACATCACCAAATGGACCCCAACAAGTCCATTTGTACATTCCATTTGTACATTTTCAGGAAAATGTTGAGAATGGGTTAAGTTTCACTTTAAGATAAAAGTATCAATACTGCAGATAGACATACTCTTGTAGACATACTCTTTTATAAGTGTACGGTAGGTTTTCAAATTGTACTTAAGTCCCCAACATAGAAAGTACTTT
>CM076984.1:33068568-33093415 GCA_039105355.1 Benthosema pterotum
AAGAAGATTGAGTGTGATGAATCTGTCATGGTTAAAATTGAGTTCTAAGTTAATGGGTTTGTATAAGAAGAGGCGGGGTAGCTGAAATGAACATAAAATATCAGACTAATGAATGGAGTAAATGATATACTGCCTGGTGTGTTAGAAAATATCCCTTTAAAGGGGAACTCCAGAGATTTTTTTTTCCTGAGAGTGTGCAAATGCAACAAAATGCAACCTAATGGGTTCATTTGGTTCCATTTGTACGCTCTCATAAAAAAAGAAGAATCTAAAGAAATCCATTAACATGATGAAAATGGTGAAAATCTTGATGATGTCATCAAGATGTTTCACCTTACAAAGGGGGAGTAATAAATCGCACCTCTAGTTCATTTTCAATGAGCTCACCGTGTCTGTGCTTAGAAACCGCCCTGGCGTGTCACGCCGGGTGTCCAGAGTCTGATTTTAGACATCGATACTAGCGAGCTTTTTTTCTCCCCCCACGCTACTACGATTCTCATCTGTCGGCAGACTCGGCACCGAGTGGCACTGTGGAATGGCCGCGGTAGAGCGGGCGTTTATCACTCCCCGCCTGTAATGCCCTTTAGCACAATCACACAAGTGGAGGACATGTAACAGATAAGGAGCTATAGCGTCCATCCAACAATGAATGGATGTCAATTGTCAAAGTCAAGAAAACTGGTTCCCATTTTATCCAAAGGCCTATCAACAAGTAGCGGTCAACTACCAGTCTTTGCTTGTTGTTCCGCGTCCACTGAGGAAGGTCAGCATTAGAACAACCACAAGCTAAAGCAGTGGTTTTCAATCTTTTTCATACCAGGGCCAACTATTTATTCAGAATTTGAGCCACGGACCACCATTTGATGACATTTTAGCCCCACAGACCCCAAAACTAAAGATTTATTTTGCTTTTGTGGACAATATGGAACAAACACAACAGGCAAACGTACAGATCAAAATTACCATTAATCTTTTAGTTGTATAGACTTGGGATAATTCAGATGATGAATATTTTAACTCTTGAGAGTGTAAAATGAAACCAAATGGACCCGCAAGGGTCCATTTGGTTTCATTTTACACTCTCAAAGAGTTACATCTGGTTAACAAACTTCCAACTATTTAGCCTGGAGACCACCTGGAATCCTCTCAGGGGTCACTGGTGTGGCCACATGTGGCATTGGGGAAAGTGCCTTGGTCAATTATTAGGAAACAAATCACCGGTTCGAAGGGTGTTATTCCGCTTATTACGTGGCTTACAATGTTTTTCAACCAGTGGTCCTTGAGAGGGTTCCAGGTCGTCCCCAGGCTAAATGATGTAGAGTTGGTTAACCAGATGTAACTGTTTAACATGTAACCAAATGGACCCGCAACATAAACAAGGAAGTAAATGCGGAAACGCACCGTGCTATGAGCACAGCTGTTTTCACTTTGGAGACCTTGATTATGCAGCGGTGCGATATAGAGCGGAGCGGTGCGTTATAGGGACATATCTTACCGCTCACGTGACCAGAACACTGGCTTCTCATTTGAGCATTCATTCAAGCCATGTAATAATTGTTAATATTTCATATCAGAGAGCATATCTGTACTGGTATTGTTAAGCTCTTCAGGCTTTTCAGTAAGGTGCTATTGTTTTGCTATTGTAACTCGTGGGAAGAGGACGATGACAATTTAGAGTAAGAGTTTCAAGTTCATCGTCCTTCTAAATACGTGTCTTTCCATGGATTTACGAGTGCGTGACCAGACCATATCCCATGTCTAAGTGCTTGAGAATTTCACGTAGACCAGTGAATTTCCCTCCGCTGAGACAGTCATTATTCTTGTTTCAATCCAAGAATTCTAGTTTGTATACAGTCTTGAATGTGTCACCAAACACCTTAATTAAATTCTAAGTCAAAGGGAATTGTTCTAGTGCAGGGTTTTTCAACCCTGTTGACACCAGGGCCCACCGTTTATTCAGCATTTGAGCCACGGACCACCAGTTGGGGACATTTTAGCCCCACAGACCCCAAAACTAAATAATTATTTTGGTTTTGTCCACAATTCCAGGCTGGATTTGGGAAACAAAAGAGTCCAACATACAGATCAAAATGACCATTAATCTTCTACGTTCTGAGAGCGTAAAAATGAAACCAAATGGACCCGCAAGGGTCCATTTGGTTTCATTTTTACGCTCTCAAGAGTTGGTTAACCAACTTAGCTGGAAACCACCTGGAACCCTCTCAAGGACCACAGGTTGAAAACCCGTGTCAACCCCTGTTCTAGTGGGACATAACACAAATAATGTCACAACCTTTTGGGTGACGTCTTAGACACTGGGACCAGTCTATCTCCAGAGTCCCCCTTCCTGTTTATTAGGCAGCCTGCAGCTGCCATAAATTCACTACTTTAGTATGCTCGTAATGGGAGGTATCAATTATTTTTCTCCCGGTGTTCTCCTTCACACTTGTTGTTACCTTTATGTATGCAAGATCTCTCCTTTTTTCTGCATCCTTGTTAAACAAGCAAGACTAAATTCAGTACTCTGATAACTTCACTCTGCCCTACACCGTATCTCAACGCCTGCGGTGAATGATAAAGAAAGAAAGACAGAAAAGCTGAAAGAGCAGAAGTGTGTTTGCCCTAAAGCAGGCTTACTTTGTCTCTGTGGTGTTCCCATGCATAAACCTGGTAAACAGAAAGAAAAGTGGGATATACAGTATATCAGGGGTGGGCAATTATTTTTTCCCCAAGGGGCCAAATGAGATGAACAAAATGTTGTGGAGGGCCAAGACTAAAGGCTGAACTAAAGCGTCAGACCAACCATTTTGACACCTATTTATTCAGAATTTGAGTCACAGACCACCATTTGATGACATTTTAGCGCCATACAGACCCCAAAACTAAAGATGTATTTTGCTTTTGTCCACAACATCAGGCTGGATTTGAGAAACAAAACAGTCCAACATACAGATCAAAATGACCATTAATCTTCTACATTCTCGCTGAGACATTTTGTGCAATATAGTGTCTACTTATCTTGTGTTTTATTTTTATTTTTCATTTTTATTGCATGTAAAGCACTTTGTGAGCTTTCTCTGTGAGAAGTGCTATACAAATAAAGTTTACTTACTTACTTCTCTAGTTGTGTAGACTTGGGCTAATTCACATGATGAATATTTTAACTCTTGAGAGTGTAAAAATGAAACCAAATGGACCCTTGCGGGTCCATTTGGTTTCATTTTTAAACTCTCAAAGAGTTACATCTGGTTAACCAACTTTCCATATTTAACTTGGAACTCTCTCAAGAACCAATGATGGTCCCTGGGCCGGTCAGAGTCAGCCAAAGTGCCCGCATTTGCCCCCCCGGCCGCATAATGCCCAGGTATGATATAGACTATTCTTGAAATATGTGCCTGAAAATTGAAATCCGATCAGCTGCCGTTGAATCACAACCCAGGCGCTCTGGTCCTCTGCCTCTAATACAGTGGTTTTCAACCAGTGGTCCGGGGACCCCCCATTGGTCTTTGAGAGGTTTCCAGGTGGTCCCCAGCTAAATTAAGGATTAAATTATGGAGTAACCATGTGGATCCTCCTTAGACACTTAGATATTTAACTCTTGAGAGGGAAACCAAGTGGACCCTTAGATCATTACGCTCTTGAGAGCGTAAAATGAAACCAAATGGACCCGGGTCCATTTGGTCACGGGCTCATTTGGTTTCGTTTTACGATCCCAAGAGTTAAATAAATGTTAATCAATGTACTTAAATTTCAAGAATCCACACAATTAGAAAATGTAGAACAATAGTTATTTTGATGACAGTTGGCCTGTTATCTTTTTTCAAAAATACAGCAAAATACAGCAGGGGTGAGTCTTGGTCTGAGAGACTTCAAATGGTGGTCCGTGGCTCAAAAGCTGAAGAAATAGTGGGCCCTGGTATCAAAAAAGGTTGAAAAAACACTGCTCAAAGTACCAAATGAAGTCTACATGTGGATCATGTAATAGTGGATTTCAGTTCTTAGATCTTACCAGTCTGTCAGTCACATCATTGATTTCTCAAACACACCCGTTCGCTTGGTTTACAAGGCATCGAATGGCTGAGGGCCGAACTGGATTCCAGATCCCTGCATGCCACAAAGCCAACCATCCAGAAATCTCTGGTATTACATACTGCATATAGTCTGGGCAGGGGTGGATGTAACATGTCCCATTTGGGGGGGGGGGGATGACATGTTGGAGGGGCAAGAGAAAATGGTATGGGTGCGGCACCCATACCATTTTCGGTTACAGGACTTTTATTAGTCAAGTAAAGCATCAAAAATAACATCAGTTGTTGTTGGAGTTGCAACAGACACGCAGCATGCATAAAGCTGCGTGGTCTGACTCAGAGAGTTTTCTGTTTTCAATGATGAAATGCTGTTGGTTTAGTGGTGACACAGCTGTAGTTAGTTAGTAGCAGTAGTAGTGTTTCAAATCATTTTAAATATAAGCACTTTAATTTGAAATATCTTGGGTTGTTTTGCATGGCATCGTGTTTGGTGGGGCAGACTGGGTATTTAGGGGGGCATTGCCCCCCCATACCTATGCCTAGATCCGCCCCTGAGTCTGGGACAGTGCTGCTTTCTGAAAACGTGCAACGCACCATTTTTTTTTAAATACAGGCTCATTCAATTATCTACAACTCCCAGAAAAACTGCGGTGGGTCATTTTTTTAACTGAGTTTTATTCCTTCGCCTGGTTCTCTTATCTTTGTTTTATTGTAATTCAGATTGTATAATCATAAATGTCTGGACCGTTCCTGGCAGGAAGGCTTCAGATGGGCCTCCTGCGTGGAGGGAGAGCTGGGCTCAGATCTTCAGATTTGATTATATTTATTTTAATGTTCTCAGAATTCCCGCTAAATGTTCTGTGTAAATCATCCTGAATTGCCCTGTTTAAATGAGCTATATACAATCCAAATGTCCTTTCCCTTCTACGTCTTAATTGCCCTACTCTATACCTTTGCAGCCTGACAAACATCTTGGAAGACTACTGGTGAATTTAATGTACGAGGAACGTGTAAAAGGACCTCCAGTGGTCCCTGAGAGGATTCCAGGTGGTCCCCAGCCTAAATGATGGAAAGTTGGTTAACCAGATGTCACTCTTTGAGAGCGTAAAAATGAAACCAAATGGGCCCTGGCGGGTCCATTTGGTTTCATGTTTACACTCTCAAGAGTTAAAATATTCACCATCTGAATTCTACAAAACTATAGATAATGTAGATTAATGGTCATTTTGATTTGTATGTCTGACTGTTTTGTTTTCTCCGAAATCCATCCTGGAATTGTGAACAAGCAAAAGAAAGCTTTAGTTTGGGGTCTGTGGGGCTAAAATGTCAATGTCTGTGGGTCAAAGTCAGAATAAATAGTGGGCCCTGGTATATGAAAAAGGCTGAATTCTGCCCGCAGCTACATCTTGCTCTACAGTTCTCAACTGTGACATTGGCCTTTGACCCTTTCGAAACCAAAACATAACGGAACGTCTGCACTCTGTTCCGACTAGGTTTCATGAGATTCTACCACCATCCGTTCTCGTTAGGAACTAATGAAAGTAAGATTCCCTTCCACTTCACACAAAAAAGTGCTTGGCTTTCAACCTACAGTACAGCGTCTCTATTTTGGGCATGTGTCATTATACCGGCAAAAAAAGTTATAAAGTTCACAAACTTTGCCAAAGGGTTCACCTAACTTTGCTACTTTACAAGGGAAAACATATATATGCGCATGTTATGTCACGATCTCTTTTGCATTTTCTTGAACCTCGAACCTTGAAGAGAGAGAGAGAGAGAGAGAGAGAGAGAGAGAGAGAGAGAGAGAGAGAGAGAGAGAGAGAGAGAGAGAGAGAGAGAGAGAGAGAGAGAGAGAGAGAGAAAGAGAAAGAGAGAGAGATACTGTAGGTGGTGTCAGAAGCTATTTGTGTGTGTGAACCAAAATTCAAATCCCCCCACCCCCCTGCTAAACCATAACTTGCATTGCTTGGCAAACTTTATTAAAAATGAAGAAATTATTAACTAATCAAAGATTTAAAAGGACCATATTGACAAAATCTGGCTCAGGTAGTGTACAAATATGAATCAAATGGACCCTAACGGATCCATTTGGTTCCATTTGTACACTCTCAGAAAAGGTCATAAAAGAAAAATCATTAACATGGTGAAACACAACCTGTCATCAAGTTGTGTTTCACTATGTTAATGTTAAAAAAAAAGTTAGAACGCTAAGTATTATTAAAAATTATAATATATTTTAGTTTGCATTGAATCATTTTCTACCAAATGTTCACTTAGCAAGTTAGGTTTTAACATTTTCCGTCCAGTGAGGCAGCCATAGCCATGTTTTATCTGTGGGAGTCTGGGAGAAAGGATCAGGTGACACCAAGGAGGGCTGTGATTGGAGGATTCGCTAAATGTTGACCAATAGAGGGCGCTAATGATCTGACTTTTCTAAACAACCAGGAGTTGATCATTTTGTATAGAAAAGTGAAAAGTCAACGTTGATAATTGACATTGATAAAAAACAAAACAAAACATTGCTGGATGTATCAGGGCCTTTAGGCTCAGTAAGTGTCCTGGTTAACTCTGGTCTGGAAGAGCATGAACCATCTCAGTCAAATACAGTATATATATATTTCTTTAAAGCCTGTAGCTTTCATCTAGTAGTTTCATTGGACAACTTTACACAGGAGTGGGTCATGTCTGGCATATCAGACTTTGATAAGGGGGTGTTGACTTGTCCTTCATGTGGTTTATGGAGGCTGGCTGGCAGGAGCCTCCCCAGGGGCGGATTGGCCATCTGGAGTACAGGGAGTTTTCCCGGTGGCCTGCGCCACCTAGTGGCCTGGACAGGTTTTTTTTTCTCTCTTTTTTTTTTTTTTTTTGAAAAGTCCAAGGCAGGCCACTAGGGCGCCAGGCCCAGGCCAGGCAAACTAGTGTTTCTATCCTTCAAAAAAGAAAAGGTGTTAATCTTCTACATTCTCTAGTTGTGTAGACTAAGTTGGGCTAATTCACATGATGAATGTTATAACTCTTGAGGGTGTAAAAATGAAACCAAATGGTCCATTTGGTTTCATTTTTACGCTCTCAAAGAGTTACATCTGGTTAACCAGCTGGCCCCCCGGGGTGGCCTGGCAAAGGCAAAATTGTCCCGGTGGGAAAATATGTGCCAATCCGCCCCTGCTCTCAGAGAACATGTGTCTGATCTGAGCATGAAGCAACCTGGTGGAAAGCATCCAGGAGAACATACTGTAGAGAGGCTGCAAAGCACCACCACACTGCTGCTGCTGGCACGCACGCACGCACGCACGCACGCACGCACACACAGATGCGTACACCAAGGTTGCAAACTTCCAAAATCCAAAAGGCACTATAGTGGCACTTCCAAAAAGCACTAGAATGACCTAGAGCAGTTGCATGGTTTTCAACCATTTTCATACCAGGGCCCACTATTTATTCTGCATATTGCCACGGAGGACCACCGTTTGATGTTGAGTTTAGTCTCTCGGCTTAATTTAGAAGAAATACAATTTAGGAGAGATAACTGGCAAAATGTTGGTGGAAATAGCAATTCTTATACATTTTCAGATTTTTGACAATTAGGTAATTCAGATTTTTGAACATAATTTAACTCTTGAGAGCGTAAAATGAAACCATATGGACCCGTAAGGGTCCATTTGGTTTCATTTTACATTTTTTTTCTGAAAAAAAGCTAAATATAGTGACAAATGCGCCAAGTTGGCAACACTGTTACACACACACATGCACTGATTTGCACACATGCACAAAACCAAAGAGGATACCAAGACACACACTGCTCCTGGCATGCACGCACACACACAACAATGCACCAGGCCACATACAAAAATGCCGCAGCTCATATTTCACCTCCTCTCCGTGTTGTTGCTCAATCATATGCAGTATTGGAGGAAAACTGCAATGTAGACGTACTCTGTTACGTTACGTTAGTAGAAAACCTGTCTAAAAAGTATCAGCATCAAAATATACTTGGAAGTACTAAACGTGAAAGAACCCTGACCTCAGTGTTTTGCCCTTAAAAACTGAGATTTTTTTTTTTTTTTTTTTTTTTTTTCTGGCCGGGGCAGTAAAACCAGGGCCTCCCTGCTTGGCACTCAGCCTTGGCACTACAAAGAGAAGGTTAGATCAACTACAAATGATTCCTGAGCAGCAGAGCATGTACGGCTGAGGCTCAGCCACGCCAACACATGGGTCAAAGGCAGAGAACAGTTCTTGCATAGAGCAACATTTGCATGTCTGAAATTCTAGGACTTTAACTCATGTTTCAGAAGTTCTGAAGTTAGCCAACAGTCTTGGGCAATATTACTTAGGAGAGAAAAGGCCCTGACACACTAGCAATATTTTGATCAATGTCAACTAACAATTTCAACCTCCCACTAAAAGGGAATTCCACCCATTTCCTTTTATTTCCTGAGAACATACAAATCTGAACCAAATGCACCCTAGCTGGTCAATTTGGTTCCATTTGTACACTCTCAGGAAAAAAGGAGCCTCAAAGAAAAATCATTACCATCATGGTAACAAAAAAGTTATAACACTAAGTACTATTAAAAATCTATTACAATTTGCTTTTAATTTGAATTGAAACATTTTCACCCAACAGTTCTCTAAATGTCCATTGACTGTTTCTGTCCATGGCAGTGAGGCAGCAGCTAAGTTTTCAGAAAAAGGTTTAATTGTGGGAGTCTGGGAGAAATTGGGCGCTATTGATCTGACTTTTCTAGACAACCATGAGTTGATTTTATATAGAAAAGTGAAAAGTCTATCAGGGCCTTAATATCTTTACTTTACTTATGAGTCCTTAAAAAAGGTAATATTATTTTACCTCATTACTTTCCCAAGTTCCTCCCTCCCACCCGCTATATGAGAATAGAGATGTGCAATACCCATCTGTTTAGAGATAACTTGTAGTGTAGGTCATGTGTACAGAATGCTGCGGTAGATTAGGATCTACAAATTATTGCACATCTCTGTTGTTATCTGTTGATAGCTTGTAGCCTAAATCTGCTCTATTTTCACATCATGCAACAAGTAATGAGGCGTGTTTTGGCAGAGTAACATGTTACATATTACCCATTTTGGCAGATTACCATAATTTCTGGACTATAAGCCGCACCAGACAACAAGCTTCATGTTAGAGCAGTGGTTTTCAACCTTTTTGATCCCAGGCCCCACTATTCATTCAGCCATTTGACAACATTTCACCCCACAGAACCCAAAACTAAAGATTTCTTTGGTCCACAATTCCAGGATGGATTTTTCGGAAACAAAACAGGCAAAACATAGAGATCAAAATGTCCATGACTTATTAATTAAGTGGTGCCAATTTAGATGGTGAATATAACTCTTGAGAGTGTAAAAATGAAACCAAATGGACCCGCAAGGGTCCATTTGGTTTCATTTTTACGCTCTCAAAGAGTTACATCTGGTTAACCAACTTTCCATCATTTAGTCTGCAGGGCCCACCTGGAACCCTCTCAGCGACCACTGGTGGTCCCCGGACCCCTGTTAAAAGAAAAACACCTGTAAAAATCCATAGATTGGCCGCACCGTTGTATAAGCCGCAGGGTCCAAAGCATGTGAAAAAAGTAGCAGCTTATAGTCTGGAAATTACGGTAATATCGCTACAGTGCCCAACACTGTTAGCCAATCTACATGCACACAATGCGTTGCATGTGCTGCATTTTGGCTGCAGACCGCCCCCTCCACCCCATCTGGTGGTCCTTGACATGAAAACATTGGAAGACCACCATTGTAAATAGACCTACATATACAGCTCAGCCAAGCAAAGGCCGGGGGTGAATCTTTTCTCAAAAGTTTTCCCACTCTTTACTCCTCTATCTACAAACAGCCGCCTTGTCCTTGAAAGTCGGCTTCCCTCTTCTCTGCCAAGTTCTTGCCTATTTAAGGTAATTTATTAAAGAGCTGTTTTTTTTTCCTTATTTTTTTCTGCTTGCGAAAGATCTATTTCTGGCCTGCGGCTCTGAGCGGCATCTCCTCTGTGACTCTCTCTCTCTCTCTCTCTCTCTCTCTCTCTCTCTCTCTCTCTCTCTCTCTCTCTCTCTCTCTCTCTCTCTCTCTCTCTCTCTCTCTCTCTCCAGTAAAACGGTAGAGCCTGCAGCCCTGCACTGGCGCAAACCGCAGCATCGGTATAACTGTGTTTATTAATGAATAACACGGGGGTTCCTGATTGGCGGCCGCCACAGAGTGCTGGCCTCATCCCGCGGAATATCGCAGAGCGAGCGCCGCGCAGGGGCGGATGTAACATGTCCCATTTGGGGGGCCGAGAGAACATGTTGGAGGGGCAAGAGAAAATGGTATGGGGGCGGCTTCAAGCCACACCCATACCATTTCCGGTTACAGGACTTTTATTAGTCAAGTAAAGCATCAATAATAACATCAGTTGTTGTTGAAGTTGCAACAGACACGCAGCATGCATAAAGCTAAAGGTCTGACTCAGAGAGTTTTCTGTTTTCAATGATGAGATGCTGTTGGGTTAGTGGTGCCAAAATTGCAGTTAGTAGCAGCAGTAGTGTTTCAAATCATTTTAAATATAAGCACTTTAATTTGAAATATCTTGGGTTGTTTTGCATGGCATCATGTCTGGGGGGGGGGCGGGGGGGGGGGGGGGGGGGGGAGGGGGCATTGCCCCCCCATGCCCATGCCTAGATCCGCCCCTGTGCCCCGCCGAGATCAATGACGTGACAGGCCAGCTGATAACAATCTCGCAATCATTAAAATATTACATCCGATGTTACACAAGACGATTTAATTCCTAGTAGCCCCCCCCACCACCACCACCACCACCCCACTCCCCTGCGGTCCAAGTCACGGAACGTCTCGGAGGAAGATATCTGTGGAAAGAATTTAGCAGAGGGGAAAAAAATAAAATAAAGAGGAGGAAGAAAAAAAAAAGATTGGAATCAAAATAACATCGAGCTAGTTGTCCAACTCATAATTTCATGGTCGACTGCCAAATCCAGCGTACAAGGAATATGTGTGTGTGTGTGTGTGTGTGTGTGTGTGTGTGTGTGTGTGTGTGTGTGTGTGTGTGTGTGTGTGTGTGTGTGTGTGTGTGTGTGGTTGGACGGGACTCAGAGCTCAGGTTGCACCGTAACTCAGATCAGGGTGGATGTGAGCTGAGATGTGTATGGTCTCCTATACTATAGGTGCTTGTATAAATGGTAAATGGTCCATTTATATAGCGCAGGGGTGCCACAAAGGTAGATTGTGATCTACCAGTAGATCATACCTGCTGTGGTAGAGGTAGATCACATGACAGTCCCCTGGGATATAACTGTCACCCCAAATACTGTTTTCAAACGTCAGTAGTAGCACAAACAAGAAACCTTCTAATCCAGGGTTTTTCAATCTTTTTCATACCAGGGCCTTGTTGAGCCGGTGATTTGGATTAAGTAGCAAACTCAAGTCAAAAAAGTGTCAGCACCTCTGATATAGCGCCTTTATCTAAGGTGCTTTGCATTCAAACACACACATTCATATGCCGATTGCAGTGGATACCATGCAAGGTAGCAACCAGCACATCCTTGAGGGCGATTTACGGTTCAGTGTCTTGCCCAAGGACACTTCATCCACATAAGGACCCAGGATTCAAACCCGCACCGACCCGCGGATCGTTGGACAACCTTCACGTAAAAGCAGGGGCGGATCTAGGCATGGGCATGGAGAGGCAATGCCCCCCTAAATACCCTGTCTGCCCCACCAAACACGATGGCATTCAAAACAACCCAAGATATTTCAAATTAAAGTGCTTGTATTTAAAATGATTTGCAACTACTACTGCTACTAACTAACTACTGCTGTGTCACCACTAAACCAACAGCATTTCATCATTGAAAACAGAAAACTCTCTGAGTCAGACCTTTAGCTTTATGCATGCTGCCTGTCTGTTGCAACTTCAACAACAACTGATGTTATTATTGATGCTTTACTTGCCTAATAAAAGTCCTGTAACTGAAAATGGTATGGGTGCGGCTTCAGGCGATGAAGCCGTCCGCATACCATTTTCTCCTGTCCCCCCAATTGGGAAATGTTACATCCGCCCCTGATCCATAGGAGCACAACTGCACGTGTCTGTGGGAAATGGCTCAGAGATATACAGTATTTGAGACACTGTAGTTGATCACTAATGTTTAAAGATCTGTGGCTAATTAGCCAAATATATCGTAATCCATCATAATTGCCCTGCATCTATATTTGCCTAATTGCTGCTAATAAAAAAGCTGATCTTTTTCTTTTGATGTTCTTATTAAACTTTATTAGATTGTTGTGTTTTATTAGGACATGCCAGTAACATTGCAGAGGGACTGGACAACACATGCTGGACATCGACAAATTGTGATGATGGCGTTTCCCCCCCCTTGACCATTCTAAAAATAAACACGGTTGGATATTTAAAGAGGAATTCCACCCATTTTCAACATTCTAATATGTCATTAATATACCTTAGAGGTGCTGGGTGGACATGATAAAAACGTTCCCCCATTCTGCGATTCCTGGAAATGGAGGTCTGAAGAAAACACATCTTGATGACATCATCAAGATGTATTTCACCATGTTAATGGATTTCTTTAGACGCTTCTTTTTTCTGAGAGTGTACAAATTTCTGAGGGCGTACAAATGCAACCAAAGGAACCCTAACGGGTTCCTTTGGTTCCATTTGTACGCTCTCAGAAAAAAATGTTGAAAATGGGTGGAATTCCCCCTTTAAGATGATTTAAAATTGTACAAACTTTGTGATAGAGGGCCAATTACAATGTGATTATGCTGATTATCTAGAGGTCGTTTTAAGATCACAGAATAAGTGCATCATCCCAGGTTTATCTCTGGAAAAGCTCCCCCATATATATGCTCTATGCTAGAGCAAAACCCTATTACATATTCAACCCGTTCAAGCAACTTTTTGACCCTTAACTCATTGAGCGCGATCGGATTTTCTTTGTTTTCTTTCCACTGCCGCGGCTCAAACCAGTTCGATCGGTAAAAAAAGCCCTTATTTTGAAGCTCAGATCTCCTAAACAGGATGTGCTGTTTCTGTTATGCTGTGTCTGTTGTCTTGCCTAATCGATCATCTGGGATCTGCCCCAAAACATCCGGCTCACAAGTCAGGAAGTGCTGTGTAGCCCTGGCTGCTTAACCCATGCGCCAGCGACATTGAGGGGGCAAAACGGAGGAGAGCCGTTTGAATGCATTGGATTGAATGGACGTCAATGGGACGGGGGAAAAAAAAAGTTGTCCCCAATTCTGTCCCAAATGAAAGTCAGCAACGGGATGATCATCAGACGATGCGCACGGACTAATAGTTGGATTAAAGAATGAAATCTACATCTCGTCGTGATACGAGCCGTCCGCGTGACCGGCGGAGGGGTTCTAACGGGATGTCCACGAGCCCCGCGTGGACGGCGCCAAGAGAATTAAGGTTCCATTTGCTCACTCAAACCTGGGTAGAACAGCTTTTTCCATCAGTGCTCCCTCTGACTGGAATGAGCTACAAAAGACGACTAAATTTTCCTCTCTACCCTCCCTGGGCCAATTTAGGGAAGTAATTTCCAGGACCCTTACTCGCACTTGTAATTGTACTAAGTAATTACTGTATACCTCTGTCTTGGTATTCTACTTTGCTTTGTTCTGTTATGTTGTTGTTATGTTCCTTTTTGTTTTATGAATGTACATTCGGCTACATTGAAAATGAGGGCATGCCCCTCAATTGTACCCCGAATTGAAATAAAGGTTATGATGAGATGTAAAGGATTTGATGAAATTCATTTTCGTGCAAAGCTTAATTTTTGTTTGTTTGTTTTTTGGGATAAAAAGAAGAAAAAGGATGAAATCATTCATCTAGTCATTACACTTTTAATGAGGACACGCACGCACGCACGCACACACACACACGCACACACGCACATGCACGCACGCACGTTTGCAAAATATGTGTGTGGACAAAAAACAAACAAATACTAAACCATTAAAGAACTGTACAAAAAGCATTCACCACAATGGCCATCAGGGAATAAGAGTGGGGAGGGGTGTAGCAGAAATGCATGGTGGTCTCGATGGTGGTCGCAGCAAAGTACAGAGAACCACGGCACGCAAACTAGCCCTAGACTTCATCACAACTCTTAACACAGAGCCCAAAAACAATACGAGTTAATTAATTATCGACTTGGGGGCAATAGTGGGTTTGTGTTTCGATGGGCACACACAGTGAAAATTATAAGGTTGTTCTTGGTGGAGCGTGCTGTTGAGGTTCGCACCGCTGGGATCATGTAAACTAGAGCAGAAAACACTGGCACTTTGTGGCCCTGCGTCAATAGTTGGAAGACGCATCAAGAATTAACTGAATCACTGCCACACCATATAGGGCCGCGGTCCAAACATTGACTGCCACACCTTCTACATGTGAAACACCGGAATTGCGTTGCATGTAAACATCCTGTTTGGGAAGCTGTGTTGTTAATGTCAATGCTAGCGAAGTCAAACAGACCCATCCTTGCTCCAGAAAATGCCAATGTTTTTATCTGGACCTCTGGATAATCAGCAAGGAGGTGGACGGCAGATTTATGTGAGAAAAGCAAATAAATGGTAAATCATTTACATAACGCCTTTATCCAAGGCGCTTTACATAGTGCATTATATTCACCCATTCACACACACATTCATACAGTGATTGCGGCTGAAGCTCAGCGGGAGCAACTTGGGGTTCAGTGTTTTGCCCAAGGACACTTCGATATGAGACAAGGAGGAGCCAGCATTCGACCGGTGACCCACGGATTGGACAACCTGCTCTACCCCATTTGCAGAACCGCTTGGGATTGAGATGGTTCATCTTCAGGGGCGAAACACGAAATAGATATTTAAAGTAGAGCGGAAACAGAACGTACATTGGCATAGAGCCCTGAGGGACGCCACTCAACCATATGGGGTTTAAGTGGTTAAAGGAACGATGAGGGTTTCTAACCCCCCATGGTAAACAGTGAGTGCCTATTGGCTCTGCAAACTCTGTCATCTGGCAGCAAAAAAACCCTCTAAATCTTGTTATAAGCTCAGAGAGGATAGAGAGGAACGGTGCATTAGAGCCATGGGGACATTAGAAGAATTATTCGTGAGGCTTTTCAATGCCAAAAATAATCACAACAATAACGGTTCTCCAATGCAACTCGTTTTTTTTTTTTTTTTTTTTTTTGCGAAGCTCGTGGGTCCGTTCCTTGACGGGGTTAGAGGGAATAGAGAGGTGACTCATACACTACGCCAGGAAGAAGAAATACTCACATTATTACTGCTATCTTCACTTAAGTAAAACAAACAATAACACAATATGGCAATATTCTGTCAAGTAAAGGTAAAGTAAATTGCTAGCAAGATATATTGCCAAAAAAATATACGATCCAAAGGCCACAAATGATTTACTGAAATGTGACAAACTGCCATTTTGAGCCTCTGGGTCAGGTGTGCACACTAAAATCCCTAAAACTAAAGAAAGCAAGGAATGTAAAACAATTAACACCCACCTTTTACTTTCTCTAATAACAACATAAAACATGAACCTTGGTTGGAAAAAAAAAAAAAAAACAATCGCAGAATTACGAGCTACCACTAGTTGTGAGCTTACAGGTCAGCTATTTTTGCATAGTCGGGTACAAATTGGGCCTTAACTGTCAAATAATTGTTGTAGAGCAGGGGTTTTCAACCTTTTTGATACAAGGCCCCACCAATTATTCAGCATATGAGCCACGGACCACCGTTTGAGGAAATTTTAGCCCCACAGACGCCAAAACTAAAGATTTCTTTTGCTTTTGTCCAAAATTCCAGCCAGGCTGGATTTGGGAAACAAATCAGGCAAAACACACAGACCAAAATGACCATTAATCTTCTAGTTGTGTAGACTTGGGCTAATTCACATGATGAATATTTTAACTCTTGAGAGCGTAAAAATGAAACCAAATGGACCCTTGTGGGACCCTTGTGGGTCCATTTGGTTTCATTTTTACGCTCTCAAGAGTTACATCTGGTTGACCAGCTTAGCTGGGGACCACCTTGAATCCTCTCAGGGACCACTGGTGGTCCCCGGACCACTGGTTTAAAACCCCTGTTGTAGAGTACAATATTTTACTTTGAGATGTACAGTAGTTGAGCATACAGTTAGTACCACAAAATTGCACAGTACTAGTGTAAATGTACTTGGTTACATTCCACCACTGAGGTCCTGGCTTTGTTTATCATGGTTTATGTAACCTTTTCCTCAAGGCCATATGACCTCCTCCGCGCCATAGCATCCACGAACCAACGGCAACAAATCATTTAACGATAAAATTAAATTGGATAAGGTAAACAGCCAAGAGCGACCCTTTCCTTTCGCCTGACTGCGTGGGCTTCCATACGCGGTGTACGCACAACTCGAGAAAGCCCCCAACGAAAACAAAACGGATCGAATTAAGAGAAAGTGAATGTTGGCCGACTGTTCCAGGGCCTGCACAATAATCGTTCTGCTGTCTCAAAGTCATTGTGTTTTCCGGCTGAATGAGGAGCGTGGCGAACATGCTTAGGGTGAGCCCTCAGTCACCATGCAGCCCTGTGAGGGTTACTTTGAATGTCTCTTCCCCTTTCTGCCACGCTATCTCGCCGCGTCCAAAAAGAGAAGCAACACAATAAAACAAAAAGAAAATGTGGGAACATCCAGTCCCTCTTGCCTAGTATGAGGAGCCCTTGTGAAGTTCTTAGAAATGTTGTGACAGAATATTAAGTTTGTATTTAAATGGTGAGTCACCAGGACGCGCTCGGCATAATAAGAATTAGAAGAATGGTCAGATATTTGTGCCGCACCCGTTGTACTTTCTTTGTTGTAGGCTATTCGTCTAAGATGTCTGGAGATTATGTCGGTCTCATAGACAAATTGACAACTCTTGCTGGAATTCTTTAGCCTGACCTCAGTCTGAATTGTCATTTCGTTTCACTTCATTGTTCAGACTGATCAGTCCCTCTCTACCACAGCTGTTTAGGATGGGCGTTGTCCAAACATCAGTCTTCACAGTGATTGGTTCATATGAACCTATCAGAATATTGGAAAGCAGACGACGTTGTGGTCGAAGTGATTGACAGGGCTGTTGGCCAATCAGGTGATTTTTTCCACTGTATTGCATTTTAATAATGTTTTAAGTCATATCTTATGTCCTCATTGTGTAGCATCTTTAAAGTTTTGCCTTTTTAATATATTTTTTTTATCTTATTTTCATTAATTTATTTTAGTTTTGTTTTCTTCTTCCTATCTTTTTCTATTGCTCTGTAAAGCACTTTGAGCTCCATTTTATGTCATGAATGTATATCCAGTATAGACTTCAGCTTTTTCCATAGTGCTAGGGTGCATTACATTCTAACCAATGTTAGGATCATCATAGGAAATCTATGATGATACAGCTAGGAGGCAGGGTCTCAAGATTACTAGGGATCCAAACCATGTCCTGCATAATGAATTCAAACTAATGCCTTCGGGTAGAAGATACAGGTTGCCAACGTGCAAGTATGCATGTATGTGTATGTATGTTTGTATTCCCTGTGACTTTTTTGTATTTTGTGTAATGTGTATGACGCCAATGTCTCCCCGTGCCCAGAACCAATTTCTCCCCCGGGAGACTAAATAAAGATCTATTCTATTCTGTTCTATTCTATTCTATTCTATTCTATTCTATTCTATTCTATTCTATTGTTGTGACTAAAACCACACACGGTGCCACCATTACTGCTCAAGGACACGTCGTCCAGACAGCAGCTGCTCGAACCGAGAAACAAAGAACTGAGGCTTAATGAGTTGAATCTATCTACCTTCATGAGGTCCAGTGGAGTGGATGATGAGTGGGTGGCTCCGACGCAGCGAGCAGGGTGGGTTTGTGGTTCAGATCAGGTCCCACCAGGGGCTGACTGGGGCCTCTCTGTGTGCACTGTGACAATCCCTCTCCCCGCCGTGTTGTTGTTCACATGGATTTCCTCAGGGATCTCCCGTTTCTTTCCTGAAAAACATCAGACAGATATATTAGAAACACCTTGATGCCAGTAGCTGGAGCTGGTCTTGTGGCCAGGGGCAGATCTAGGCATGGGCATGGGCAGGGGCGGATTGGCACATATGCCCCCCTAAATGCCATTTTAAATCTCTATCCCCAAGATAGAGATTTAAAATGATTTGAAACACTACTACTGCTAAGAACTAACTACAGCTGTGTCACCACTAAACCAACAGCATTTCATCATTAAAAACAGAAAACTCTCTGAGTCAGACCTTTAGATTTATGCATGCTGCATGTCTGTTGCAACTTCAACAACAACTGATGTTATTAT
Organism: Benthosema pterotum; assembly: GCA_039105355.1. Taxonomy (NCBI): domain Eukaryota; kingdom Metazoa; phylum Chordata; class Actinopteri; order Myctophiformes; family Myctophidae; genus Benthosema; species Benthosema pterotum. Next base: position 33,086,964 of record CM076984.1, read on the forward strand.
TGATGCTTTACTTGACTAATAAAAGTCCTGTAACTGAAAATGGTATGGGGTGGCTTCATCGCCTGTGGCGCAAAGCAACACGGGCAATGAGGCCGCCCCCATACCATTTTCTCCTGCCCCTCCAGCATGTTCTCTTGCCCCACCAAACGGGACATGTTACATCCGCACATGATGCCAGTAGCTGGAGCTGGTCTTGTGGCGATGGAGAATGGCTGACGGATGGCTCCTAATAGTTTGGATGGGTTCATCATGTTCAGCATGGTGTCCGGCGGCCATTATGCGTTAATTCGTTCTACAACCCCAATTCCGTTGAAGTTGGGACGTTGTGTAAAATGTAAATAAAAACAGAATGCATTGATTTGCAAATCGTTTTCAACCTCTATTCAGTTGAATACACCACAAAGACAATATACTTAATGTTCAAACTGATAAACTTTATTGTTTTTTGAAATTATACAATATTTTGTAAATTGATCCCTGCAACACGTACCAAAAAAGTTGGGACGGGGGCAACAAAAGACTGGGAAAGGTCATGAATGCACAAATAACGCCTGTTTGGAACATTCCACAGGTAAACAGGTTAATCTTAAACAGTTTAATATCGTGATTGGGTATAACAGGACCATCCCAGTCGTTCACAATCAAAGATGGGGCGAGGTTCATCACTTTGTGAACAATTCTGTGAGAAAATCATCCAACGGTTTAAAAACAATGTTTCTCAACATTCAATTGCAAGGAATTTGGTGATTTCATCATCTACAGTCCATAATATAATCAAAACATTCAAAGAATCTGAAGAACTTGCTATACTAAAGTGACAAGGCCGAAAACCAACACCGAACACTTGTGACCTTTGATCCCTCAGGTGGCTCTGCATTAAAAACTGACATCATTGTGTAAACGATATTACTGTGTGGACTCAGGAACACTCAGAAAACCATTGTCAGTTTACATAATTTGTCGCTACACCTGCGATTGCAAGTTAAAACTCTACCATGCAAAGCAAAGCCATGCATCAGAAAGGTTGGTCTGAAAAAACAACCAGAAAAACAACCAAAAATGCCTTCTCTGGGTACAATATCATTTGAAATGGTTAGACACAAAGTGGAAAAGTGTGCTGTGGTCTGATGAGTCCACATTTCTAATGATAGTGGACCCAGAGAAGGCATTTCTGGTTGTTTTTCAAACCAACCTTTCTGATGTATGGCTTTGCTTTGCATGGTAGAGTTTTAACTTGCACTCGCAGGTGTAGCGACAAATTATGTAAACTGACAATGGTTTTCTGAGTGTTCCTGAGTCCTCACAGTAATATCCTTTACACAATGATGTCAGTTTTTAATGCAGAGCCACCTGAGGGATCAAAGGTCACAAGTGTTCGGTGTTGGTTTTCAGCCTTGTCGCTTTAGTATAGCAATTTCTTCAGATTCTTTGAACGTTTTGATTATATTATGGACTGTAGATGATGAAATCACCAAATTCCTTGCAATTGAATGTTGAGAAACATTGTTTTTAAACCGTTGGATGATTTTCTCACAGAATTGTTCCCAAAGTGGTGAACCTCGCCCCATCTTTGATTGTGAACGGCTGGGATGGTCCTGTTATACCCAATCACGATATTAAACTGTTTAAGATTAACCTGTTTACCTGTGGAATGTTCCAAACATGCGTTATTTGTGCATTCATGACCTTTCCCAGTCTTTTGTTGCCCCCGTCCCAACTTTTTTGGTACGTGTTGCAGGGATCAATTTACAAAAGATTGTATAATTTCAAAAAACAATAAAGTTTATCAGTTTGAACATTAAATATATTGTCTTTGTGGTGTATATTGAAAACGATTTGCAAATCAATGCATTCTGTTTTTATTTACATTTTACACAACGTCCAACTTCAACGGAATTGGGGTTGTACTTGTGCACTCTCGTACATTTAGCAGATCTGCGTGTCCACAAACGCATCACAACGGCGCACTTTGTGAGCTTGTAGAACGCCAAATTCACTGCACGAATGTGTGCAACTGCCAAAGTGAAATCCATAATTGCAGATATTAGACAGTGCAAATGTAATAAAAAACCTAGCTGTTATAGTCATTATTGTGGTATATTAGCCATGCAGCCTACATTTTCACATGGGGGGTCTCCCAAATGTTGTCTTTTGTGTCCATTTGCAAGATTTTTTCCGAGTGTACAAATGGAACCAAATGAACCCATTAGGGTTCATTTGCTCTCAGAGAAAAAGAAGTGTCTAAAGAAATCCATTAACATGGTGAAAATACATCTTGATGATGTCATCAAGATGTTTCACCATGTTAGTGGTTTTCTTCAGACCTCCATTTCTTGGGAACACAGAATGGGGGAACGTTTTTTTATCATGTCCACCCAGCACCTCTAGGGTATACTAATGACATATTAGAATGTTGAAAACGGGTGGACTTCCGCTTTAACTAATGAGCAACTATGGACAACTATTGAACAACAACCAGAGAGCACTTGTTTGTGATTCATTGTCTTGCTCAACCCAGAACCTTCAATTACAAAACCATGGAATCTTCCTGAAACCCTGTGAGTCATGGATGCCCCCTACCTGGCAGCAAATAGACTGCACATGTGCATGCACTGCTCAGCCAGCTCCATATGTGGCACATGAAGACAGCTGCGTTTCAGTTATATTGATTTATGGCTTGGCAATGCTGCCCTTCAGTGGCAGATGACTAGAATGACTTTCATTGCAGTTCATGTGGGAAGCCTTGCAGTGTGAACTCTAATACTGACTATGTGGTGTAGATTAAATAGATAAGAGGCAGTGAGGGACCATTGGCAACTTTAACCAAATTAACCCTGCTGTCCTTATTTTTGACACATCTTAGAACATACCTGGGCATTATGCGGCCCGGGGCCCAAATGCGGCCCTTTGGCTGACTCTGACCGGCCCGGGGACCACCAGTGGTCCTTGAGAGAGTTCCAGTTAAATATGGAGACTTGGTTAACCAGATGCAATCATCATTTTAGGTAATTCATCTGAATTACCTAAAATCTACACAATCAGATAATGTAAAAGAATGGTCATTTTTTTATCTATGTTTGTCTGTTTTGTTTCCCGAATCAAGCCTGGTATTGTGAACAAAAACAAAAACAAAAGAAATCTTTAGTTTTGGGGTCTGTGGGGCTAAAATGTCATCAAATGGTCGTCCTTTGTGGCTCAAATACTGAATACATAGAGGGCCCTGGTATCAAAAAGTTTCTTCTTGAAATTAAATTAATACTACAGAGACTTTAGTTCAGCCTTTAGTCTTGGCCCTCCACAATATTTTATGTATCTCATGTGGCTCCTTGGGAAAAATAATTGCCCACCCCTGTGTTAGAACATACACCGCACTGCACTTTACACACTCCATATTTGTTTGTCACATTGAGTAGATCATTTGTGGCCTTTGTATTGTATATTTTGGCAGTATATTTTGCTAGCAATTTACTTTGTCTTGACAGAATATTGCCATGTGGAATTGCTTGTTTTACTTAAGTGAAGATAACAGTAATAATGCGAGTACTTCTTCCTTATGTAGTGCATAAGTCACTTCACCTCGCTATTCCCTCTACCCCATACAGAAAGAAAAAACAGCATATCTATAAGCTTACAACGTGTTGAATTTAAAGGAGTTTCTGGGTCAGCTATGGTCGTGTGATAAAGGATGAAAGAATCAAGTAGTTATAGCCTAATACTGTAGCCTCATGACTCATAAGAGTGCTCTGTTTAAAAAAAAAAAAAAAAAAACAGAACAAAATCAGCATCTTTATGTGACATGTTTGCATCTCTGTTTATTGAATTCCAAAACATCAAGTAGGGCATGCTTCATTCTACTTTTGACGTACAGATATTTCACTTACCGTATTTTCCAGACTATAAGGCGCACTTAAAAGCCTTTAATTTTCTCAAAAATCCACAGCGCACCTTATAATCCAGTTTTAAAAGGTGCGTCTTATAGTACGGAAAATACGGTAATAACAACTTGAACACTTGCAGGGAAGGCTTTAGCAGACACGCCATGAGCTTGTCAATCAACTATATTCTGAGAAAGACACTATAGGGCCAGCGTCTCTTGTGGCTCGAAACTAGTGTCTTTTCCGTCTTCTGTTATTTCTGAGTCGAGAAAGGTCAAGAAACTAACAAAATAAGGAGTTTGAATCTCAGGAGAGGATGTGCACCAGATGGTCTGGTTGAGCATAATTATTACTGAAATTTGGAGGAGAAATGTCAGTTACAGAATGAACATATTTTGTTCACTCACCCTGACTTCCATCATGAAGTCAGAGGGAAGGGAGTTGTGCACGCAATCACGCCATGGCATACACAAAGACAGGCAGAGACACACGGTCTAATGCCACAAAAACTGTAAAACCAGACTAACTGATCATTTTGCAAAAGACTAATGGTTTGTAGGCTATGTTAGAGACGTCCCTATACTGTATTGGCCTCAGCGAATACGCTGCTTAACCAGCAATCCGGCACAGAGGTAAGTAGCTACCAATATGTCAGGTAAATAAAATGTTGGGGCATGTTGAACTGGGTTTTGAGTTGCCCAAACTGCAAGTGCACAATGAGCCCTTCTCAAAACGCCACCGTTTGGGGAGGGGTTTAGTCACTGTCCAATGACCATCCAGATTGTCTTCAGCAACTGTTGCTTTCCTGGCCAAGCTTTCCTCTTCTAACGTGTCCATTGGACAAGGCCGGGTTGGGGAGGGACTTAGTGAAGGGCTAATTGAGTGAGGAGTCTGCTATAAACTCACAACACTAATATTTGGTATGTGGTATCGCTATACCGGCTCCAGAACAGAAGAATCGTAATCGGGACATCCCTTATACAGTATATACTTGCATTATTCAATGACTGTCTGTCTGTGTAAGAGCACACGTGATGAGTGTACCTCTCTGTAGGCCAGGACAAGTGCACGCGAAATGTCAGAAGTTGGCCAAAGGAAATAAAGACAGATGTTTTGTGGCAGCTGTCTGAAAAATAAACGGAGTGGGCAATCCATCAAGCCCCAGAGTTCCAGCTCTGCTTAGTGTACAAGTTTCATCATCCATGGCTCAAGGACAGAGTTATAATCCACACAGCCTACCTCTGGTTCCCTGCTTGAGAGATCAAAGCGTCTGCGTCTGACGAGAACAACAAACGAAAGTCCAGCTTTGAATCCTCAGACTTGAGAAAACGGGTGTCACAGTCAATCTGGTTAAAACCATGTCCTCAGCTGGCCCCATTGGTTACCGAAAATGTCAAACGGTTCTCTTGAGTCGGGCTGACTGACGCGTGTTTAGAGAGTTTGATGTTGTTGTACACAAGGCAGCATGTACTCCGAGTGATCATTATAACCCCCTGCCCCCTCCCCACCTTCCTGTTATCATAACTTTGAGCCCTGACAGGGTCCGCCGCATGCAATTAGATATAATTATGTACATGGTATGTACACGGTGTGGTGCACTCCGTACTCCATGCACTATGCATTCTATATGGGGAAGGGTGGAAGGGAAGGAGAGACTGCCGTTGTTTAGCGATATCATGATGAAATGATCCTTTTTGTTTTGCTTCCACAACAATATTGTGAAATATTTACCATATTGAGATTTATACTTCATTTTTCATCTCGGTGGCAGGGCCAGGAAAAAGGAACACAAACAGGATCACGCCCCTGGCCTTGCTCCCACCTCCCTGCACCACCCACACCACACAAAGAATAGTGGCAAACAAGGACGACAGTGAGAAATGGCTACTTGGCACCCCCACCCACATGACACAGCACATTAGGTAAACAAAACCTATCAACAATTATGCTCTCAAAGTGGGCTCTGGGGACACGGGATCCCAACAGCGGTTTAATTTCACGATCATTTAACCAGCGACGGTAGAAGTTATGGATCCGTAAGAGAATGAGGGCTCCATTTTCGTTACGCTGTACCCTTATCCATTAATTTTTTTTTTACTTTTTAAACTATTACAAAAAACATTTTCAGTAGTTCAAATGGCCAGTTTACAAGTTCACAACGTGTTAATAGATTGACATGTTGAAATATTCCAAAAAGGTTTTTTTTTTTCAAAATAGTAAAAATGAAATATGGGATATGGGATAAGGGGTTTAGCATCACGAAAATGGAGCCCTGAGAATGAAGGTTCACATCGTACTGTGTAAGATTTCACTCTGCAAAATGTTATCTCCACACCTACATAGAATACAGTATAGAGTCAGTTGTCAGTAGACTTCTGTGTTAAATCTGAACTAACAACAAATAACTTCACTTGCAGGGGGTCTTTCTTAGTTCAAATGTGTTCAAAACAAGGTTTGCAGCCTAATATACAGTATCAATATTGGAGTGCTTGGCTGAAAAATGTTTGAGAAGCTCTGATATAAAACCACTTTAAGAACAACAAACCAACCAACCAACCAACCAACCAACCAATCAGC
>CM076984.1:33093915-33261180 GCA_039105355.1 Benthosema pterotum
AGCTGATAACAATCTCGCAATCATTAAATATTACATCCGATGTTACACAAGATTTAATTCCTAGTAGCCCCCCCCCCCACCACCACCACCCCACTCCCCTGCGGTCCAAGTCACGGAACGTCTCGGAGGAAGATATCTGTGGAAAGAATTAGCAGAGGGAAAAAAATAAATAAAGAGGAAGAAAAAAAAAGCTAGTTGTCCAACTCATAATTTCATGTCGACTGCCAAATCCAGCGTACAAGGAATGTGTGTGTGTGTGTGTGTGTGTGTGTGTGTGTGGTGTGTGTGTGTGTGTGTGTGTGTGTGTGTGGTGTGTGTGTGTGTGTGTTGTGTGTGTGGTGTGTGTGGTTTGGACGGGACTCAGAGCTCAGGTTGCACCGTAACTCAGATCAGGGTGGATGTGAGCTGAGATGTGTACGGTTCTCCTATACTATACTGTAGGTGCTTGTATAAATGGTAAATGGTCCATTTATATAGTGCAGGGGTGCCACAAAGGTAGATTGTGATCTACCAGTAGATCATACCTGCTGTGGTAGAGGTAGATCACATGACAGTCCCCTGGAATATAGCTGTCAACTCAAACCCCAAATACTGTTTTCAAACGTCAGTAGTAGCACATAAAAGAAACCTTCTAATCCAGGGTTTTTCAATCTTTTTCATACCAGGGCCACTATTTATTCAGCATTTGTGCCACGGAGCACTATTTGAGGACATTTTAGCACCACAGACCCCAAAACTAAAGATTTTGTTTTTCCAGGCTGGATTGGGAAACGAAACAAAAAACCAAATGGACCCGCAAGGGTCCATTTGGTTTCATTTTGACGTTCTTTCAATGCCGCTGTTTCAATGCTCCCACTTTGTAGGGGGACTTGGAATTCATTTTATTTATTTATTTTTAGCAATGAGCTAATCGCTTTTTTGATTTGTAGATCTTGTTGAGCCGGTGATTGGAAAGTAGCAAACTCAAGTCAAAAAAGTGTCAGCACCCCTGATATAGCGCCTTTATCTAAGGTGCTTTGCATTCAAACACACACATTCATATGCCGATTGCAGTGGATACCATGCAAGGTAGCAACCAGCACATCCTTGAGGGCGATTTACGGTTCAGTGTCTTGCCCAAGGACACTTCATCCACATAAGGACCCAGGATTCAAACCCGCACCGACCCGCGGATCGTTGGACAACCTTCGCGTATGTTTGTGTGTATGTGTTTAACTCGCAAAACACAAAAGTAGCCAAAACAGCCAGTCTAGAATCTGACGACACCATTGCAAGGTTGTGAGGAGATCTGACATTTTTGTAATTACAAACCAGTAAAAGTTTGTCTTTTCCCCGCATTGCCGGACATCCAAAGCAGGGGCAGATCTAGGCATGGGCATGGAGAGGCAATGCCCCCCTAAATACCCTGTCTGCCCCACCAAACACGATGGCATTCAAAACAACCCAAGATATTTCAAATTAAAGTGCTTGTATTTAAAATGATTTGCAACTACTACTGCTACTAACTAACTACTGCTGTGTCACCACTAAACCAACAGCATTTCATCATTGAAAACAGAAAACTCTCTGAGTCAGACCTTTAGCTTTATGCATGCTGCCTGTCTGTTGCAACTTCAACAACAACTGATATTATTATTGAGGCTTTACTTGCCTATTAAAAGTCCTGTAACTGAAAATGGTATGGGTGCGGCTTCATCGCGCCACAGGCGATGAAGCCGTCCTTATACCATTTTCTCCTGTCCCCCCAATTGGGAAATGTTACATCCGCCCCTGATCCATAGGAGCACAACTGCACGTGTCTGTGGGAAATGGCTCAGAGATATACAGTATTTGAGACACTGTAGTTGATCACTAATGTTTAAAGATCTGTGGCTAATTATTAGCCAAATATATCGTAATCCATCATAATTGCCCTGCATCTATATTTGCCTAATTGCTGCTAATAAAAAAGCTGATCTTTTTCTTTTGATGTTCTTATTAAACTTTATTAGATTGTTGTGTTTTATTAGGACATGCCAGTAACATTGCAGAGGGACTGGACAACACATGCTGGACATCGACAAATTGTGATGATGGCGTGCCCCCCCCCCCCCCCCCCCCCCTTGACCATTCTAAAAATAAACACGGTTGGATATTTAAAGAGGAATTCCACCCATTTTCAACATCCTAATATGTCATTAATATAGCTTAGAGGTGCTGGGTGGACATGATAAAAACGTTCCCCCATTCTGCGATTCCTGGAAATGGAGGTCTGAAGAAAACACATCTTGATGACATCATCAAGATGTATTTCACCATGTTAATGGATTTCTTTAGACGCTTCTTTTTTCTGAGAGCGTACAAATGGAACCAAAGGAACCCACGGTTCAGAAAAAAATGTTGAAAATGGGTGGAATTCCCCCTTTAAGATGATTTAAAATTGTACAAACTTTGTGATAGAGGGCCGATTACAATGTGATTATGCTGATTATCTAGAGGTCGTTTTAAGATCACAGAATAAGTGCATCATCCCAGGTTTATCTCTGGAAAAGCTCCCCCATATATATGCTCTATGCTAGAGCAAAACCCTATTACATATTCAACCCGTTCAAGCAACTTTTTGACCCTTAAGTTCCATTTGCTCACTCAAACCTGGGTAGAACAGCTTTTTCCATCAGTGCTCCCTCTGACTGGAATGAGCTACAAAAGACGACTAAATTTTCCTCTCTACCCTCCCTGGGCCAATTTAGGGAAGTAATTTCCAGGACCCTTACTCGCACTTGTAATTGTACTAAGTAATTACTGTATACCTCTGTCTTGGCATTCTACTTTGCTTTGTTTCCGTTATGTTGTTGTTATGTTCCTTTTTGTTTTATGAATGTACATTCGGCTACATTGAAAATGAGGGCATGCCCTCAATTGTACCCCGAATTGAAATAAAGGTTATGATGAGATGTAAAGGATTTGATGAAATTCATTTTCGTGCAAAGCTTAATTTTTGTTTGTTTGTTTTTTGGGATAAAAAGAAGAAAAAGGATGAAATCATTCATCTAGTCATTACACTTTTAATGAGGACACGCACGCACACACACACGCACACACACACACACACGCACATGCACGCACGCACGTTTGCAAAATATGTGTGGACAAAAAACAAACAAATACTAAACCATTAAAGAACTGTACAAAAAGCATTCACCACAATGGCCATCAGGGAATAAGAGTGGGGAGGGTGTAGCAGAAATGCATGGTGGTCTCGATGGTGGTCGCAGCAAAGTACAGAGAACCACGGCACGCAAACTAGCCTAGACTTCATCACAACTCTTAACACAGAGCCCAAAAACAATACGAGTTAATTAATTATCGACTTGGGGGCAATAGTGGGTTTGTGTTTCGATGGGCACACACAGTGAAAATTATAAGGTTGTTCTTGGTGGAGCGTGCTGTTGAGGTTCGCACCGCATAAACTAGAGCAGAAAACACTGGCACTTTGTGGCCCTGCGTCAATAGTTGGAAGACACATCAAGAATTAACTGAATCACTGCCACACCATATAGGGCCGCGGTCCAAACATTGACTGCCACACCTTCTACATGTGAAACACCGGAATTGCGTTGCATGTAAACATCCTGTTTCAAGGTTCAAGGTTCAAGGTTTTTTATTTGTCACTCCAGTGTATGTCAGGACATATACAGGGATGAAATAGCGTTTCCATTTTCCACAGTGCAATAGACAAGACAGTGTAGTAAGACAAAAGTCAAGACAATAGACAGTGCAATAAGACAAAGTCGAGACAATAGACAGTGCAATAAGACAAGGTCGAGACAATATATGGACGAGACAACAATAGTGCAGCAGACCAGTAAAGTGCAAACTGTACATCTAACTTGAGGTGAAGGTGCTTAGCTAAAAGTGGCAGTAGTGAAGCTAACAGACAGGACATATATACAACTACTAGAAACTACTGCTAGAGACTGCAGTATGCTACAGCTAGAAACTACAACTAGAAATCTAAAGCTATATACGAGATTACATAGCTGCAACTAAACAACAGCTAACAACAACTAACAAACAACTAACAACAACACATAGCTTACTATGAGGTGAGGTATACATGTGCAAGATAGGATAGGATAGCAGCAGTTCGATCCAGTCCTTCGGTTGTATGTGTGTGTTTGACCATGTGTGAGTGTGTGCATGTGTGTGAGTGAGTGTGCATGTATAAGGGGTGGAGGGTAGTTGAAAGTCCAACGTCCGTGTGCATGTGTGTGTAGGGAGTTCAGCGCGTGCGTGTGTGCGCGTGCACCCCCACCGTGGGAGGGGGGAGGAGTGGCAGCGTGGGGGGGGGGTACCGAGTGGGAGGGTGCACAGTGGCGCACGAGGGGGTGGGAGGGAGTTCAGCATCCTGACGGCTTGGTGAACGAAGCTATCGTTCAACCTGCTGGTCCTCGCCCGGAGGCTCCTCAATCTCTTCCCCGATGGGAGGAGGTTGAAGAAGCCGTGCGTAGGGTGGGTGGTGTCGCCTGCGATCTGTAGCGCCCTGCGGGTCACCCGTGTGTTGTAGATGTCTTGCAGGGACAGAAGGGGGACACCCACGATCTTCTCGGCTGCTCTCACTGTGCGCTGCAAGGACTTTCTGCAGGATGCTGTGCACCCACCAAACCACACAGTTATGCAGCTGGTCAGGATGCTCTCGATCGTGCCGCGGTAGAAGGAGCACAGATGGGGGCTGGGGCTCTGGCTCTTCTCAGTCTGCGGAGGAAGTAGAGGCGCTGCTGAGCCTTCTTGACCAGTGCTGTGGTGTTAGTGTTCCAGGAGAGGTCCTCTGTGATGTGTACACCAAGGAATTTGGTGCTCTTCACTCTCTCCACTGCAGCTCCGTTGATGCTCAGTGGGGAGTGCTGGGTGTGCGCTCTCCGAAAGTCAACAATGATCTCCTTCGTCTTCTCCACGTTGAGAAGGAGGTTGTTGTTTGCACACCACGTGGTCAGCTGGCTCACCTCATCTCTGTAGTTGGACTCATCGTTGTTGTGGATGAGACCGACCACAGTTGTGTCGTCCGCAAACTTGACGAAGATGTTGTTGCTGTGTGTTGGAGTGCAGTCGTGGGTCAGCAGGGTGAAGAGGAGGGGGCTGAGCACGCATCCCTGGGGGGCCCCCGTGTTCAGGGTGATGGTGCTGGATGTGTTTGGGAAGCTGTGTTGTTAATGTCAATGCTAGCGAAGTCAAACAGACCCATCCTTGCTCCAGAAAATGCCAATGTTTTTATCTGGACCTCTGGATAGGAGGAGGACAGCAGATTTATGTGAGAAAAGCAAATAAATGGTAAATCATTTACATAACGCCTTTATCCAAGGCGCTTTACATAGTGCATTATATTCACCCATTCACACACACATTCATACAGTGATTGCGGCTGAAGCTCAGCGGGAGCAACTTGGGGTTCAGTGTTTTGCCCAAGGACACTTCGATATGAGACAAGGAGGAGCCAGCATTCGACCGGTGACCCACGGATTGGACAACCTGCTCTACCCCATTTGCAGAACCGCTTGGAATTGAGATGGTTCATCTTCAGGGGCGAAACACGAAATAGATATTTAAAGTAGAGCGGAAACAGAACATACATTGGCATGGAGCCCTGAGGGACGCCACTCAACCATATGGGGTTTAAGTGGTTAAAGGAACGATGAGGGTTTCTAACCATCCCCTCCGTCCCCCCATGGTAAACAGTGAGCGCCTATTGGCTCTGCAAACTCTGTCATCTGGCAGCAAAAAAACCCCTCTAAATCTTGTTATAAGCTCAGAGAGGATAGAGAGGAACGGTGCATTAGAGCCATGGGGACATTAGAAGAATTATTCGTGAGGCTTTTCAATGCCAAAAATAATCACAACAATAACGGTTCTCCAATGCAACTCTTTAAGCGAAGCTCGTGGGTCCGTTCCTTGACGGGGTTAGAGGGAATAGAGAGGTGACTCATACACTACGCCAGGAAGAAGAAATACTCACATTATTACTGCTATCTTCACTTAAGTAAAACAAACAATAACACAATATGGCAATATTCTGTCAAGTAAAGGTAAAGTAAATTGCTAGCAAGATATATTGCCAAAAAATATACAATCCAAAGGCCACAAATGATTTACTGAAATGTGACAATCGCAGAATTACGAGCTACCACTAGTTGTGAGCCTACAGGTCAGCTATTTTTGCATAGTCGGGTACAAATTGGGCCTTAACTGTCAAATAATTGTTGTAGAGCAGGGGTTTTCAACCTTTTTGATACAAGGCCCCACCAGTGGTCCCCGGACCACTGGTTTAAAACCCCTGTTGTAGAGTACAATATTTTACTTTGAGATGTACAGTAGTTGAGCATACAGTAAGTACCACAGAATTGCACAGTACTAGTGTAAATGTACTTGGTTACATTCCACCACTGAGGTCCTGGCTTTGTTTATCATGGTTTATGTAACCTTTTCCTCAAGGCCATATGACCTCCTCCGCGCCATAGCATCCACGAACCAACGGCAACAAATCATTTAACGATAAAATTAAATTGGATAAGGTAAACAGCCAAGAGCGACCCTTTCCTTTCGCCTGGCTGCGTGGGCTTCCATACGCGGTGTACGCACAACTCGAGAAAGCCCCCAACGAAAACAAAACGGATCGAATTAAGAGAAAGTGAATGTTGGCCGACTGTTCCAGGGCCTGCACAATAATCGTTCTGCTGTCTCAAAGTCATTGTGTTTTCCGGCTGAATGAGGAGCGTGGCGAACATGCTTAGGGTGAGCCCTCAGTCACCATGCAGCCCTGTGAGGGTTACTTTGAATGTCTCTTCCCCTTTCTGCCACGCTATCTCGCCGCGTCCAAAAAGAGAAGCAACACAATAAAACAAAAAGAAAATGTGGGAACATCCAGTCCCTCTTGCCTAGTATGAGGAGCCTTGTGAAGTTCTTAGAAATGTTGTGACAGAATATTAAGTTTGTATTTAAATGGTGAGTCACCAGGACGCGCTCGGCATAATAAGAATTAGAAGAATGGTCAGATATTTGTGCCGCACCCGTTGTACTTTCTTTGTTGTAGGCTATTCGTCTAAGATGTCTGGAGATTATGTCGGTCTCATAGACAAATTGACAACTCTTGCTGGAATTCTTTAGCCTGACCTCAGTCTGAATTGTCATTTCGTTTCACTTCATTGTTCAGACTGATCAGTCCCTCTCTACCACAGCTGTTTCTAGGATGGGCGTTGTCCAAACATCAGTCTTCACAGTGATTGGTTCATATGAACCTATCAGAATATTTGGAAAGCAGACGACGTTGTGGTCGAAGTGATTGACAGGGCTGTTGGCCAATCAGGTGATTTTTTCCACTGTATTGCATTTTAATAATGTTTTAAGTCATATCTTATGTCCTCATTGTGTAGCATCTTTAATGTTTTGCCTTTTTAATTATATTTTTTTATCTTATTTTCATTAATTTATTTTAGTTTTGTTTTCTTCTTCCTATCTTTTTCTATTGCTCTGTAAAGCACTTTGAGCTCCATTTTATGTCATGAATGTATATCCAGTATAGACTTCAGCTTTTTCCATAGTGCTAGGGTGCATTACATTCTCACCAATGTTAGGATCATCATAGGAAATCTATGATGATACAGCTAGGAGGCAGGGTCTCAAGATTACTAGGGATCCAAACCATGTCCTGCATAATGAATTCAAACTAATGCCTTCGGATAGAAGATACAGGTTGCCAACGTGCAAGTATGCATGTATGTGTATGTATGTTTGTATTCCCTGTGACTTTTTTGTATTTTGTGTAATGTGTATGACGCCAATGTCTCCCCGTGCCCAGAACCAATTTCTCCCCCGGGAGACTAAATAAAGATCTATTCTATTCTATTCTATTCTATTCTATTCTATTCTATTCTAATGTTGTGACTAAAACCACACGCGGTGCCACCATTACTGCTCAAGGACACGTCGTCCAGACAGCAGCTGCTCGAACCGAGAAACAAAGAACTGAGGCTTAATGAGTTGAATCTATCTACCTTCATGAGGTCCAGTGGAGTGGATGATGAGTGGGTGGCATGTTTCTTTCCCAGCTCCGACGCAGCGAGCAGGGTGGGTTTGTGGTTCAGATCAGGTCCCACCAGGGGCTGACTGGGGCCTCTCTGTGTGCACTGTGACAATCCCTCTCCCCGCCGTGTTGTTGTTCACATGGATTTCCTCAGGGATCTCCCGTTTCTTTCCTGAAAACCATCAGACAGACATATTAGAAACACCCTGATGCCAGTAGCTGGAGCTGGTCTTGTGGTCAGGGGCAGATCTAGGCATAGGCATTGGGGGGGGGGGGGGGCAATGCCCCCCTAAATGCCCTGACTGCCCCACCAAACACGATGGCAAGCAAAAACAACCCAAGATATTTCAAATTAAAGTGCTTATATTTAAAATGATTTGAAACACTACTACTGCTAATATCTAACTAGAGCTGTGTCACCACTAAACCAACAGCATTTCATCATTGAAAACAGAAAACTCTCCGAGTCAGACCTTTAGCTTTATGCATGCTGCGTGTCTGTTGCAACTTCAACAACAACTGATGCTATTATTGATGCTTTACTTGACTAATAAAAGTCCTGTAACTGAAAATGGTATGGGGGCGGCTTCATCGCCTGTGGCACAAAGCGACACGGGCGATGAGGCCGCCCCCATACCATTTTCTCCTGCCCCTCCAACATGTTCTGCTGGTCTTGTGGCGATGGAGAATGGCTGACGGATGGCTCCTAATAGTTTGGATGGGTTCATCATGTTCAGCATGGTGTCCGGCGGCCATTATGCGTTAATTCGTTCTACTTGTGCACTCTCCTACATTTAGCAGATCTGCGTGTCCACAAACGCATCACAACGGCGCACTTTGTGAGCTTGTAGAACGCCAAATTTCACTGCACGAATGTGTGCAACTGCCAAAGTGAAATCCATAATTGCAGAGATTAGACAATGCAAATGTAATAAAAACCTAGCTGTTATAGTCGTTATTGTGGTATATTAGCCATGTAGCCTACATTTTCACATTGGGGGGTCTCCCAAATGTTGTCTTTTGCGTCCATTTGCAAGATTTTTTCTGAGTGTACAAATGGAACTAAATGAACCCGTTAGGGTTCATTGAACCCGTTAGGGTTCATTTGCTCTCAGAGAAAAAGAAGTGTCTAAAGAAATCCATTAACATGGTGAAAATACATCTTGATGATGTCATCAAGATGTTTCACCATGTTAGTGGTTTTCTTCAGACCTCCATTTCTTGGGAACACAGAATGGGGGAACGTTTTTTATCATGTCCACCCAGCACCTCTAGGGTATACTAATGACATATTAGAATGTTGAAAAGGGGTGGACTTCCCCTTTAACTAATGAGCATCTATGGACAACAATTGAACAACAACCAGAGAGCACTTGTTTGTGATTCATTGTCTTGCTCAACCCGGACCCTTCAATTACAAAACCATGGAATCTTCCTGAAACCCTGTGAGTCATGGATGCCCCCTACCTGGCAGCAAATAGACTGCACATGTGCATGCACTGCTCAGCCAGCTCCATATGTGGCACATGAAGACAGCTGCGTTTCAGTTATATTGATTTATGGCTTGGCAATGCTGCCCTTCAGTGGCAGATGACTAGAATGACTTTCATTGCAGTTCATGTGGGAAGCCTTGCAGTGTGAACTGTAATACTGACTATGTGGTGTAGATTAAATAGATAAGAGGCAGTGAGGGACCATTGGCAACTTTAACCAAATTAACCCTGCTGTCCTTATTTTTGATACATCTTAGAACATACCTGGGCATTATGCGGCCTGGAGCCTTTGGCTGACTCTGACCGGCCCGGGGACCACCAGTGGTCCTTGAGAGAGTTCCAGTTAAATATGGAGACTTGGTTAACCAGATGCAATCATCATTTTAGGTAATTCATCTGAATTACCTAAAATCTACACAATCAGATAATGTAAAAGAATGGTCATTTTTTATCTATGTTTGTCTGTTTTGTTTCCCGAATCAAGCCTGGTATTGTGAACAAAAACAAAAGAAATCTTTAGTTTTGGGGTCTGTGGGGCTAAAATGTCATCAAATGGTCGTCCTCTGTGGCTCAAATACTGAATACATAGAGGGCCCTGGTATCAAAAAGTTTCTTCTTGAAATTAAATTAATACTACAGAGACTTTAGTTCAGCCTTTAGTCTTGGCCCTCCACAATATTTTATGTA
This sequence comes from Benthosema pterotum, assembly GCA_039105355.1. Classification (NCBI taxonomy): domain Eukaryota; kingdom Metazoa; phylum Chordata; class Actinopteri; order Myctophiformes; family Myctophidae; genus Benthosema; species Benthosema pterotum. The sequence continues at coordinate 33,104,149 of CM076984.1, forward strand.
TCTCATGTGGCTCCTTGGGAAAAATAATTGCCCACCCCTGTGTTAGAACATACACCGCACTGCACTTTACACACTCCATATTTGTTTGTCACATTGAGTAGATCATTTGTGGCCTTTGTATTGTAATATCTTTGTCTTGACAGAATATTGCCATGTGGAATTGCTTGTTTTACTTAAGTGAAGATAACAGTAATAATGCGAGTACTTCTTCCTTATGTAGTGCATAAGTCACTTCACCTCGCTATTCCCTCTACCCCATACAGTATGTACTTAAAAAAAAGAAAGAAAAAAACAGCATATCTATAAGCTCACAACGTGTTGCATTGAAAGGAGTTTCTGGGTCAGCTATGGTCGTGTGATAAAGGATGAAAGAATCAAGTAGTTATAGCCTAATACTGTATCATCATGACTCATAAGAGTGCTCTGTTTTTTTAAAAAAAAAAACAAAATCAGCATCTTTATGTGACATGTTTGCATCTGTGTTTATTGAATTCCAAAACATCAAGTAGTGTATGCTTCATTCTACTTTTGACGTACAGATATTTTACATACGGTAATAACAACTTGAACACTTGCAGGGAAGACTTTAGTAGACACGCCATGAGCTTGTCAATCAACTATATTCTGAGAAAGACACTATAGGGCCAGCGTCTCTGGTGGCTCGAAACTAGTGTCTTTTCCGTCTTCTGTTATTTCTGAGTCGAGAAAGGTCAAGAAACTTAACAAAATAAGGAGAGGAAGTGCACCAGATGGTCTGGTTGAGTCATAATTATTACTGAAATTTGGAGGAGAAATGTCAGTTACAGAATGAACATATTTTGTTCACTCAATCTGACTTCCATCATGAAGTCAGATGGAAGGGAGTTGTGCACGCAATCACGCATACACAAAGACAGGCAGAGACAGAAGGTCTAATGCCACAAAAAGTGTAAAATCAGACTAACTGATCATTTTGCAAAAGACTAATGGTTTGTAGGCTATGTTAGAGATGTCCCTATACTGTATTGGCCTCAGCGAATACGCTGCTTAACCAGCAATCCGGCACAGAGGTAAGTAGCTACCAATATGTCAGGTAAATAAAATGTTGGGGCATGTTGGACTGGGTTTCGAGTTGCCCAAACTGCAAGTGCACAATGAGCCCTTCTCAAAACGCCACCCTATGGGGAGAGGTTTAGTCACTGTCCAATGACCATCCAGATTGTCTTCAGCAACTGTTGCTTTCCTGGTCAAGCTTTCCTCTTCTAACGTGCCCATTGGACAAGGCCGGGTTGGGGGGGGGGGCTTAGTGAAGGGCTAATTGAGTGAGGAGTCTGCTATAAACTCACTAATATTTGGTATGTGGTATCGCTATACTGGCTCCAGAACAGAAGAATCGTAATCGGGACATCCCTTATACAGTATATACTTGCATTATTCAATGACTGTCTGTCTGTGTAAGAGCACACGTGATGAGTGTACCTCTCTGTAGGCCAGGACAAGTGCACGCGAAATGTCAGAAGTTGGCCAAAGGAAATAAAGACAGATGTTTTGTGGCAGCTGTCTGAAAAATAAACGGAGTGGGCAATCCATCAAGCCCCAGAGTTCCAGCTCTGCTTAGTGTACAAGTTTCATCATCCATGGCTCAAGGACAGAGTTATAATCCACACAGCCTACCTCTGGTTCCCTGCTTGAGAGATCAAAGCGTCTGCGTCTGACGAGAACAAAACGAAAGTCCAGCTTTGAATCCTCAGACTTGAGAAAACACGGTGTCACAGTCAATCTGGTTAAAACCATGTCCTCAGCTGGCCCCCATTGGTTACCGAAAATGTCAAACGGTTCTCTTGAGTCGGGCTGACTGACGCGTGTTTAGAGAGTTTGATGTTGTTGTACACAAGGCAGCACTGTACTCCGAGTGATCATTATAACCCCCCTGCCCCCTCCCCACCTTCCTGTTATCATAACTTTGAGCCCTGACGGGGTCCGCCGCATGCAATTAGATATAATTATGTACATGGTATGTACACGGTGGGGTCCACTCCGTACTCCATACACTATGCATTCTATATGGGAACGGGGTGGAAGGGAAGAGAGACTGCCGTTGTTTAGCGATATCATGATGAAATGATCCTTTTTGTTTTGCTTCCACAACAATATTGTGAAATATTTACCATATTGAGATTTATACTTCATTTTTCATCTCGGTGGCAGGGCCAGAAAACAGGAACACAAACAGGATCCACGCCCCTGGCCTTGCATCCCACCTCCCCTGCACCACCCACACCACACAAAGAATAGTGGCAAACAAGGACGACAGTGAGAAATGGCCTACTTGGCACCCCCACCCACATGACACAGCACATTAGGTAAACAAAACCTATCAACAATTATGCTCTCAAAGTGGGCTCTGGGGACACGGGATCCCCCAACAGCGGTTTAATTTCACGATCATTTAACCAGCGACGGTAGAAGTTATGGACCCGTTATGGACCCGTAAGAGAATGAATGTTCACATCGTACTGTGAAGGTTTCACTCTGCAAATGTTATCTCCACACCTACAGTAGAATACAGTATAGAGTCAGTTGTCGGTAGACTTCCGTGTTAAATCTGAACTAACAACAAATACCTTTACTTGCAGGGGGTCTTTCTTAGTTCAAAATGCGTTCAAAACAAGGTCTGCAGCCTAATATACAGTATGTCAAGGGTGCTTGGCATGAAAATGTTTGAGAAGCTCTGATATAAAACCACTTTAAGAACAACCAACCAAAACACACACACACACACACACACACACACACACACACACACACACACACACACACACACACACACACACACACACACACACACACACACACACTATAAAAATATTATGAAATAATGAAAATAAACATGCTATACTGTATGTGCAGGCCAAAAGAACATCAGTGATGGAATAGTTGCCAAAAAGGTGAGTAACTCGGACGGAGAGTGTACAAATGGACCCTAACAGGTCCAACTGGTTCCATTTGTTCAAGTTAAACTAACACAAAATGGTAGCCAGAGATAGAAATGGCATTAGATGGGTCATCTGTGACATTAGGATAATAGGTGGCAATGTTAGGGCACTTGAAACCAGCCGCTCAGTGCTATTTCCTAAATAATAATAATGATAATAATAATAAAAGATACAAAATGCTCTCTGCACCACTGCCTCAAACATGAAAGTCTGGGAACCACTGAAAACCTGTGAATCAATCCATGGCATGGTCTGAGCTCTTTCTGAGCCAAAAAACTGGGTTTGTCCAGTAGGTGTCGCTAAAACACTGACTAAACTAGAGCCAAAGCACACAGAGAGCTGCATCTATGGAGGGAACCTATGCCCTGGATTGTCTGCCTCGTAGTCAGGGGCGGATTTAACATTTCCCAATGGGGGGGGGACACTCCATCGCCCGTGTCACTGCGATGAAGAAGCACCCATACCATTTTCAGTTACAGGACTTTAATTAGTCAAGTAAAGCATCAATAATAAGTTGCTGTTGAAGTTGCAACAGACACGCAGCATGCATAAAGCTAAAGGTCTGACTCAGAGTTTTCTGTTTTCAATGATGAAATGCTGTTGGTTTAGTGGTGACACAAAACTGTAGTTAGTTAATAGCAGTAGTAGTGTTTGAAATCATTTTAATTATAAGCACTTTAATTTTTGTTTTGCATGCCATCATGTTTGGTGGGGCAGTATGGGCATTTAGGGGGGCATTGCCCCATGCCCATGCCTAGATCCGCCGCTGCTCGTAATTGACCCGAACCAATCACAGTGTTCGTAGGCGGGTTCTCCCATTGTTACTACAGATACAACAGAAGGAGTTTGCACCACCAGCACCGACCTGACTGACTGACTGACTGACTGACGGACGGACTGCACTGGACCGGACTATACACTTTAACAGGACTGCACCTAGAACCATCTATGACTGATCTCCTATGTAGTCCTCCGGAGGGATCTTTCACCGTCACCAGCTTTTCATGAAGACGTCCAAGCAGCTCCTCGCAGCAGCACGGAGACAGACGAAGACAACACAAACGAGCCGATTATGCCGAGATAATAATAAATCAATAATAATAGAAAAGTAACTTGTTACTTTCTAGCGCCCTGCTGCTCCCCCCCAGATTATGGCATGCGATGATGGTTCTCCCAACAGGGGGGACTTCCCGGACGGAGTGATGATGCCCAGACCCCCTCCGTGCACATGCAGCAACATAAATAATAATAATAATATCAATAAGTGCATGAAGAGCAGCAGGAGTTCATCATCAGCAGCCGGCAGCAGCAGCAGCAGTACTACCATCACCACCACCAGTCTGATCTTCTTGGGATTATTCATGCTGTCGCTCTCGTTGCACGCCGTCACGCTCGTCTGCTACCTGGACCTGCGGTCCGAGGTGAAAAAGGAACTATTCTTCCACCAGAAAAGGGACCGATCGTCATCGTCGTCATCATCGTCATCATCATCATCGGCGGTGTTGACAGCGCTGGGCGCTGCTGGTGGTGGTGGAGGAGCGGCGGCGGTGGCGGCGGAGCTGGGTGGGTTGATGGAGGGCGAGCCGGCGCTGAGCGGCGGCGACTCGGCGTCCAGCAGCGGCAACGGCCGCGGAGGAGGAGGAAGAGGAGAGGGGCACGGAGGAGAGGTAATAACTCCCCATCCCACCACCACCATGGGGTTTAAGAAGCGCCCTTACTTCCCCCTCACTAGTGCAGCTCAAAAGTGGCAAGCAAGCCAGAGGAACTGGTCATTTTGCAGTGGTCTATGTCAGGGGTTTTCAACCTTTTTGACTCCAGGGACCGCCATTTATTCGGCATTTGAGCCACCAACCACCATTTGATTACATTTTCACACCAAAGACCTAAAATTAAAGAATTCTCTTGGTTTTGTCCACAATTACAGGCTGTATTTTGCCAACAAAACAGTGTAAACTTCTTAATTAAGTGGTGCTGAATATTTTAACTCTTGAGGGTGTAAAAATGAAACCAAATGGACCCGCAAGGGTCCATTTGGTTTCATTTTTACATTCTCAAGAGTTACATCTGCTTAACCCACTTTCCATCATTTAGCCTGGGGACCACCTGGAACCTTCTCAGGGACCACTGGTGGTCCCCAGACCACCTGTTGAAAACCCCTGGTCTATATTATTGAATTAGAGATGTCCCGATACCGGCGGATATCGGCCGATACCGGATAACAGGTATGACCGGCCCTTATTTGTCATATCGGGTCATAACGGTTTATGCCAGCCTAACCCCGATCATCCGACACATGGGGGGCGGGGGTATAATGGGTTGACACTGACCCTATAGGCATTTCGACATTGTTTCCATTCCGATCAACATTACCGCGCGGAGACGAGACATGTTTCGTGTTGATTCACCTCGTCTGCTCACTTCTCCTGTTCCATAATGCGTTTATAGGGTGTCAGGTTGTGTAGTGTGTTCTGTTATGGCATGTTTTTCTGGGCACAGTGTCTCTTACAGTAGCTTGTCCAAATAATGATTCCCTTTCCCCACCACCACCACCCCCCTTCTTTCTTCCTTCCCGCACGCCGCACGTTACAGTTCAGGTGCTGCTGCTCGCGGATCGGTTTCCATGTCAAAAGATTGCCTCAAACATATTTTGCGAATAAGTAATGCTTTCGATCCGCACGTTGCGTGTGATTCAGACTTATTACAGCTAGAGGAGGAGGAGGGTTTGGATAGGAGCAGAAACCCCTGGCTGGCTGGCTGTGGTGCTGCCTGCCTGCATGCTCCTGTCACCTGGCCAACACGCTGCTGTCTGTCTGCCTCGACTACTAGACTAGAGTAGGAGGACAGACTGCATGCAGGGGCTCTCAAACTTTTGAATTTCAAAGTTTGAATGGATCCTTATGCATTCATTCTACTGTAATTACAATGCATTTTACAGAGAGTGTACAAATGGGAGCCCTTACGCATCCGTTTGGTTACATTTGTGCATTCTCAAGAATTACAGACCCAGAAAAGCTCCACTTGGAGCGCTGCTAGTTCCCCGGGGCTGATGTTGACAACCAGTGGTGTGTAGGCTAGTAGTGAGACACACTGAGCCAAGTTGAAACTGTTCAACTCTTAAAATCCATTCAGTTGTGTAGAGACTATGGTCTGAAGCAGTGGTTTTCAACCTTTTTGACACCAGGGCCCACCATTTATTCAGCATTTGAGCCACGGACCACCATTTGAGGACATTTTATCCCCACAGACCCCAAAACTAAAGATTTATTTTGCAGACCAAAATGACCATTAATCTTCTACATTCTCTAGTTGTGTAGACTTGGGCTATTTCAGAGGACGAATATTTTAACTCTTGAGAGTGTGAAAATGAAACCAAATGGACCCGCCAGGGTCCATTTGGTTTCATTTTTACGTTCTCAAGAGTTACATCTGGTTAACCAACTTAGCTGGGGACCACCTGGAACCCTCTCAAGGACCACTGGTGGTCCCTGGACCACCTGTTGAAAACCCCTCGTCTGAAAAATGGGAAATGCCTACCAATGACACAATCAAGCTTATAAGCTTGATTGTGTCAAAAAGAAAAAGAAAAGGGGGGGAGAAAAGCTGTCTTGTCCTGGTTGCTCCAAACCACACAGATCACTGTGTGATCCACATAGAACCTGGATTATGATCGTCACACAGTATCTTATTCACACAGATGGGGTCAGTCGGTGTACGTGATGGAGCAGGTGGAGGAGGGAGGGGGGCTGGAGGGAGGGAGGAGGGGGGAAATGTACTTAATTACCAGCAGGTGCAGCGCCCGGGGGCTGATGTAAATTCATCAGGGCTGGGATGCCGGGCACTTGGTAACATTACTTGGGCTGCGGCCAGATTCATCTAACGTACATGTGTTTTCTTTTCTGGCACACGGAGGGCTGGGCTGATCAAACTGTTTATTCTGCTTTAACTCGTCTGATTACGCCTCAGCTTAACTGTTAACCCCTCCAATATAATAAATAATATTAATAACCATGAAATCTGACGGTCCTTGCTTCTACTGAATGGCAAGGAGGACCTTTTTTTAGGGGTTAAATTAATTCAGGGCTACACAGTGGAGTCATCTTCGGATAACTCACTGTAGCATCTCTGAGCAAAGCAACCAAAGATGCTGATGATCAAATCTCCGGATCGCAGTTCTGCATCATTTTCCTGTCATAAGGAGGCAGGGCGACCCAAGGGCCCCATTCATTTAGGCCCCGCAATGTCCTTTGCTAAAGCTTATTTTAGATAGCGGTGGTTTTCCCGGTTGAACCCGATGGAGATTGGCTTGGTATTCAGCCCAGATGGAGATGCTTCATGAGGTGAAAGACTGTGGCCCAGCTGTAAATATTTAACAGCGCTGTGATGCTGTCCTACCCAGATGTCTGCATTAAACAACTCTGATTACACATCCCACAGTTTACATAGTTGGAGAAACAGGAGCATGTGGCATTTGGACGTGGAGGCCGCACTTGTTAGCTTTTGAGACATTTACTTTGAAGATTTTTTTTTATGGGCCTAAACATTGTTTATTGGATTTTTCACACAAGTCGACATCAAAGGCACGTCAGAAGCATCAATGGGATTCAAAGTGATATGCAGGTATACAATCAAGCATAATTGAATACGAAAAGTCATGCATAGAACAACAAAGACTAATCCACCAAAAGAAAAAGAAAAAACAAAGGTAAAGCAACAAACAAACAAACACGCGTCCACACGACATGCTGCACAAACATACCACAATCTAAATACATTACGAAACGTTACAACATATAGCTGGTTGATCGGCGTGATCCCCAAGTCCTTGTTGAACTAAAATAAACCTTGAGCACAAATAGATCGGCAAGAACGCTCTCTATGTCATGAACTCTATTGACTCTTATGTCCTCGTCCAGAGGACACCAGCTGTCACCTTGTCCTTTATACCGGCATGCTAGGAGGGCACAGTCCACCGTACAACTACAATCTGTTTTACATTGCAAGCTCCAATCAGGGGCGGATCTAGGCATGCATGGGCATGGGGGGGTCAACGCCCCCCTAAACACCCAGTCTGCCCCACCAAACACGATGGCATGGAAAACAACCCAAGATGTTTCGAATTAAAGTGCTTCTAATTTAAAATGATTTGAAACACTACTACTGCTACTATCTAACTACAGTTGTGGCACCACTAAACCAACAGCATTTCATCATTGAAAACAGAAAACTCTCTGAGTCAGACCTTTAGCTTTATGCATGCTGCGTGTCTGTTGCAACTGCAACAACAACTGACGATATTAGACTATTCATGCTTTACTTGACTAATAAAACTTCCTGTGACTGAAAATGGTATGGGAGGTGTTTGTCAGGTATGTCCAAATATAAAAATGGTATGGGCCCATGTCGAAGCGACACGGGCTCGTGTCGCTTTGCGCCACGGGCCACGGGCTTTGCGCCACGGGCGATGAAGCCGCCCCCATTCCATTTTCTCATGCCCCCCCCCCCCCCCCCCAATTGGGAAATGTTAGATCCGCCCCTGTCTCCAATCAGACTGGTAACGAAAAACAACAGCCCAAACACTTGTGTGTTGGGTGCAGGGCAGCGCACGCAACATTCTCGCCCAGAGATTAGAAAATGGGGAGTTTTTGTTACTTTTCACTGGGTTGGTCCGTGTCCAGCGCCTCGACAACCACTAGAGTAGTAACTCTGCCCCGTAGCTCCTCTGGTATTTGGGGTTGTAAGTAAGTGCTCCTCCTAAACAGCTTCAAGTGTTGGAGATGTGAGGCGCAATGCTAAGAGTGCATTTGCTCATGAATGAGGTCATCATGCTGCTTTGTGGGTAAAAAAAAAAGTTTTATGAAGGAGCCAAAAAGGTGGGGCCCTCGGAGAGATATGGGAGAGTTAGGCTTCCACAGTGGAAAAAATATGGATCTGTAATACCTGAAGAATTATGACCCAAGACATGTCTAAATCCTGACTGAGTGTAAAACTATGAATGTACCTTTTAAGGAACAATGTTTCTGATTCAGTTATTGGTAAGGATGCAAAGTAGTCCATGGTTACGTCATGTAAATCCTTTTATTTCCTAATACTATAGCTTGTCTGTTAGAACAGTGGTTTTCAACCTTTTGGACACCAGGGATAACCATTTATTCAGCATTTGAGCCACGGACCACCACTTGGTGACATTTTAGCCCCAAAGACCTAAAACTAAAGAATTATTTTGGTTTTGTTCACAATTCCAGGCTGGATTTTTTTCCCAAACAAAACAGTGCAGACGTCTTAATTAAATAGTGCTAATTCAGATGATGAATTAGCAGTCACTCTTCAGAGTGTGAAAATTAAACCAAATGGACCCGCAAGGGTCCATTTGGTTTCATTTTTACATCCTCAAGAGTCACATCTGGTTAACCAACTTTCCATGATTTAGCCTGGGGACCACCTGGAACCCTCTCAAGGACCACTGGTGGTCCCCGGACCACCTGTTGAAAACCCCTGTGTTCGGACATATATTTTTTTGTTCTGTTTTTGCTTAGCTTTAGTTGACAGAATGTCAAAATAACAAAATAATAATTTCATTGGCTATAGATCATACCTTCTTATGAACAAAGTAAGTCTTTTGCTTTGAAGTTGAAGGACTAGACAAACCTGATCTCAAGCAATTAATGGCTGATAAAACTCCCAGCTCAGGATCTATATTTGCCTCAAAACTAAAAGTTTCTAAACAATTTCTTAATCCTTGGCATATACAGGGTAGGGTGTGCTTTTAACAGCGTTAAAGAGCTGAGAAGCTGTGAAAGGATGGCACGAGTAAGGGGAGTTATGTGCAACATAAGTCCTTATGTAAAACAGTTTCCGTACATTGAATACCTGTTTGCGTGTTAACAAATGTTAATCTCATACTTCTGCAGAGATAAAAGTATCCGTAGAATTTCGAGGTGGCATATTCTTGTGTCTGATCCGAATCGAGTTTAAGTAAAAACAAAAATAGTTGCCAAAAACGAATACCTCTTCATCTTGCCAGAGAATGCAGAGTTAACTTAAGGCATGATTTGTGACGAGACAGGCGAAGGTAGCAAAGTGTTTTTTTCCTGCTCAAACTGGCATTTCAGCACTCCTCCGACTGCCAGAGAGGCAACAGGAGAAGGCAAGGATTTGTGGCAGACCGAGATAAGGTGGAAGTGTTCTGGAGCCTAAACTGGCACTTGAAGCTTATCCAGATCTGCTTTTAGTGTAACAGAGAGTGGACATTACATAAGAAAGTGGACGGTGGGTCACACTAAGGGTCCAACGGCTTCCAAATCTAGCCATCTGCCGCTGCATGGCAACTGAAAGGTGTGCCCATGTGACCACTTTACTCAGACCAAACCTCTTAAAGGGGAACTCCACCCATTTTCAATATTTTACTATGCCATTGATGTACCTTAGACACTAAGGTACATCAATGGCATAGTAAAATATTGATCGATTGGTTTCGGGGTTTGCTAAGGAATTTGTTGGGCAATTCTCACGGCACACTTGGACTTGCCCCAAGTCACACTAAAGTGACGCGGCACAGTCGTTGGGAATGACTGCCTTAGAGGTGCTGGGTGGACATGATAACAAAGTTCTCCCATTCTGTGTCCCCAAGAAATGGAGATTTGAAGAAAACCACTAACATGGCGAAACATCTTGATGACATCATCAAGATGTATTTTCACCACATTAATGGTTTTCTTTAGACGCTTGTTTTTTCTGAGAGTGTACAAATGGAACCAAATTAACCCGTTAGGGTTCATTTGGTTCCATTTGTACACTCTCAGAAAAAAAAATGAAAATGGGTGGAGTTCCCTAACGGGTTAATTTGGTTGCATTTGTACACTCTCAGAAAAAAATGAAAATGGGTGGAGTTCCCCTTTAACTTGCTCAGGGGAAGAGCGATATGCTAGGCTCATGGGCTACAGGCAGAGCTACTCTCCTATCTCTCTAGTACACACACACACACACCCTAGCCCTCGACCTCAGCCCAACCCTAACGGGAAACCCAATCCGGAATGGATGAGTCCCCAACGTGACCACCTGGATTTGAACCCGTGTTTCCAGAGTAGTTGGAAAGCAAACAAAGGGGATCCCCCCCCCCACCCCCCACCCTCCTTGGCCAAAGGGAGACACTAGGCTTTGACGTTTGATCTTCAGGCAGGGATACACTGCCACGCCACGCCTTCTTCCAAGTGATTTGTAAAAAGTACAAATGGAATGGATTGGAGGATTAGTCTAATTAGATTGTCAACCCCCCCCCACCCCCCCCCCCCGACTTGAAAAAGAATGCAGCCCTGTTTTTGAGGAGGATATTGATCCACGCAGTTCTTAACACGATGTGAGAATATAAAGCCGATGACACGTCTCGGTCTTTGATCCATTGTATCTGTTATGAGACTAATGATTTAAAGATGTTGGAAACTCCAATCACAGTTCTTCAATAATGTGCTTGTCAACAGGATGAATCGAGACAAACACAGACAATCTGAAAATCAGTTGTCATGCATGCTAAACAGTGTCGTGTTAAGCAGTGTTTTGCCTCCCAAATCTAACACGGTGAACACACTCGCACACAGTCGTAACTAAGATGCTGTTTTGTTTTAATCAACAAGTTAGTGAAAGTTCAAATTGCTAATCATTGAAACGGAGAACTATTGCTGTGCTTCAAATCTCCGTATACTACAGCTGTGTGGCCTGCTTGTAGACTTCATTGTTTCGTTGGATCAACCTGTAGGTTTGCTAGGTGCTCCGCCGTTGTTACGGCTCCGTGTATTTCAATCTGTATGAATGGCTGTGCAAAAACTGTGTCATTTGATATAACTGCCAGCGAGCAGGACCTTAACCCGCCACACAGATGACGTCTTAAGTTACACTTTAGGTTCTATCCGGTGTTGTTGCTTTGACAGACATTACATGAGCGTGTGAAGATGGAATAGGCCTACGGTACATACGTAAGCATGTATGTGACTGTCTGTTTGGCCGCTAATCAGCTGGTTCTGCGTCAACCCTGAGCTTTATTAGGTGATCTACTCCAGGGATGCCCAAAAGGTAGATCGCGATCTACCAGTAGATCACACAGACCATGCAGGTAGATCAGGACAGTCCCTATAGATCTGTAACTCTTGAGAGTGTTAAAACAAAACCAAATGGACCCGTAAGGGTCCATTTGGTTTTCGTTTTACACTCTCAAGAGTTACTCTTTGAGTGTAGCGCAATTAGAAAATGGAGAATAATTGTTATTTTGACCAATGTTTTGCCAGTTCTCTTTCCCAGTTGTGGACAAAAGCAAGTTCTTAGTTTTGGGTGCAAGAAACGTCAGTATTAACATATACTGTACAAGAAACCTTCCAATTCTCTCCCTCTATGTTTCATTTTAAGCGCATTATTCTTAAACACTATAACAGTAAGTTACACCATCACCACTATTTCAAAACTCAAACTTTCTAGGGGGCCTTGAAATGGATTTTCAGTAATGGAACAATCACATTTTTGATGTGTAGATCTCGTTGAACCGGTCATTTTGAAAGTAGCTCTCAAGTCAAAAAAGTGTGGGCACCGCTGATCTAGTTGTTTTTGTATGCGCCCGCCTCTACCCATGCATGTCTCTGGTAAACGCTATACAACAGGGGTTTTCAACAGGTGGTCCGGGGACCACCAGTGGTCCTTGAGAGGGTTCCAGGTGGTCCTCAGCTAAGTTGGTTAACCAGATGTAACTCTTGAGAACGTAAAAATGAAACCAAATGGACCCTTGTGGTCCATTTGGTTTCATTTTTACACTCTCAAGAGTTAAAATATTAATCATCTGAATCAGTCATTTTGGAATGTATGTTTTTTTTTTTGTTTCCCCAAATCCAACCTGGAATTGTGGACAAAAGCAAAATAAATCTTTAGATTTGGGGGTCTGTGGGGCTAAAATGTGCTCAAATGGTGGTCCGTGGCTCAAATCCTGAATAAATGGTGGTCCCTGAGATGAAAAAGGTTGAAAACCTCTGCTATACAACAACACATCTAGGCCTGATGGTTTCGTTCTTCCAAGTCTATAACTTGAACCCCTAGTAAACCTTGAAATCAACATTAAAATGTCCAGCTCTTGACCATCACATCACCATCAGCTGCTGTGCATGATTGTATGCAACAAAGTGAACATTTCATTGCTTGCGTGAGCGGAGCGGGCGCAAGTTAAGCGATTGGTGCGTGCTGTTCAGTGGTTGGTGGTGCACGGTGTACTCCAAATGGCTGGCTTAGCTGATGATGTAATGGTGACTAGGGATGTCCTGATGCCACTTTTTCATTTCTGATCCGATCTCAATACCACAATTTTTGTGTTACCCGATACCGATACCAAATACCGATACCAGAGAAGAATATATATAATAACATACAAAAGAAAAAATACCTTTTATATGAAGTCACCAACTGGGAATGACATACTCCTCTCTCAAATGTGCACTTGGGAAACTCCAAAGCAAACTCCACATGACCCAACATTTTACTTAACTGCCATGGTGTCAACCCCCTATCCCTGTGTCTGATCACTGGTTAGGCATATTTGCCAATATGTGACCCGATAAAGACAAATAACCAATACTGATACTTTTCCGATAGCTACATTCAGTATCTGCCGATAACGATATGACAAAAAAGGGACAAAAAGGGCCGATCTGATACTTTGGTATCGTTATCAGGACATCACTAATGGTGACGTAACTAAAAGACATTTATAGCTAAAACCATGAGTATTAGCTCACACACGCACGAGTAGGCCATGGCCTAATTGTTGCGCAACGAGTGCTGACCAAGTTTGTTTATTCAACAGATCAATTTCTGGACATAAATATACAGTATATTATGAGCCAGTCCTATGAGCGTTTGTCAGCTCAGAACGACGCCTTTAGCGGAGGATAACCCCTCAATGAGGAGGAGATGCCCATTTGCAATGTACGTATGCAGAGAAGAATGCCTTAGAAAACATAAGCCTGCGCATGGCGGGGTAGGTCATGGGTTTAACCATCTGTGTACGGAACGCGTTTTGTTGTTCAAAGCATTATGTTACACGCCACTCTGTGGCGCGATATGAGCTCCATTCCAAGAATATATTCTATGTGATGATTGTAGTTTCTGAGTTTCCGACTAGTTTCTAGTGTTTCTGATGCTAGTTTCTGACATATTCTAGCAAAATTCTACGTTCCTGTGTCACTCAGTATGTTTCATTTTAGGACAGAAGAAGTTCTAGGGATCCCCAGAAGCAACAATTTTAGCACAAAATATTTTCTTCCGAAGTAATATATTCAAAGATTTGCATCACATGACCTACGAGCTCATATCGGCCACTCGGTGGCGCGATATGAGCTCGTAGGTATAATATTTTTCAATAGCTAAGTGTAACATAATGCGTTGAACACCAAAACACGCACAGTGCACAAAGGGTTAAGTCTACAAGGCCCTCTGGGGGGAAATCTGGGCTGTGGAAGAAGAAGAAGAACAAACAACACTTTCCCCTTCAACAGCCGCAGTTAATGTGCCCTTGAGCAAGCAAGGCAATAAAGCCCAGCTGTCTGTCCAACGGAGCTAGTGCTGTGTGTGATTCCCAGCAACTAAAAAAGACTGCGGTTTGCGTTGCACTGGTCAGGTTCCAGGTGTGAACGCAGGGACCTTACCCTGCTGGAAAAAAAAAGAAAGAAAGAAACACGGCAAGTGTCTTTCTTAAACGCAGGGTAAATAAAAGTTAATAATAATAAAAAAGAAAGACTTGTTTTAGAAGAATGATTAGCTGCCTTTAGTTCAGACACTGTCGATTACTTAAGCTTAAGCGTTTTCTCATAACCAGTATATGAAATAATCTCTCCTCTGATGTTTGCCTTCAAAGTCTCACAAAGAACAGATGCTGAAACATCTGGAGTCTAGTTAACAGCTATTAAAAAGAGTCAAGTTTGATGGGACATAACGTCCTCGGCAGCCTACATGCACTGGGGGGCGCCAGGCTGTGCTGTCAACCCCGTCAACATCTGAGTTAATTGTGACCAGGGCATGATCAGATATAACAACAGTATCGTATGAGCGCACACACACACACACACACACAGACACCCACACGGAACGCGTCCTCCTTGTTGCTATCGGTGATAGTTGATCGATGTTGTTTTTAAAAGGTGTGATCGGAGCCAAAGAAAGAAAGGCTGAAAGATGAGTTAAAAGCACCACAGAGGACTGAATCATCTTGGCGGAGACAAGTGCAAAACCGGGTCAAAGACCTCGTACACTTGCACACCCTGACGATATATATATATATATATATATATATATATATATATATATATATATATATATATATATATATATATATATATATATATATATATATATATATATATATATATATATATAAATTAGTATTTGTTATTTGAAGCCGATAAGTGATAATAATTCTCCGTCCCGTCCAACCCCCCACCCTTTCCCGTTTGTTGTACAAACCGTGCATGCGAGCGCAAAATTGCACATCCCTGGAGTCAGTGAAATTTAGTCATATCCTCGGAGCAACGGGGAAGCATGTCCTCGGTGCGCGGCGGCACCCCCACT
This sequence comes from Benthosema pterotum, assembly GCA_039105355.1. Lineage (NCBI taxonomy): Eukaryota > Metazoa > Chordata > Actinopteri > Myctophiformes > Myctophidae > Benthosema > Benthosema pterotum. The sequence goes on from CM076984.1 coordinate 33,119,715, forward strand.
ACACACTTTGAAGATTTAAAGGGCCTCTAATTAATAGCTTTTTTTCTTCTACACCCCCCCCCCCCCAATCTCCCGTAGCTGAACAATGAAAGGTTTACTCAATAGTTGGCACTTGGCATACATACCAACACATTGTCATCCTGATTTACTGTAACTCCGCACGTCTTTGAAGGGTATAGAGGAGCTGTAAATAGTATAATGGCATGAAATGAAGCAAACAATACCACCACGGTCCCAAAGGCAGACGTATAATAGGGCAGGAGGGGAGGAGAGGAGAGGGAAAAAAAAAACAACTCCTGTGAACTTTGACTTTTTTTTCTCTCCCCAGCCGCCTGTTTATAGCTTCCATGTAATGTTTATTAAAGGCACCAAACAAACATACTAGCTTGGTAGTAGCCTAGCAGATTGTTTGTTTGTTTTGCGTGCGTTTTTTTTTTTTTTCCTGTGTGTTGTTTTGTTTGATCGGAGCTTAATCTCGGGGCCCCGAAAATTGGCCGTTGGAACCCGTGTTTGGCTGTCAGAACAGACGAAAGTGTGATGCCATATGCCTCGAAACATACACCCAGAACCCTTTGAGGGGTAAGAAAGCCCCCCCACACCCCCCCCCCCCCCCCCCACATATGCCAACAGCTGGAGTGAAGATGTGGAGACAGACACCTGCGCACCAAATGAAACAGCGAAGCGAACGTCGCTCGCTCGCGCTCTCTCGCAGCGGAACATCTGGAGGCCTGTGTGTGCCGACAAACCGTTCCAACACATAGCTCTGCTTCAGGATGGAATTCCCGTGCTTATAAGGTCAGACATGGTTGGCGGCTGGTCAGGGATGTGGACTTTAACTACTTTCAGCTTTGCCTGACACAGCCCTGGCGGGGGTGAGGCTGGGTGTGTGTGTCTGCGTGTGTCTGTGTGTGTACGTGATGGTGGTGGTGGTGGGGGGGTGTTCGACATGATACAGCTCATCCCTCTCTGGGGGGGTTCCACATCTGAGTTGAGGTATAGACAAGACCCGAAACATAACTTTTCCTGTCTGTCTCTCTCCTATGGGTCCTTCAGTGGCTGGAGCATGAAAAACCCACACAAAGAGACAGCGAGGGGTCACCCCGCCGTAGCATTCGGTAGACTGATCTGTTCATTGTTGCCATTGAGGTTAAACTACTATGTTTATTTGCCTGTCACAGATGGAGAGAGAGACGAGGAGGAGAGGCCTGGTCGTATCGTATCGGCCCAGAGGAGGAGGAGGGTGTGTGGAGGGGCGGAGGGGAGAGGAGGGGGGTCAAATTGGGTTTGCACCAGAAATGGAAATAAAGAGGTGAAAGTGTCCGTCAGCAAGCCTGCCGCCGGCTCGGTGATTCATCTGCGAGCAATAGGATTAAATGATACATCATTATTCATCATTATTCGATTCAGGGCTTTTTTTTTTGGGTGCCGCCGCGCGTGTCAATGCTCCTCCGGAGGATGTCGGAGTTTGCACAAACTCCGAGCAGATGTCCAGTTGCAATAACAGTTATGGGCCCTATTTGTCCTCAGCCATTGACAGCCTTTATGTCTGCGCTCCTTCGCCATCACTCACACTGACACTCCAAAAAGTGGCGACCGAGAGAGTGATCTCTCGAAGATTGCGAGGCTCGACGAAAAGAAAAGGGTCGGCTGGGTGGTCTTGTTGTGTACCAGCGGCGGAGCTTCTTTTGTCTTTTTTTTTTTTAAGTTTCGTTCTGGGAGCTCTCCCAAAGATGTGATCACACACTGGCTCTCTAACAGCATGTGACTTTGAACAATAGGACTAAAAGGCCGCCTTTTTTTGTTGGTTGGGATTTTTTTGGGGGGTGGGGGGGGGGGGTGGGGGTAGAGGAGTGGGTAAACGTCGAATTTTGCGGCGAAAACGTTTAACTGTCGGAGTTGGTCGCGTTTGCATAAGTGTCGGGGCGGTTACGGTGGGGTCAGGGCGTCCCGCGGAGTTCATGTGAATGTAAGTCGACCAGAGCACAGTCACATAAGAACACAGGCATGTGGTTTGTCCTGCCACTCACACCCCCATGGGAACACCCCCCCCCACACACACCCCCCCCACACACACCCCACCTCCGCTGTAGCATAGCCCTTCCTGTTTTTAAGAGATGAGCTCAGACCTAGCTCCCATCAGATCCTTTCTTCACCTCCATTTATTAGCTTATTCATGCCACTTCTGAATAGGGGTTGGAACCAGGTGCCACATGAATGGGGTATTACTCTCAGATTAACCACAATTCATGTCCTCCTTTTGTATAAAAAGGTGAATTTTAGAGCAGTCGTGCCCAGGTGACTGTCTCAAGCGGCGGCGGAGACACAGACAAAAGTGACTTGGGTTACGGGGATAGGTTACAGCACCATTGGGACGTGACAATGGCTTGGCCCCGAATGAGTATGTTTGGTTGGCACTGTCTCGTAAGCTTTTCAAAAGGCCCAAGTTGTCTCTGTGTAAACATTATACCCCCAAGAATAGAGAGAACACTTGTAATGTGGCTCCCGCTCCTCAAAATGTCCCCCCCTCCTCGATCGCGTTGTTTCGTTTCGTCGCACACAAATCATTAATCCTCTTTATGTTTTCTCCACGATAGTATTCACATTTTAGAGAATGTTGTCTCCGCTAAAAGAGTCAGTGGGCCCCATGCTCCCTCTCTCTCTCTCCCTCTAGTCTTGGACTTTTGTGTAAAAAAGAATAAAGTTTCCATCCTCACTGGTGTTTATTTTTGTTGTCTTCTTTCAGCAGGACAAGTCACTACACCGGCACAGTGACTTCGACTCCACAGAAGACAGCCGAGGAATAACTCAGCGATCAAAACGCAGCCCGGGAAAACAATCAGACTCTGGTATGGACTTTATTTTGTTTTTGAGGGCTTTTTTTTCCTCCCCTCCCTCCCCACCAAGTAACCCATTTCTCTTTTTTGTTTTTTGGTTCTTCAACCACTTTTTCATCACTTTCATCTTTCTTCCTTTGTTTTTTTCTTTGGGAGACCGTGGTTACCTTGGCCCCCGTGTCCCCACAGTAAACCTCCCATCCATCTGCTTCTCTAAAGCTCCAATGACAAAAAGATTCAAGAAGCAGGAGACAAACTTTCAACGTGTATTTGCTCTTTTCTGTATCCAATCAGTCAATATATATATATATATGGAAGCTTCAATACCACAGACCTTGGCTTGACGTCAATACATCATATATTTTATTTAAATAACCTATAGTGTCCTTATTCTGTAGCGGATCGGCATTAGATCTACAAAGACGGCATCGGAGTCGCGGCGTGATGCCTCGTGAGCTTGTAGATCTGCATTTTCTGTATTTTTATATTTGGCTTAGAGCGAAGACAGGCGGAGGCCCAATACATAACCCTGGGGGGATTCCGAGTCAACACAGTACAGGGTTTAGTGGTTAAATACAGGGACCGTATACACTTCTGGAGAATAACAAAAAAATCTCGATCTGCTGGACACATGTGGACACACACATACTGTACTATAATTTATGTTTATTTAGAGTCAATTAACAGTGGATCCATCCAGCAATAACACTTGATCCGTGACTTCTCGTACCATTGTTTGTTTTTGGGGGGTGATTTGCCTTAGTCCAAAAAGCTGTCTTATGTTGGATTTAGGGCTCTTAAATTTTTTGTACAAACAGTTTGTTAATGGTTTCTCACTTTTTTTTGCGGAATTGATGTTTTACTGCTCGGTGCTTACTTAACAAAGCAGCTCCACCGCATAATGTTGCTGCCTTTATAGAGTCAAAGGATTTAACGGAATGGGATTGATTATTTCTTGGACAGCTAACAAGGCAAACAGAGTTTGGGAGACTTTTCACCAATTTGAAACAGACAGCCCGAAGGCTCTGTGTTGATTCCCCCACTCTCAAAATAATATCGATTCCCTGAAATATCCCTTTTGAATCACAGTGTATGGTACGGTCGCCCGTGTAGAACCCGGGAACTCCGAAACCCGGCCCCGGTGTTGTCAACCTGATTTTTTTATCGTGACACAAATTCGTAATTTCTTTTAGTGGACGCACAGCGTAGTCGAGTCAGGGGGAAGGGGTGGGGGGTTACCAGGTGGCCATTTAGAAAAGAAAGGAAAAATAAAAGTGCTGACGGCTATCAACTCGGAGGCAAAGACTCGAGGCTTTGATGGCTTTCATTAATTTTCATTGATTTGATTTATCACAATCAATACCCCCCCCCCCCCCAAAAAAAAAAAAAAAAAAAAAAAAAAAAAAAAAAACAGAAAACCATATGGCCAATATGCTCTAAACTTTTTTCTCAGAGCTTTTGTTTAGAATGTGAGCTATGCAAATAAAACAGCGAAGGCTTTTGAAGTCCCCTGTCTGAGTGCAACAAGTGCAGCTTATGATCACAAGGCATTCCAGTCGTCTGTGGCGTGACACTGAATACTTGGGGGGAAGTTTAGTGATTGTGTTTAAATTAGAAGAAAAAACTCACCTTTGAGACTTTCTACATAAATCAGTAAAGTCCCGAGCCCTCTAAACACTAATCATTACCAGGTCTCTCTCTCTCTCTCTCTCTCCCTCTCTCCCTCCCTCTCTCTCTCTCTCTCTCCCTCCCTCCTCGCAGCGTACAGACAAAGGCTTTTGTAATCTCAGCCTTAGATCTGTGTGTGTGTGTGTGTGTGTGTGTGTGTGTGTGTGTGTGTGTGTGTGTGTGTGTGTGTGTGTGTGTGTGTGTGTGTGTGTGTGTGTGTGTGTGTGTGTGTGTGTGTGTGTGTGTGTGAGAGAGAGAGTGAGAGATACACGCACGCATGCATGCACACGTGTGTGAGTGTATATGTGTGCGTGCGTGTGTGCGTGTGTGTGCGCGCACACACACACACACAAACACACACACACACACACACACGTGCATTCCCTGCCCTCCTAACGGGCACCAGATTCCAGATAGGGGCTGCTCGCTCGTTAAGAGAAATCCATGCGGATGCATCCACTCATTTACCCCAGAGGAGAAACGTCGGCCATATGTTGGAGGGTCTCAAACTGTGAGGTTTTAAGGTTAAATGGCCTTTGTAGTTGTAATGACATGGTAAACACAAGAACAGCGAGACGGCTTGCTTTCTTTCCTTCTTTTTTTTTTTTTTGAAAAGGATTCCTTCATTCAGCTGCGCCACACGGCCCGGCCCGGCCCGGCCCCGCACGGCACGGCACGGCGCACATGCACAGATGCACACGCAAGTGCATTCTGTCTCTTTTTTTAAGGCACTGACAGAGATGCCCCCACCGAAACACATGCAGTCACTCACTCACGCGAGCACACACACACACACACACACACACACACACACACACACACACACACACACACACACACACACACGCAGCTGTAAAAGTAACACACACTCCGAGCAGACATGCGCGCACACACACCGCCGTGTACACACACTTTCATCTGCATTCCCCATCTGGGCCTAATTCAAAGAAAAGGATTTTGGCAGGATGAAGTATCTCTCTAATGATCTTCTCCAGTTCCACTGCCTGTGAATGCTTAAGGCACTTGTTCATACAGAGGAGGTGAAACCACACTTACAAATTACTACACTAGAAGATACCACAGACTGACATACCTCCACTCAATTGCTCATTGCAAGCACATCTGAATCTGTTATTGTAGCCCTGTTTAGTGTACCTACACGCAACGAGCTGGATACACTAGACGTTATCCGAGATGATAATTGTTCGGGAGACCATTTCAAACCTTTAATCACTTTGTTTTCGTTCGCTTTTTCTTTCCAGAATCGACGGGGAAGGAGAGAAGGAAAGGCAAGAATAAAGGTAACTTGGAAGTCCAGCCTGGATTTCTTCCACGCCGTTGCCATTGATTAGGTCTCCCTGCCCCCGCTGCCTGCCTGCCTCTGCGCAAGCGGCAAACGCACCGCCAATGTCATCCAATATCGCAATCCAATAAGTGTCTTGGCTCACGCTGGATGTTAGGCATCCAGTTTCCTGTGTTTCTACTATCCCCTGGGCAACCCCAAGCGCACCGAACTGAGCACTACAAAGCCTTTTTTTTATTTCAAGATTTGTACAAAGTTTTGACTGCTGACCGACTTGCTGACTTTTTTTGTTCATTTCTATCTCAACCTTCCACATCAGGTGGCCGGAAAAGGCCGGGCGCACAGGGTCCCCCAGGCCCGCCGGGCCCCCCGGGGCCCCAGGGCCCACCGGGCATCCCAGGGATCCCTGGCATCCCAGGTAGCAACGCCGTAGGGCCAGCAGGGCCTCCCGGACCCCCCGGGCCTCAAGGGCCTCCGGGCCTCCAAGGACCTCCAGGTATATACCTTATCTTTCACCTTGTTTGTGTGGTGTGTGCCGATATACCATAGTTTAACTCATGGGGTTTTCAACAGGTGGTCGGGGGACCACCAGTGGTCCTTGACAGGGTTCCAGGTGGTCCCCCAGCTAAGTTGTTTAACCAAATATAGCTCTTGATAACGTAAAAAATGAAACGTTTCATTTTTACACTCTCAATAGTTAAAATATCCATCCATGCGAATTAGTCCAAATCTACACAACTGGAAGATTAATGGTCATGGACAAAAGCAAAATAAATCTTTAGTTTTGGGGTCTGTGGGTCTAAAATATCCTCAATTGGTGGTCCGTGGCTCAAATGCTGAATAAATGGTGGGCCCTGGGATGAAAAGGGTTGCAAACCACTGGTTTAACTCAACTATAACTATAGACCCCGGCCTCACACTGGGACACTGTACAGGCCATCCATATGTCAATATCATGGACACACATTCATTACTGGAATCGTATTTGGAACCAGACCGTCAAAGTCTCTTCTAGATCTGTCAAAAAGGCCTGCAATTAGCCCTTCACTAGTCCCTCCCCAATTCAGCTTTGTCCAATAGGCATGTTAGAAGAAGAGGAAAGCTTGACCTGCATAGCAACAGTTGCTAAAGTCCTTGTATTGGTATTGGACAGGGAATAAACCCCACTCCAAAAGGGTGGCATTTTGAGAACTGTAAAAATATGTGCACAGCATTTCTTTTTAAAAACAACGTATCGTCATATACTGTAGGACAGGGGTTTTCAACAGGTGGTCCGGGGGACCACCAGTGGTCCTTGAGAGGGTTCCAGGTGGTCCCCAGGCTAAATGATGGAAAGTTGGTTAACCAGATGTAACTCTTGAGAATGTAAAAATGAAACCAAATGGACCCTTGCGGGTCCATTTGGTTTCATTTTCACACTCTCAAGACTTAAAATATTCATCATCTGAATTAGCACCATTTAATTAAGAAGTTTACACTGTTTTGTTTGCAAAATTCCAGCCTGGAATTGTGAACAAAACCAAAGGAATTCTTTAGCTTTAAGTCTTTGGGGCTAAAATGTCATCAAATGGTGGTCTGTGGCTCAAATGCTGAATAAATGGTGGTCCCTGGTGTTAAAAAGGTTGAAAACCCCTGCTGTAGGAGAACTATGCTGGAGAGGTTTGTCTAACTGTGATTGTATTTGTGACACTTGTTTTCAGGATGCCAATAAAACGTCTTTTAATTGGACCATAGCAGTTTAGGGAGGGACTAAACTACAGGTCAATTGTTCACACTTCAAAGATCATTTTAACCGCCAAAAAAACACAACTTCTACGCTCACAGTGCATGTGACACGTTGTCGCTAGCTTGTAACTTGCACTCGACAAAGCATAAAAAAACAGAGCTAGTTTTGAAATCTACGCTACTACATTCGCCCAGTTTACTGTAATTCATCAGATTAACTCGCTCGGGAGGCAGTTCACCATAACAAGTGACAGTACTTGGTGAATAATCCACCGACTGAGAGAGAGGTTTGGACCGGGTTTGGGAAAACAGTCAGAGATTTCAGCACGCAATCTTGCACAAGAAAAAAAAGCCTTCCCCCTTCCCACACTACAAGAGGGGTCAAGCTGCCAGAATCAATGAACTCATTGTCATCGCATTAAGTGATTTCGGTGCAAGATGTCAAACATTGTGTGGGAATGCAGTGATCAGGGGCTTTATACTATGTCACTGGCTGTTTTGTTTCAACTGTCATCTCTTCCTTTTTCTGTTGTTGGCTACAATATGACGATCTCTCTTTCTCTCTCCCTCTCTCTCTCTTCTTAGGGGTTGTCAAAACAAAGGAATTCCAGGTATAATACGTCATATCTTTAAACACAAACTGTGTCCCATGTGGAATGTCCCTAATTGAATGGAATTGTGATCATTTATTACTCATCACCGATTCTCTGATGAACTTTTTTTTCTCCCTTCTCCCTTCTTTATTTTCTTTCACAGCCTGCAGTGGTTCATTTACAAGGACAGGAAACCACCATCCAAGTAAGGGAAGGTAAGGACAGAAAGCTAATGTTAAATCTGTTTATTTTTATATATCTTATAAGTTAAAAAAGGGCCACTTAACCCGTCTTCAGCCTACGTCCGTATACTTGTAGAGTCGCCAACCGTCACGCAAAGCTGTTGTAAATGTTTAAAAGATGAAATCGTGTGCACTTTGCACACTTCCATAACTGCTTTGTTCGTTAGAATCATTTTTTCTGAAAATAAGTGTGTGTGAACAAGTCAAGTCGCTAGTGAGGACTGAACAGGGTTTTTTCTCTGGGGACTGTAAATACAGTAACTTCCACAACTAACGTTCATAGCAGGGGCGGATTGGCACATATTTTCCCACCAGGACAATTTTGCCTTTGCCAGGCCACCCTCGGGGGGCAGCTGGGTAACCAGATGTAACTCTTTGAGAGCGTAAAAATGAAACCAAATGGACCCTTGCGGGTCCATTTGGTTTCATTTTTACACCATCAAGAGTTAAAATATTCATCATGTGAATTAGCCCAACTTACACAACTAGAGAATGTAGAAGATTAATGGTCATTTTGATCTTACGTTCCAGGCGAGCATCTAGCGCATTCTAGTGCATTTTGGATCTTGTCCAGGCCACTAGGTGGCGCAGGCCACCGGGAAAACTCCCTGTACTCCAGATGGCCAATCCGCCCCTGGTTCACAGTCTCAAAAGCACACACACAGTCACACAACACTACTAACAAATAGCCCCCTGCGCATCCTACTCCCTCTCTCTGCCACACCATGCAGACACAGAGACTTTATACTCGCAGAGTAAACAAGTGGAAACATAAGCGACAGAAAAATCCCATACTATGGATATAATTAAAACGTCCCCCTGTGCACAGCGCAACTGATATCATTTTAGAATTTAACATATCAAACATTAACATTAAGCAATTCCACAATGACTGGGTTACAAAACCAACAATCAAACTCAACAATCAAATTTAATACTATACAGTAGATCAATAGATTCATCTATAAAGGGCTAATGTGCAGCATTAAAAGCTAGCACCAGTGATGTATTAATAGTTAAACAGGAGTATGTATTCATTATCAATGATACTCCCATCCCTCTCCCAGCTCTCCAGAAAACAGAAAAATACATATTCACTTTGGGTTGCCAATTTAATTTCGTCAGGAGAGAGTATCCATTAATCAGCTCCAATCATTTGCTGTTCCGGTTCCAATCTTGTGTCATCGGTTCTAATTCAACTGTTCTGTATATCCAGTCTGAGTTATCTCGGATCGAATTGGTATTCCGACCTGAAAACCTGTGTGTTCCTATTCAAGATGGGGGGGGGGGGGGGGGGCGCTGGGGACCTCCCATGCGCTAAAACAAACACCCTGCAGCAACGGCGATCGCTATCAGAGCGTAGAGGAACTATCGAAGTGTTCTTTCTTTAATTGACAGCAGCCTTTGGTTCCGTGTCCTCTCTCCTCCTCCTAGACCTCTCGGAAGGCGTGCTGAGGAACTGGAAGACGGTGTCCATCCACCACCGCGTCTTCAAGATGCACTCTCGCTCCGGAGAGCTGGAGGTGCTGCTGGACGGGGTCTACTTCATATATAGTCAGGTAGAAGTGAGTACGGTCCTGGACCTAACTCTTATATATTACAGCAGTGAGTGACTCCACCATTGACAACTTTGTTTTCAACCAAGGTCCTCCATGCTGTAGGTCAGGGGTTTTCAACCTTTTTTGGCTCCAGGGACCACCGTTTATTCAGCATTTGAGCAGCCACGGACCACCATTTGATTACATTTTCACACCAAAGACCAAGAACTAAAGAATTATTTGGGTTTTGTCCATGACAATTCAGGACTGGATTTTGCAAAGAAAACAGTGTAGACTTCTTAATTTGGTGGTGCTAATTCAGATGATGAATATTTTAACTCTTGAAAGTGTGAAAATGAAACCAAATGGACCCGCAAGGGTCCATTTGGTTTCATTTTTACATTCTCAAGAGTTACATCTGGTTAACCAACTTTCCATCATTTAGCCTGGGGACCACCTGGAACCCTCTCAAGGACCACTGGTGGTCCCCGGACCACCTGATGAAAACCCCTGCTGTAGGTTGCTTCTAGAGAAAGTAAAAGATGGGTGTTAATTGTTTTACATTCCTTGCTTTCTTGGGAGGGGGCATCAAACATGGTCCAAAATCCATATTTGTTTACAAAATGTTAGTTTCTTTCTTTTTATTATCTACTACGGTCCTAATAAACCCCAGAAGTTCACAGGATCTACTGAGTGTGAAGGAGGCAGCAACGCACAGCCATACTGATCCAGAGTCTCAGTATGGCAGTTTGTCACATTCAGTAGATCATTTGTGGCCGGTTATAATTTCCTGGGGTTTATTAGGACTGTAGTAGATAATAAGAAACAAATTGCTTTAAAGGTTTGTAAACAAATATGTATTTAGGGTCATGTTCCATACTGTAGATAAAACTAAAGCAAGGAATGTATAAAAAAAAAAAACACCCTACCTTCTCTAACAACAACCTAAAACATGAACCTTTGTTGAAAAAAACAAAGTTGTCCTTTATAAAGGCGCTGATACACCTAGCAATGTTTTGATCAATATCAACAAGCAACATCAATTACCAACATTGACTTTTTCTATACAAAATGCTCCTCCTGGTTGTTTAGAAAAGTCAGATCATTAGTGCCCTCTACTGGTCAACATTTCGGATATCCTCCAATCACAGCCCTCCTTGGCATCACATGATCCTTTGCCCCAGGCCAACATGCATTTAAGAGCAACTTGATACAAACAAAGATGGTGTCCCCTTTTTCTTCTAACGTAGCCCGCCCTTATCTATATCTAAACTAGACTCATGTCCTAAAAATGCGGTCATATTATATATATACAGTATATACTATTGTAGTAATGACACTCAATGTTCTTCTTTTCACAAATGAGTCTTGAAAAATGGGGGTTGTCTCATAACAAGAGTTATTTTATATTCAGATTGTTGTTTGCAGTACATTTCAAGGACAACTCAATACAAAAACTGACTAAAAAGACCGCTTAAAACTATATACTTACCCTATACAACTAAAATAAACAAATAAAAACACCATTGGCATCTTATTTCTTTCATAAATAGAGAATAGTTCACTCAACAGGAACTGCACCTGTCGCAGGTTGAAGATGTCATATGTCCTTGCGTGGTCTGGCTCTATGGAATATAGGGAATGCATAATTATGCTCGTGTGACATCATCATTCTGCGACAGGAGCACTTCCTATTGAGCGAAATATTCTCCATTTATGAAAGAAATAAACTATTGAAAGTGTTTTCATCTGCATGTTTTAGTTATAGAAGGCAAATATATTGTTTTAAGGCACATTTGTCTTATTAGCCAGGGATCCTTTTAACTGTTGGGGTGACACTACAAAGTGGTACACTTGTTTCCAATAGGGTCCCATCATTTTCATCTCATCTGGGAATTTATCATAATGTCATCTATAAACAAATATAAGAATTATTCAACACAGCGGTACATCCATTCAAAAAGTCAGTAGGGCAGAGTTAATGTCAGGAGGAGCATCAGTAGATCAATTGTCACATTATATATTTGTGTGGCAAGTGTCGGTGTGTTTTATAGGTGGCGGCAATGCACCAAACTTCGCTGTGTTGCGCAATGGCCACCATAAAAAATGAAAGAAGAAAGGGACACGATCATTGTTTCCAAAGTCGCTCTTAAATGCATATTAGCTTCTCCCAGACTCCCACGGATTAAACTTTCCTAAAAACATGGCTGCTGCTTCACTGCGGTAGACAGAAACAAGGATTTTATAGATTGTTTTATTGTAAGTGAACATTTTGAGAACAACTGTTGGGTAAAAATGATTCAATACAATACTAAAAGTGTAAAAACAATTTGAATTATAATTTTTAATAATACTTGTCTTATCATGTTGCCCGTTGATATTGACATTGGCTGCTATTCTCGAACAGCTTTTTATCAGGTATGGCGTAGCCAGTTATGGTTTAAGTCTTTTCATTGGCTGCAAGGCGGCAAATCAGGTCTGGGGGCCTGGTGGTAGGACAAAAGCCTATACCACTAGACCTGGGCCTGGGCCTTGGCTTACCAAATAATTACCCGTAATAATTAAAGCCCAGGTCCAGTTCTGGTGGTATTTTGGCCTACCACAAGTCCCCAGATCTAATTTGCTGCCATGCAGCCAATAAGAAGACTTAAGCCATACCTGGATATGCTGTACCTGACAATAGCCGTTTGAGAATGTCAGCCATTGTTAGCTGATATTGATCAAAATATTGCTAGTGTATCAGAACCTTTAGAATAATTCCAAGGATTCTGCCCAGTTTGATCTATTATGATACAATTTGTTATCTCTGAGATCCCAGTGTAGGATTTTTTTTTACTCCGAGCACGTGAAAATGGACCCTCGCAGTCACAGGGTCCATTTTGTTTTCATTGGTACGCTCTCACGGGCTACCGAGGTCCATAACGCATCCCTTTGGGGATGCCTCAGAGCTCATGTTGAGAACAACAGGCCCTCAGTCAGACATTCTGTCTGTTAGGTTCAGCCATACGGTCGGTCACACAAATTTGCCTCTCTTTCTCTGTTTTTTCTTCTTTGTATAAAAATGTCTGGCCTTGAACCGTTACAATGTTTAACATGAGGTATTTAAATCACAAATTAATAAATAACTTAATAAATCTCCGTTTTCCCAACCACCCCCTAACCCTACCCCACCCCACCCTCTCTCTCTTGGCACCGAAACGTTTCAACCTTCATAACTCAAAACCCCACTGGGCCACATTCCACCCGCAAAAAAAAATCCCTATAAATTTCAGAGCGAGCGGTAAAACCATCAATATGAACTTGTCCTATTACCCGTTCACGGGTCTTATTGTATTTTATGTCTTCCTGCCCCCTTTCTCTCTCTCTCTCTCTCTCTCCTGCGTTCCTATCCCAAGGTATACTACCTCAACTTCACCGACATCGCCAGCTACGAGGTGATGGTGGACTCCACGCCGTTCCTGCGCTGCACCTGCAGCATCGAGACGGGCCAGCGCAAGTTCAACACCTGCTACACGGCTGGCGTCAGCCTGCTGCGCGCCGGCCAGCGCATCTCCATACGCATGGTGTACGACGACACTCTCATCAGCATGACCAACCACACCACCTTCCTGGGCAGCGTCCGGCTGGGAGAGGCGCCCTCTGCTGGACACCACTGATAACTACGCCTACGTCTTTTTTTTTTAGCCAGCCAACGACAACAAGAACATAACGAAACAAAACGAAGACGACCCACCACCACACTACCGCGCTGGCTCAACGTGGAGGAGGGGGGCGGCGCGGCGGAGAGAAGACCCCCCACGGTCAGTGTCCTTGAGCAGGGCACGTGAGCGCATAAGACGCAAGACACCAAAAGGTGCTTTGAGCCCCTGCCCATTTTTTTTGCCCATGAATGCAGCATTTACAATGGTGGGGGAAAAAAAGAAATGCAAACGCTGTTCCTTTTCCATGCCGTACCCCAAAAGGTAGTGCTCAGAGGAACTGCTATTTTTCGGGAACTGTAAACCCAGATTTTTTTTGGCGCTGAAAGAGTAATGTTTAGAAATCCATTTCCAGTAGATAAGAGTGCGGGGTTGTGCCCCATCGTGGAAATTCACAGGTCTCATTTGTAGTCCTTTAGTGGGTCATATTGATGCCATATGTTGGTCCTCAACATGGCCGCCAAAGAACTACAAATGCGACCCATGAATAGCTGACCCAGAAGCTCTCAACAGCACGGCACAGTTTTCGCTAGTTTTAGGGTGGTGTGTGTGTGTGTGGGGGGGGTCCTCAGTACATCTGTCACTTGGAGAACGTACAAAATATCACCAAAAGGTCCCACACAAACGTCTGTTTGGTTACGTTTCGTACGAAAGGCTGAAATCAAAAAGAGCGCGAACCAGAGTAGGGGTCAGACTGCTCCTGTAGACGTTGCTCGTAGGGCGTAGGGCAGATTCAGTCTGAAAGAAGACCACCTCCCTTCTCTCCCTCTAAATGTTGTGAGGATTAATAACGTCACTTAGATTTTGTTTAGAAAAGCAGCGTTCTAGCAAAAAAATAAAAATACACTATGACGTTACGGCGCCCCCTTTGAGACCCTATTAAGAAGATACTGTCGGCCCTTGTTGTGTCGATGAGTGTGAGTGAGCGTGAGAAGGAGTGTGGGGTGAGGGGTGCACCCTCTCGGTTCCGTCTTTTTGGGGGAGAGAAAAAAATGGACATTTGGAACAAGGACAATAAAGCTCTTCCCCATGATGATGCGGTTCCGTGAGAACTAACGACAAGCTTTTTTTACAAGCCAAAGGTCCTTTTTCTCATCGAAAAACAGAAAAAATAAGAGTTCTTATTTATAGCTATACGACTGTGTTTCAACACATAGACGACATCTCCCTTTATATCAAGGAAGGACACTTGGCGCTGACAGATACTTTTATATTAACGTACCTTAAGTGCTGTCGAATGTTAACCTTGTATCTCCAAAGACTAAAAATAAGCATATATTCAGATAATAATAAACATTTTTGTACCGTCAAGACTGTAGAACTTGCCTAGTAGAAAATAATTAGCAAAACGAGAATGAATGGGGTTTCACAGCGTTCCAGGGTTTCCAGGAAAAATGACTCACGACATAACGGAACAAGATTGCGTCAACACAAATCCGTCAACATTGGAGTTATAAGGTTTTCACATGACAACAGCACTATGTTATTTTTGCGCACATTTGCACTACAGCATCCCTGCAGAATATCAGAGTTGATATGTTTTGTTACAATGCTATTGTTTAGTTACCGTATGAATGAAAATCCATGTTGAAAAATGATAGTTATGTTTATATGTCAACTGTATATATTGTATATAAAATGGGATATACTTTTGTAAATGGATTTGATTGATGGATTAAAAGTGTTTCATTTTCTTGTCTGACGGCATGTGTCTGTTTTCTGGCGTTTTCGCAGCTGGTGGTATTGATTTTAAAAGGTTACAACTGCGCTTTCATATTGGACTCGAGTTGGCACGACTACTGACAAGAACAAATGATGTTCTTTTGAATAAAGCCTTTGTCTATATTAAAATGTGGCTTTTAACTTTGGACCGAGAGTTTCACAATGCCGCTGCAAATTTGGCTGTAATCTTCATACAATCTAAATGAGTTCCATGTTGCGATACAAAGAAAGAGAGAGAAAGGGAGACAGAGAGAGAGAGAGAGAAAGGGCTCTTCGAGGAGATAGTTCTCTCATTAAGAAATCCCCATTATGAAACTCAACATTTTGAGTTTCCGGGGGAGAACTTTAACCGATGACTCTGACCTCACCCTCTTTCTTTCAGTAACTCGAGGACACCCAACTCTTCACGTGTCAAAATGCTTTACTACATTTTCCTTATCAGTAAAGTGCCTCCTCTGTGTTTTGTCTCAGCCTTATCCCCCGGTGCACAGCGTTAAGTGTTTTAGAGAGTGATTTTGGAGCCCTCAGACAGGACATAATTCACCAACTTAATCAGCCACGGCTCTGAGGGCCTCATGAGTGATGGGAGAGAACGGCCAAGATGTCTAAGGCGAGGAGGGAGGTACGTATGTCGCAAGTTAGAGGCGGGATGGAGTCATGTTGGACACTGCACTACTGAGAGTTGTGCCATTATCAAGTCCCAGGGGCGGATGTAATATTTCCCAATTGGGGGGGCAGGAGAAAACGTTAAGGGGGGCGGCTTCATCGCCTGCACCCTGAAGCCGCACCCTTACCGTTTTTGGTTACATGACTTTATTAGTCAAGTAAAGCATCAATAACAACATCAGTTGTAGTTGAAGTTGCAACAGATACCCAGCATGCATAAAGCTAAAGGTCTGACTCAGAGAGTTTTCTGTTTTCAATGGTGAAATGCTGTTGGTTTAGTGGTGATGCAACTGTAGTTAGTTAGTAGCAGTAGTGTTTCAAATCATGTTAAATATAGGCACTTTAATTACTATTTAATACTTTAAATATCTTGGGTTGTTTTGCATGCCATCGTGTTTGGTGGGGCAGACTGGGCATTTAGGGGGGAATTGCCCGCCATGCCCATGCCTAGATCCGCCCCTGTCAAGTCCTACTCGGATAGCCGTTGTAATAATAAGTTTTCTGCCGAACCTCGGCCGTGCTCTCTCTCAGGACGCTGAGCGAAGGCCCAGTGCTTTCCAGCAACATTCAGAGAGGGGCTCTCGCACAAAATCCATCCCTCGGGAGCGATAAACGGGAACCGGGTGCTTCTAGAGGTTGGGTCGGTCGCAGAGTCAGATCATGAGAAACGCGTCCATCAGCTTAAATCTAATCTGGGAGGTGAGGCCAAATATGTCATTACTATAATTGTATGTTTATTTTCGCCCCGTTAACCAGCACCGCTGTCATTTCTGCAGTTGTCGGCCAACACTAACAAACAGCCATATGTAAGAGGTAAAGTTAAATTGAAGACTTTTGGCTTTGGCGTGGAAATGTCTGTCATTAATTTTGACTAAGTGTATTTTACCCCGTTCCCATAGGATGTGTAACAGCGATCCCTTTGGTCCACTGCTGTCCAGAATATGTGGACGGGCCAAAGGAAAATAAAACTGTTGTCCAAGAGGATGGATATTACACGTGTTTGGACAAGTAGTACTGTGTCGCCACCACTGCCTGACTCTTGCATAACTTAATTGATATTAGATCAAAATATGTTCTGACTAGGCTGCCAATGTTCCACTTAATTCACAGGTCCTGTTTCCAAGGCCCAGCCAACATTATGGACCATGTAGATCATGGCTGTAGTTCCAGTGAGTCAGCAGCAGCACAGGGATGGGATTGGCAGAGCTCCTTGTAAGATAATTCCCTGGACAAAATAACGGTGCCAATAGCTGGTACACTGCAGTATTGTAACGGCGCTATACTATAGTATACTACTATAGTGATGTTACCCTTGAGGAAGAATGCCTTAGTCTGGACAATGCTACACACACAAACAAACAAAAACTATTCTCCCTCCTGACCCCAAAACTATGAAATGCACTTTTTCTTGTGGCAATCAGAACTGCAGATTCACTGTCAATCTTCCGTCGTAGTCTGAAAAATTCACCTCTTCAAAGTCCATCTTGGCCCATAGTAGTAGTAGACTTAAAAGCTTGAATAGACTTACTCAAGCTTTTTCATGTAAACATGAAATTGCAAAGTAAAATTGTATATTGTCTGTTTATTTAGAAAACACAGTAGGATAGTAAAAAGAGACCACAATGAACATGCAGTGCAGGTCTCCCATCAGTATGTGAGGACACAGAACTAAGTATGTGTGCATACAGCACTAAGTACCTTTATGTGAGAACTAAGTATGTGGGGATACAGAACTAAGTATGTGTGCATACAGCACTAA
Source organism: Benthosema pterotum (assembly GCA_039105355.1). Taxonomy (NCBI): domain Eukaryota; kingdom Metazoa; phylum Chordata; class Actinopteri; order Myctophiformes; family Myctophidae; genus Benthosema; species Benthosema pterotum. Next base: position 33,137,463 of record CM076984.1, read on the forward strand.
GTACCTTTATGTGAGAACTAAGTATGTGGGGATACAGAACTAAGTACCAGTATGTGCGAACTAAGTATGTGAGGATACAGAGCTAAGTATGTGAGAACTGAGTATGTGAGGATATTGAACTAAGTATGTGAGGGCACAGAACTGAGTATGTGAGGGCACAGAACTGAGTATGTGAGGGCACAGAACTGAGTATGTGAGGGCACAGAACTGAGTATGTGAGGGCACAGAACTGAGTATGTGAGGGCACAGAACTGAGTATGTGAGAACTGAGTATGTGAGGGCACAGAACTGAGTATGTGAGGGCACAGAACTGAGTATGTGAGGGCACAGAACTGAGTATGTGAGGATACTGAACTGAGTATGTGAGGGCACAGAACTGAGCAAGTGAGCTACAACGCAACAACAAAACAAAATGATATTTTAATATTGACAGTGGCCAAGGACAGATTTTCCCCCACACGGGGCCCTGGATGGAAGCACTATATGAGCAAATCATTATGTGGTCCACAACTAGCACGGCCCTGCTGCCAAAGCTCTGTTTAATCACTGTTATTTGAAGGCGGTACATGTACTGTGCTGCGTATATTGTGACAGCTATGTCTAAGGCGTACGCCCCGAGTCTAAAATGACACCTATCCCGGGGTCACAGGGAGAGTGAAACTACAACAACAGGATGGGCTTGAACCGTCGGTTCCTCACCGACCCCGACCATACACATTACACATTACACTGATCTGCACGCACGGACGGACGCAGAAACTCGACCTTCTGGGTGTCACCAGGGGCGGATCTAGGCATGGCCATGGGAGGGCAATGCCCCCCTAAATGCCCAGTCTGCCCCACCAAACACGATGGCATACAAAACAAACCCAAGATATTTCAAATGAAAGTGCCTATATTTAAAATGATGTGAAAAACTACTACTACTGCTGACTAACTATGACTAACTAGAATGGTAGAGCCAACAGCATTTCATCACTAAAAACAGAAAACTCTCTGAGTCAGACCTTTAGCTTTATGCATGCCGCGTGTCTGTTGCAACTTCAAATGATATGAAACAAATGATGTTATTATTGATGCTTTACTTGACTAATAAAAGTCCTGTAACCAAAAATAATATTAGCGAAGCGACACGGGCGATGAAGACGCCCCCTTACCATTTTTGGTTACATCCCCCCCCCCCCCCCATTGGGAAATGTTACATCCGCCCCTGGGTGTCACGCTGCTCGACCACAACGACGGGCTGAGGAAACGTGAGCGCGTGCGATAAGGACACAGCTCACCGCGGCAGGATGTGAGAAGCCGGCGAACGCGGCTGGCTGTCAGAACACTGATAGGGAAGACAAAAGTGAAAGCCTGTCATCTATCCTTGCTGAATGAATTCCTCCGACAATCCATCCGCTCTGTAAAGACGGCCACAGCAACCGTTAAATGCCATTGTAAGAGCGGCGTGTTAACATGTCGACATGCATGACCTGTCACTCCACATTAAAGCAACACTACACTATGTGACTTTGTGTTAATGAGTGGGATGCAAATTTTGTCCAATCTGAATGGTAGAGAAATGGAAATACAGTGTAACAACCGGGGTGGTAAATGGTGCTTTTATATAAATGGGTGAATGGTGCATTTACAGTATATAGAGCCTTTATCCAAGGCGCTTTACATAGATTGTGGGTCAACTATAGAATAGACAACTTGGGGGAGCATTTTTTGCCATGTTCATAGAGTTAACCAACAAACTAAATGCATTTGATAAAATATTAAATGAAAGTGAGTACGTTCCCATAACATCCCAGACATTATACACATTAAATACTGGTTTAATTTTTTTTTCTTAATATATATTTTATCCCACAATTTTGTAACCCATTTTTTTCACCCACTGCCGATTCCTAATGTGATCCTGGGCTCTACACATCCTCCGCCAACCTGGGGAGGCAGCGGACTGGCCTCATGCTACCTTCAATGCGTGAGAAGTCCAAGCTGCCTTCTTTTCACCTGACGGGGGGAGTTTCCCTGGTTCGACGTAGCGCATGGAAGGAACATGTTATTCCAACCAGTCCCAGTCCCCTCCATCAGGCGCCCCGGCTGGCCAGGGCAAGGCATGTTTAGAGCACAGGATTACAGCATGTTTTTGTGAGGGTATCTACCCTAGGGGACACGGGGAGAACAAACTCCACACAGAAAGGCCCTTTCGCCAACCCCGGCACTGATGACACAGAGGGAAAAAAAAGATTTTTTTTTTATAGATCATGGTAGTACAACCTAGTAGTAAGGTTGAAAACAGTTTTTTTCAAGTAGAAATAAGTCCGGGCCTTGGAGGGTCCCCCCACTTCTAAAAGTACCACTACAACCCTGGTCAAATGTGTCCCGGACCGGGGAGTCTGTGTGACCCTTGTTTAGGTCACAGACTAGACCAGTTTGGGAGACCCCCTCCCCCGCTCTAGACCACCTGTAAGTGTGTGTTTGTGTCACACATGAGTGTGTGTTTGTGTACAGTGTCACCTCATTCATCACATCCTTTTATACCTTGCCGGAGGGGCTTCCGTCCACCTACTCTGTTTATTTCTTCCTCCGTCTATTTTAGAAAAAAGGCTTTCCGTTTTCCCAAGACTCGCAGCACAGGAACAAACACTATAATAATCGCTCGGAGGTGGTGTTTTTCCCCCTGTGGACTTGACAGCCCCTTAGTCAACGATGTACAAATGTTAGGATGTGCTCAAATTAAAGAATATAGAAAACAGGGTAATTCGTTATGCTGCCACCAGTGGTGTTTAACTCTCTCAGTGCCAGCCCTTTTTCATATTTTTTGAGGTAGCCAGTGCCTGCGATTTTCATCTAAAAGTCATATTTCATATTTCGGTCCATGTTTCCCGACGGACAAGTTAGTTGGCGACACACACTTCCGGTTGGTCCGTCCCTTATTATGGTCCGTCAATGGAATATGCGGTCGCTGCACGCTGCTGTTATCATGGGATCGTATCAAACCAACGACGGTAAGCGACGTAAGAGTGACGTAGCTCTACCTAAGAGGCATCGGTAATTACTATATTTCATAATGATAACCGCTGACGTAGACCTATTTCAACGGCACGAAAACTGTTAAGCAATTCGGAGGCCCAGGCAAGATTTTCCCTTGAGGCCCCTTACCAAATGGATGACGACACATTGGTAAGGTCAATGTGTCGCCCCCCTCCCAGGCCAAAATCATTTCAAGATAGGCCAGGCACCTCATACTGGCTAGAGCTGTGCAAGTTCCAAATATAGGCCTACATAGCTAACCACTGCGTCACAGCACAGCATATTTTCTTTTATCGTACATTAAATGGAAAATGGTAAATTGTGCATTTATATATCGCCTTTATCCAAGGCACTTTACATAGCTTGTGCACCACATTCACCCATTCACACACACATTCATAAACTAATGTTGGAAGAAACCATGCAAGGTACCTACTAGCACATCAAGAGCAATTAGGGGTTCAGTGTCTTGCTCAAGCAGACAACTACCTCTGCAGGAGCCTGGGATCGAACTGGCAACCTTGTGGTTACCATCCGGTGACTCTACCCCTGAGCCACTGCCGCCATTAACTAGTTATATAACAAAATCATTATTCACTAGAGTGACGAGGTCTGTTAATATGTTAAACTATCCTAAAATGACATAATTTCCATATAATTTAACTGAAATAACTCCCTCCTTACTAGACGGTGCTTTTCAGCCAATAGCTGTACTATCTATCAATAAAGGCAAAAAGCCCAAAACACTGCTTGATTGACTCAAAGGGGAATTACACCCATTCTCTACACTTTTTTCTGAGAGCGTAAAAGTGGGACCAAATGAACCCTAACGGGTCAGTTTGGTTCCATTTGTACGCTCTCAGAAAAAAAAACTCCTAAAAGACATCAATAACACAACCTGATTATGTCATCAAGTTGTGTTTCACCATGTTAATAATTTCAGTGAGGCACAACATCTCTAAGGTATATTAATGACATAGTAGTAAAATGTTGAAAATGGGTCAGATTCCCCTTTAAAGACAGTAGGCCTGTTTATTTCCCCCAAGCCCACTTCATAAATAATGCTCCATAGTGTTGTGCTTATCATTTGTTTTGTTTATTGTGTTAATAATAACACAGTGTCCACAAAGCCTATCAGACGTCCACAGCTGTTTTTGCTTTTTTTTTTTTTTTTTTTGAAGAGCAGCTATAAATGGGTGTGTATCAGGGGCGGATCTAGGCATAGGCATGGGGGAGGGCAGTGCCCCCCCTAAATGCCCTGACTGCCCCACCAAACATGATGACATGCAAAACAACCCAAGATATTCCAAATTAAAGTGCTTATAATTAAAATGATTTGAAACACTACTACTACTAACTAACTAACTAAAGCTGTGTCACCACTAAACCAACAGCATTTCATCATCGAAAACAGAAAACTCTCTGAGTCAGACCTTGAGCTTTATGCGTGCTGCGTGTCTGTTGCAACTTCAACAACAACTGATGTTTTACTTGACTAATACAAGTCAGAAAATGGTATGGGTGCATAGCATACCCATCCCCGTGGCGCAAAGCGACATGGGCCGCCCCATTCTATTTTCTCCCGCCCCCCCCCCAATGGGAAATGTTGCATCCGCCCCTGGTGTGTACTTTATGTGTCCATGCTGTGAGCTCTGACAGTTCCAGACTACAGTATAGTAAATGGTGTGCAGTAGCAACAGCAGCAGCAGCAGCAGCAGAAAGACAATGGCCTGCTGGCATCATCTGCTCCTGATAGTCCTCTGGACAGCATACTCTGGAACACTGTACTACAATCCACAGGTAGGCCAAGTCCACACACCCCCTGCCTGCACGCGCACGCACGCGCACACACACACGCGCGCGCACACATGCACGCGCACGCACACTCCAGCCAGACCCATATGTATTTGTTCAGCCAATGACCGATGATGCATCATCCATTATGTCTTTTTGGCACCAGGACTATATACTGAAGAATTTAGAGTAAAACAAAGTTTGTGTACAGTATGTTATATGTACTTGTGGCTTGGTCATTTATTTTCATATAATAACATTAACAAAATTAAAATTTGTATATATGCAAAATTTAGACAAATACATTCATTAAATGGATTTCAATATTTTGTCTTTTTTTTTCTTTTTCAAAATATCAGTCAAAAAATCAGATAGGCCTATTGGTGAACTCTCTAAAATCGGGGTCGACGTCTATATATGACCACCATCGGGAATAGGTTTTGTGCCAGGGACCACCCAAAAACTGCTTGTATAGCTCTGACAACATATGAATGGATAAAGCAGTTAAAATGACTATTGTATTGTTAACTACTTTAGTTAGGGACCCCCACTCACTGGGGACCTCACTTTGAGAGACATTCACAAAGACTATGACTTAGACTACTTGTGAGAAAACTTATATCCTCCCACTCATTTCTCTTCTTGTAGGAACAGTCTTGGAAGAGACAGGACCTCTATTTTGTTCCCGATAATCTGGACGCGAGGCTTAGGAGACTGGATTTGTCCAATAACTTCATCACACAGTTGCACACACTTGGCTTGCCACACCTGCAGCGTCTGGACGTGAGCTACAACCAGCTGGATTTCATCTCCGAGGGGGCTTTCGTAAACCTGGCTCGGCTTGAAGAGTTAAATCTGGCCAGAAATGCTCTAAACAACAACCTTGGCAGCAACAGCAAAGCGCTCCAATCCATCAGCAGGCTGAGGACGTTGGATATATCAATGAACCGTTTGGACGGCGACGCGGTGGAACTCTACCTTCGAAACAAATCCTCACTTGTGCAGCTCAAACTTGCGGGCAACAGCTTAACCAGGCTAACACGCAACTTGTTCCGAGACAGCAAATGTTTGAGAAGCATTAGCATCGAGGATAATCTCATAACCCGCATAGAACGAGGGACATTCGAACCGCTGTGGAAACTAGAGGCGCTGAACTTGGCCAGAAACAACATTGCCCATATCTGTGATTTTAAATTACATCAGATCAAATACTTGAACCTCAGTCAAAACTCAATCGAGTTTTTTGTCACGCAGGAGGACCACAAGCAGTACAGCCTTGAAACCCTAGACCTGAGTCATAACAAACTCCTTTATTTCCCAATCGTGCCGAAGATCAATCGCCTGAGATATCTTTATTTACAGAACAACATGGTCGGAGCGTCGCATTCAGAGGAGGCAACGCTCGTCTCGGACGCCAGCTCTCTGTATAAAGAAATAACACGCGACGAGGACAGCGCGGCGGAACACGAGAAGATAAACAACGTATACTCCAACTGGAGGCTCATGCCTTTGGTCTACGTGGACCTGAGCAACAACAACTTCAGGTCTTTCCCCCTGGAAACTCTCAGCCTTCTCACATCAATGGAGACGCTGGATTTCAGCAATAACTGTCTGCAAACCATCAGCTATAATATCACCAAGGCTAGGTTGCTGGACTGCCATCAGCAGCCTTCCTTCTCCTCCCTCAAGACATTCGCCCTGCAAAACAACGGACTTGTACACATTTCCCCTCCCTTTCTCGAGGCCCTTACAAATCTAGAAACGTTAAATCTACAGGGGAATTATGTGGAACCGTGCGATCCCAAGCACCATTTAGAACCGCCCAATTCAGCACAGCAAACCATGAAAACCTTGTCAAACGTGTCTTGCGTTACCTTTGGCCGAATGAAGACTCTTAAACACCTCAACCTTAAAGAAAACGGCATAAAGACTCTCTACCCGGATACCTTTGAGAGGAATCCTTTGGTGTCGCTTGACCTCGCCGGAAATCCGGACATTTCCATGCCAGTGGGTGCACTGGAGGGCTTGCAGAGGACTCTAGAATCCCTCAGCATTAGTGAAACCAACATGAACAGCCTTGCGTTGCCCTGCATGCCGGCGCTAACATATCTTAACATCTCCAACAACCTCCTGGACACCCTGCCCGGCAGCTTAAGCTGTTCTCCTTTACGAGAACTGGACATAAGGAATAACGCCTTTAGATCTCTAAATCACACACTGATTAGAGACCTATCTGTGCACCTTGACGCCATGCATGTTAGCGGGAATCATTTCAACTGCTGTGATTCACAATGGTTGACGATCCTGAAGGGGTTGGAGACTAAACTGCCTGACATTAATGGAGCTGAATGTATTGCAAGCATCGATAAGGTCCTCATGACGGACTATTTGAAAGGGCCGGACATATACTGCCAGTTTCCTGCAAAGCCTCAAGAAGTCACCATGGGGCAAGCAACTATAATTGTCATTTTTGTAAGTGTAGTACTTACAATGGTAATCATATTTATCAGAGAAGGGTTGTGCCTTCCAAACTCCTTCATCGTGTGATAAATTAGTCCAATATTTAATATTTCTTCTACTCATTATTCTCTCCATAGATATGGAACGTAAATATAATATTTTATAAATAATTGAAAAAGTCAGTTATCCATCAACTTTAGCAAACGTTATAACTGAGGACAGTCTCTTTCCAATTGCATAAACATAATGAACTGCCTTCATTGCACGTTAATGTCCATTCACGGCTTTGGCCATAATATTGTACATAAACACATTTCTATCCATTACACACTCCATGAAGTCTTCTAGGACAGGGATGTCAAACTCAAATACACGGCGGGCCAAAATAAAACAAAAAAAAATGGTAGAAGTCGAGGGCCTGACCTGCCGGACTGTGTTTCAGCACACAGGGCACCGGTTTACAAGGACGTCCCAGGAAAACAGTTAAAGTAATTTTCCTTCAAAAATCATGAATATCCCTTAATATCAAGATAAATGCAAAGATGAAATGGCCTGCATTCAAAAATGATTGCATTATTAAATCTCAGTTTCCTGTTCTGTGATCCTCACCAAGCACGGCTTTTGTAGTAAAATGAGAAAGTAAATCAATTGACTTGAGAAAGTAAAACAATTAGTTCCATTCATGGTGTTCCAATTCATGGTGTTCCATGGTGTCCCACAGGCTGAAGATGATTCAATCACAGGCCTGATTTGGCCCCCGGGCCTGGAGTTTGACACATGTGTTCTAGGAGAATGTTAGTTGGTTGCTTTCCTAGAAGGAACATGTCTCCACTGTGCATAATAACTACACCAGCACTGTCACATCATAAACGCATAAAAAACTGGAACAAATACAATAATATCATCACAGCAATTCGTCTTTCAAGACATTTAGTGATTGTTAGTCATTTAGTGATGACTAACTGCATCCTTCAATTCTTGAAATGAGTGTAAATCAGGGATTTTCAACAGGTGGTCCAGGGACCACCAGTTGTCCCTGAGAGGATTTCAGGTGGTCCGCAGGCTAAATGATGGAAAGTTGGCTAACCAGATGTAAGCCTCTGACAGCGTAAACATGAAACCAAATGGACCCTTGTGGGTCCATTTGGCTTCATGTTTAAATGTTTATTTTAGGGTTAAAATATTCACCATCTGAAGTAGCCTGAAGTAGCCTACTAGTTGTGTAGTCTACACAACTAGAGAATGTTGAAGATTAATGGTCATTTTGATCTGTATCTTTGTTTTCTCCGAAATCCAATCTGGCATTGTGGACAAAGCAAAAGAAATCCTTAGTTTTGGGGTCTGTCTGTGGGGCTTAAATGTCATCAAATGGTGGTCCGTGGCTGAAATTCCGAATAAATAGTGGGCCCTGGTATGAAAAAGGTTGAAAACCACTGGTGTAAATCATTTCCTGAAGCCTGAAGTACGCTAGACAATATTGGTGCAGGTAAAAGATCAAGTTCAAGTTTAATTTAGCAACCATTCACCAACCCAATTAATAATCAAGCCAGATGGATCTGCCACCATTTCCTAAACGCGTAATTGTAATGTTGTTGTGTTTCTTTTGTTTATACTTTTCCCAACTAATGCCTTTTGTTCCGTTTTACTTTTTGAATACAACAGACACATTTATTAAAGGGGAACTCCACCCATTTTCAACATTTTAATATGTCATTAATATAATAGATGTTTTGTGGACATGATAAAAGGATTCCCCCAATTCTGTATTTCCTAAAAATGGAGGTCAGAAAAAAATACATCTTGATGACATCATCAAGATGTATTTCATCATGTTAATGATTTTTCTTTCAGACCCCTTTTTCCTGAGAGGGTACAAATAGCGGGTCCATTTGGTTCATTTTTGTATCCTCTCAGGAAAATGTTGAAAATGGGTGGAATTCCCCTTTAATGCCATAAATAACCCTCTCCACTGTCCCGGGGCTGTCTGACATTTTTAAGATTACATTTTGGTATTTATGTATTATATTTATAGCTCATGATTATACTTATCATACTTATCTTTATGCTTCCTGAAGCCACTGAATGCCAGAGTGTCATAAAAACGTGTGAATCAGTGTGTGTGTGTGTGTGTGGGGGGGGGGGGGGGGGGGGGGCAATGCTCCCCTAAATGCCCAGTCTGCCCCCCCAAACACGATGCCATGCAAAACAACCCAACATGTTTCAAATTAAAGTGCCTATATTTAAAATGATTTGAAACACTACTACTGCTACTAACTAACTACAGCTGTGGCACCACTAAACCAACAGCATTTCATCATTGAAAACAGAAAACTCTCTGAGTCAGACCTTTAGCTTTATGCATGCTGCGTGTCTGTTGCAACTTCAACAACAACTGATGTTATTATTATTATTGATGCTTTACTTGACTAATAAAAGTCCTGTAACCGAAAATGGTATGGGTGCGGCTTCATCGCCCGTGGCGCGAAGCGACACGGGCTGGCTAAATCCGGCCCCTGGGGCCGGATTTAGCCAGACCTACTAGGGTGGGCTGGAAGAATGGCAGGTTGGGCAACTCCAAAATGTTATATGAAACAGTGGTTTTCAACCTTTTTCATACCAGGTCCCAAAATGTATTCAGAATTTGAGCCACGGAGAACCACCATTTGGTGAAATTGTCACCCCAAACAACTCAAAACTAAAGATTCCTTTAGCTTCCAGGCTGGATTTGGGAAACAAAACAGTGCAACATACAGATCAAAATGACCATTAATCTCCTACGTTCTCTAGTTGTGTAGACTTGGGGCTAATGCACATGATGAATATGTTAACTCTTGAGAGCGTAAAAATGTCTCCAAGAGTTATATCTGGTTAACCAACCATCATTTAGCTGGGCCACTGGTTGAAAACCACTGGCATTACCATCATTGGGTGGGCACTGGGCAAGATCGATGCACGTTTGGGTGGGCTCTGCCCACCCCTGCCCCCCTCTAGATCCAGCCCTGCTTCACAATTCTACTTCATGAATTTCTACCAAACGAATAACAAAAGAGGAGCATGAGAACGTGCGTGCAAGGAGAACGAATGCAGTTTGTTCTGGTGACAGATGAGAATGGGTTACTAAATTAATCTCGTGCCAAAGAAGACACTATAATCTCTTGCAACTTTCCAGCCAAAAGTTATCTTGGGTAACACACTGTGAGAAGCAACAGATAGCGGTGTGACTGGGACAGCCTGCTGCATATTAGAGCAGCATGAAAAATGTGCGGAAATGTGTAGGGGGGAGAAATGAAAAATGTTTTACTTAAAGAGATATTTCACTTTAAAAAAAAAAAAAAAGCTTTTGGTCATTTTATGGTCTACTCAGTCTCATGTGAACACCCCAGACAGTTTATAAGTTACTCCATACAGTATTTAGATATATTGGATGTTCATTTTAGCTGTCCCACCTCCTTCATATACAAACGCATTATAACTAACTTAAAATTTCATTTTTACCATAATAGATTAATCATAAACACCCAATATTTTTTCTGGTGAACCAAATGGTTTCATTTTCACACTCCAAGAGTTAAAATATTCATCATCTGAATTAGCACTATTTAATTAAGAAGTCTATACTGTTTTGTTTGCAAAATCCAGCCTGGAATTGTGAACAAAACCAAAAGAATTCTTTAGTTTTAGGTCTTTGGTGTGAAAATGTCATCAATTGGTGGTCCGTGGCTCAAATGCTGAATAAATGGTGGTCCCTGGTGTCAAAAAGTTTGAAAACCCCTGGTGTAGTGGAAGGGGGACACAGGGGGACGGCACCCCCCCACTTCTCACATCTAAAATATTTTTGGGGCAAAAGTAGGCCTATGTTTTTTGTCTGTGTGTTTCACAGGCGCACGCAAATGCAAGTGGGAATTCCACTCATTTTCAATATTTTACTATGTCATTAATATAGCTCAGAGATGTTGTGTGTGGCCATGGTAAAAAAAAAGTCCCCCCCCCCCCCCCCCAATTCTGTGTTTCCTAGAAATGGAGGTCTGAAAAAATCATGGTGAAATACATCTTGATGACATCAAGATGTGTTCCATCATGTTAATGAGTTTCCTTTTTTGAACCAAATGGACCCGCTAGGGTTCATTTGGTTCACATTTGTACACTCTCAGAAAAAAAATGAAAATGGTGGTATGGTGGAATTCCCCTTTAACCCAATCGATGCCACAATTTGCACACATGTATTCTCTGAATGCCAACCATGAACCTCTGTCCCAAATTTTCCACAACGGGCTGTTATAGCGCCACCAGGAGGCCAATTTTGTAAAGATGATGAACACAGCAGGCAATTTACATAAAATCTTTAGCGCACTATAATAAAAAACAATAATAATAAGTAAAGAAAAATAGCGCCACCCACAGGTGGACATTTCCAAAACACTTTTTTTTTTTTTTTTTTTTTTTTTCAAAAAATGCCTCAAATCATCCAAATGCTAAAGTCATAATAACAAATGGCACCCTTGGAGGCCACAACCTGTCCTGACCTGCCCTGGTGGACACCTGTGCTCAGAAGGATCACTTTTCTAGTTGGTTTTGTTCTAAAAGGAAGGCAGGGGTTGACACTAAGGTCTCCGAGGCACTTGCCCATCGGGTAAGTGCAAGTCAGGTTCTACTTGCCCTCAGGTCATGGTCATTGTAAATGTTCCAGGTAGTCCCCAGTTAAGTTGGTTAACCAGATGTAACTCTTGAGAGTGTAAAAATGAAACCAAATGGACCCTTGCGGGTCCATTTGGTTTCATTTTTACACTCTCAAGAGTTAAAATTCATTATCTTAATTAGCCCAGGTCTACACAACTAGAGAATGTAGAAGATTAGGTCATTTTGATGTGTATGTTAATTTGCCTGTTTTGTTTCCCAAATCCAGCCTGGAATTGTGGATAGCTAGAAAGCAGGGAAAGACACAGAGGCAGAGTGCAATGACTGCCTTCAAGACAAATTTATCTTGTGTTGTGTTATAGTGCACTAAGTTACACACTTGCCCCATCGGGCAACCAGGTAGCAGTCTTCACTTGCCCCACCATTTTTTTTACTTGCCCCGGGCAAGTGGGCAAGTGTTAGTGTCAAGCCCTGGTGGGTTTGATTTGCTTTTATGTTCCCTATTTTACTATGTTTACAGGTATATCCTGTATTTGTTATTTTTTCATTATTATTTTTCATAATGCCAATACAGTAGTTTTTATACAACCCCAATTCCGTTGAAATTGGGACGTTGTGTAAAATGTAAATAAAAACAGAATGCATTGATTTGCAAATCATTTTCAACCTCTATTCAGTTGAATACACCACAAAGACAATATATTTAATGTTCAAACTGATAAACTTTATTGTTTTTTGAAATTATACAATCTTTTGTAAATTGATCCCTGCAACACGTACCAAAAAAGTTGGGACGGGGGCAACAAAAGCCTGGGAAAGGTCATGAATGCACAAATAACGCTTGTTTGGAACATTCCACAGGTAAGCAGGTTAATTTTAAACCGTTTAATATCGTGATTGGGTATAACAGGACCATCCCAGTCGTTCACAATCAAAGATGGGGCGAGGTTCACCACTTTGTGAACAATTCTTTGAGAAAATCATCCAACGGTTTAAAAACAATGTTTCTCAACATTCAATTGCAAGGAATTTGGTGATTTCATCATCTACAGTCCATAATATAATCAAAAACGTTCAAATAATCTGAAGAACTTGCTATACTAAAGCGACAAGGCCGAAAACCAACACCGAACACTTGTGACCTTTGGTCCCTCAGGTGGATCTGCATTAAAAACTGACGTCATTGTGTAAAGGATATTACTGTGTGGACTCAGGAACACTCAGAAAACCCATTGTCAGTTTACATAATTTGTCGCTACACCTGCGAGTGCAAGTTAAAACTCTACCATGGAAAGCAAAGCCATATATCAGAAAGGTTGGTTTGAAAAAACAACAAGAAAAAACAACCAGAATGTCTTCTCTGGTACAATATCATTAGAAATGTGGACTCATCAGAACACAGCACACCTTTCCACTTTGTATCTAACCATTTCAAATGATATTGTACCCAGAGAAGGCATTTCTGGTTGTTTTTCTGGTTGTTTTTTCAAACCAACCTTTCTGATGTATGGCTTTGCTTTGCATGGTAGAGTTTTAACTTGCACTCGCAGGTGTAGCGACAAATTATGTAAACTGACAATGGGTTTTCTGAGTGTTCCTGAGTCCACACAGTAATATCCTTTACACAATGATGTCAGTTTTTAATGCAGATCCACCTGAGGGACCAAAGGTCACAAGTGTTCGGTGTTGGTTTTCGGCCTTGTCGCTTTAGTATAGCAAGTTCTTCAGATTATTTGAACGTTTTGATTATATTATGGACTGTAGATGATGAAATCACCAAATTCCTTGCAATTGAATGTTGAGAAACATTGTTTTTAAACCGTTGGATGATTTTTTCAAAGAATTGTTCACAAAGTGGTGAACCTCGCCCCATCTTTGATTGTGAACGACTGGGATGGTCCTGTTATACCCAATCACGATATTAAACTGTTTAAAATTAACCTGTTTACCTGTGGAATGTTCCAAACAGGCGTTATTTGTGCATTCATGACCTTTCCCAGGCTTTTGTTGCCCCCGTCCCAACTTTTTTGGTACGTGTTGCAGGGATCAATTTACAAAAGATTGTATAATTTCAAAAAACAATAAAATTTATCAGTTTGAACATTAAATATATTGTCTTTGTGGTGTATTCAACTGAATAGATGTTGAAAACGATTTGCAAATCAATGCATTCTGTTTTTATTTACATTTTACACAACGTCCCAATTTCAACGGAATTGGGGTTGTACTGTATTTATACAGTTATACTGTATTATTTAAAATGATTAATAAAAAATGGGCTGGCCTCACTATTTTGAACATATTGCATCACATATGCATCAGTCTTATACCGCTTTTCTAAGAAATCAAGGACACTTTACAGAAAAGAAAACAAGTTGAGAATGATACAAAAGACTGAAACTATTACTCATTACTATTATGTCATCCAAGGCTTAGGTGCTGTGTCAGACTAAAGCCTAAATGTCAGAGGTCACACACACACACACACACACACACACACACACACACACACACACACACACACAGACACACACACACACACACACCAGGGGCGGATGTAACATTTGCCAATTGGGGGGGACAGCAACCCTAAACCCATACCATGAAGTCGGCCCCATACCATTTTTGGTTAGGACTTTTATTAGGCAATTGAGAGTCAATAAATATTAAGATCAGTTGTTGATGTTATATATAAGCACTTTAATTTCAAATATCTTGGGTTGTTTTGCATGCCATCGTGTTTGCTGGGGCATACTGGATTCAGGGGGGCATCCCCCCCCCCATGCCTAGATCCGACCCTGAAGTGCGCACGCGCACGCACGCGCACACGCACGCGCACACACACGCGCACACACACACACACACACACACACACACACACACACACACACACACACACACACACACACACACACACACACACACACACACACACACACACACACACACACACACACACCCACACACACACACACACACACACACACACACACACACCACACACACACACAGGCCTATTCCATGCAAGTTATACTGGAGGAAGTTTCCTCGCTGCCACCCCGACCAGATTTACTAGATCACAGTAGCAGCTTGACATGTTGGAGCAGAGAGCACTCAAAAAGAACAAGAAGCACAGAAATAGCAATAGGAGATATCCATAGGACATGTCATTCTTCATGGGTTTTATGTCATTCAGGCAGTGGTGTTTCATCTAGCATGCTTCGGCATCTGCTTGCTGTTATCTAGCTGACCGAGCTAGCTAGCATCAAAACAATCTATTAAGTAAATATTGCAAATAGACAGACAATACAACAATCTATGTTAAATTTGAGTGGTTTTAATAGCGCAGATTCTTACTGTGTTTCTTGGATATGGCCCTAGTGCAGTGGTTTTCAAACAGTGGTCCGGGGACCAACAGTGGTCCTTGAGAGGATTCTAGGTGGTCCCCAGTTAAATGATGGACAGTCGGTAACCAAATGGACCCATACAGATCTGTATGGGTCCATCAGAGTGTAAAAGATATTTCAAATCAAAGTGCTTATATTTAAAACGATTTGAAACACTACTACTGCTACTAACCAACTACAGCTGTGTCACCACTAAACCAACAGCATATCATCATTGAAAACAGAAAACTCTCTGAGTCAGACCTTTATCTTCATGCATGCTGCGTGTCTGTTGTAACTCCAACAACAACTGATGTTATTATTGATGCTTAATTGCCTAACAAAAGTCCCGTAACCAAAAATAGTATGGGTGCGGCTTCATCGCCCATACCATTTTCTCCTGCCTCCCCCAATTGGGAAGCGTTACATCCGCCCCTGTCAGAGAGACTAAACTCAGACTAAAATGCAGAATAAGTAGTGGGTCCTGGTGTGAGAAACCGACTGCCTGACATCTATAGTCAGACGTCGCTGTCTCCTGTCTCTCTCTCTATTCCTCTAATCTTCCACAGCATTGCGATCTATTTGCCAAGATGCCTTGTTTAACCCAGATGAAGCCGCTTACTGTTTGAGCTGCTCGCTTGTCAGCAAAAAAAAAAAAAAAATCACACCACTTCCGAGCGTTGACGCATCGCTGCTTCAGCACTTCTATCTCCTTCATCGTCTTTTCATGTTTTCTTGCCTCCTATAAACCAACCAGACAGACACCACTAAAGCAGAATGAACTGTCATATGAACCTTATTATGGTGGGGGGGGGGGCTTCGAGGGAAAACAACAGATATACAATAAGCTTGGAACAGAATGGCATAAGATGTGCAGGTGAAGACAGAGACAGTATATAAGGTCTACAAGGCCTATAGTTCCAAGTGCAACGTTGTGTTTACAAAAGCATATGGAACATTTTATAAATATCTAACTTTTTTGTATTTTTATTATCTGTGTTGTACTGTTTTTTTTTTTACCTTGTGGGCCATGAGCCTGTAATAAAGTTTATAATATATACACTGTGGGCTCCATTTTCGTTACATGCTAAACCCCGGCCTTATCCCAAACCCCTTATCCCTTTTTCACTATTTTCAAAAACTTTTGGGAATAGTTCAATGCGCCGATCTATTGACACATGTGATGATTTTCACTATTGAGATTTTTTTTAAATAGTTTAAAAAGGCAAAGAAGTTAAGGGATAAGGGTTTAGTGGTGATGAAAATCTAGGCCTAAATGTCATCATATATGCAAACTCTTTCATACAATCCTCATATACGCGAATAGTTAATATACAGCAAGATCCATAGTATGTTTTTGTAAAGTGAAACATAGATAATTTTATAATTTATTAGCATAATATGACATTTAAAACAGATATATCAATAGTATTTTTTGCAAAATAAATGGATGAACAGTGCTACTTTCAGTATACACAGTATTTGCACGTGATGCAGATCTGACCTAAAAAAATCTCAAATACCGTAATTTCTGGACTATAAACCGCACCTGAATATAAGCCGCACCAGCTAAATTTGGGGCAAAATACTGATTTTCCCATGTATAAGCCGCACGTGACTATAAGCCGCACCAGACAATAAGCTTCATGTTAGAACAGTGGTTTTCAACCTTTTTGATCCCAGGGCCCACTATTTATTCAGCATTTGAGCTATAGACCACCATTTGATGACAAAATGACCATGACTTATTAATTAAGTGGTACTAATTTAGATGGTGAATATCATAACTCTTGAGAGTGTAAACATGAAACCAAATAAGGGTCCATTTGGTTTCATGTTTACGCTCTCTTACGCTCTCTTACATCTGGTTAACCAACTTTCCATCATTTAGTCTGGAGGGCCCACCTGGAACCCTCTCCACCACTGGTGGTCCCCAGACCACCTGTTGAAAACCCCTGTTAAAAAAAAGAACACCTGTAAAAATCCATAGATTGGCCGCACCGTTGTATAAGCCGCAGGGTCAAAAGCATGTGAAAAAAGTTGCGGCTTATAGCCGGAAATTAGGGTAATGAAAATCCTGTATCTCTGTTAATGGTGCTAAATCCTGGTCATTTCATGTCAAGGAGCCCCAGAATGATCTGTGTTTGGCTGCGAAGCGACATCTGAAAGATTTGAGCTCTGAAAGACTATTCTAACAATTTGCACCACATTTTAAAGACTGATTTTTTTTTTTCAAAATCAGCAGATCTACAAGCTCATCTTCTATTTTTTTTTTCAAGAGTTAAAGTGTCATAATTGTTAAACAACATCTCTAAAGTGAAATCAGTTGGCTTGTTACTGTAAGACTGAAACATGGCCATATCGCCCACAACAAGTAGCGTTTCAGTAGAGCACAGGCAGGCATGGTTTGATGAATCCTCACTGCCAACTTCCCATCCCGATTACCACGAAACCATCTCATTTTCCCCTCTCTCTCTCTCTCTCTCTCTCTCTCTCTTCTTCTCTCTCTCTCTCTCTCTCTCTCTCTCTCTCTCTCTCTCTCTCTCTCTCTCTCTCTCTCTCTCTCTCTCCTCTCGCACTCTCTCCTCTCCAGGGCCGGATTTAGCCAGCCCTACTAGGGTGGGCTGGAAGAATGGCAGGGTGGGCAACTCCCCACTATTTATTCGGCATTTTAGCCCCATTTTAGCCCCACAGTCCCAAAATTAAAGATTTCTTTTGTCCACAATTCCAGGCTGGATTTTACATTCTCTAGTCATTGTAGGCTTGGGCTAATTCAGAGGATGATTATTTTAACTCTTGAGAGCGTAAAAATGAAAGCAAATGGACCCGCAAGGGTCCATTTGGTTTCATCTTTGCGCTCTCAAAGAGTTACATCTGGTTAACCAACTTTCCACCATTTAGCCTGCATGCATGGGGACCACGTGGAACCCTCTCAAGGACCACTGGTGGTCCACCGGACCACTGATGAAAGCCACTGATATTACCTTTCAGTGGGTGGGCAGGATGCACATTTGGGTGGGCTCTACACACCCATGCCCCCCTCTAGATCCGGCCCTGTCTCTCTCCCTCTCTCTCTCTCTGTCCCCAGTGGATCCATGTAAATCTAGCTTCGCAGACACCTGCAGCCCTCGCTGAATCATTCCCTGGCGTTTGGCTGACTTTGATCATGGTTAATGTGCCAAACTTGCAGTGAAAAACTTGTCCCACATGCTTTAACTTTTTTTTCCCTCCTTTCTTTCTTTTCTGCTCGGCTCTAATCGCGATGCCATATTGCAACAGGCACCAGAGAGAGAGAGAGAGAGAGAGAGAGAGAGAGAGAGAGAGAGAGAGAGAGAGAGAGGCAGAAGATAAATCAAAGTACCCACCCCACCATGCATGCATGCATTCCTCCAAAGAATAAAGAAATTGGCCTATAGTATGTGATAATCAGCTGCGCAGGCTCAGCAATTCCATCCTTGTTATTGTTCATGTGGCACACACATTTTTTCGGGAGGCCGAAAGAAGGAAAGAAAGAAAAAAAAAATAGGTTGATTTTCTTTTATCGCTTTTCCATGTAAGGAGAGCCATTGACAAGTCAGGGGCGGATCTAGGCATGGACATGGGGGGAGGGGGCAATGCCCCCCTAGATACCCAGTCTGCCCCCCCCGCCACCCCCCCCCACCCCCCAAACACGATGCCATGCAAAACAACCAAGATATTTCAAATTAAAGTGCTTATATTTAGAATGCTACTAACTACAATTTTGGCACCACAAAACCAACAGCATTTCATCATTGAAAACAGAAAACTCTCTGAGTGAGACCTTTAGCTTTATGCATGCTGTGTGTCTGTTGCAACTTCAACAACAACTGATGGTATTATTGATGCTTTACTTGACTAATAAAAGTCCTGTAACCAAAAATGGCATAGGTGCGGCTTCATACCATTTTCTCTTGCCCCTCCAACATGTTCCCTTGCCCCCCCTCCCCCCCAAATGGGACAGGTTACATCCGCCCCCGATTGACATACAAAGAAGTTTTGCACATTATCCGTGTCTGTCGGGGCTGTTGCACAGGCACTGAGACCTGTCAGCATGCCAGTCACGGAGCCTCCCACCCACTGGCACTGTACACTATCACATTATGTCAGTGCTGGAGAAACCACTCAAAATGTTTTACTACTTAAGTTATAAAATTATCAATAGTGCAATGTGGAAATAGTCTGTTACAAGTAAAAAAAAAAGTCTGCATGGAAATCATGTTTGATATCTGCTGCTATATGTGATGTCTTTATTTGAGGGATTCTCTCGGTTCAACTGTGGACCAACTTACTGCGGAGGCGAGTGGTAGATATTAATGCCACAACAAGGAAATCTCCAGTGATGTTTTCTGGCAGAAACTGTACATTACAGGGGCGGATTGGCACATATTTTCCCACCGGGACAATTTTGCCTTTGCCAGGCCACCCTGGGGGGGTGGGGGGGGGCAGCTGTTTAACCAGATGTAACTCTTTGAGAGCGTAAAAATGAAACCAAATGGACCCTTGCGGGTCCATTTGGTTTCATTTTTACACCCTCAAGAGTTAAAATGTTCATTATGTGAATTAGACCAACTTAGTCTACACAACTAGAGAATGTAGAAGTTAATGGTCATTTTGATCTGTATGTTCCAGGCGAGCATCTAGCGCATTCTAGTGCATTTTGGAAGTGCCACTAGTGCATTTTGGGTCTTAGTTGTCAACACTGCCTCCAGCAGCGCGAGCGCCCTGGTGCACAGGAGTGAACGGGAATATGGCCTGGCGCCCTGGCCTGCCCTGGACTTTTCAAAAAAAAAAAAAAAAAAAAAAAAAAAAAAACGTCCAGGCCACCGGGAAAACTCCCTGTACGCCAGATGGCCAATCCGCCCCTGGTACATTACAATAGTACAGTGCTCTTGCAGCAGCAGCAGCAGCAGCTGGTACGTTGGCACGATAAAGGCAGCACTATCAGGTCACACTAAGGACTTTAAGTTCCACAATTTTCAGAACGGCAACCCGTACAGGAAGTACGGCTGCTATAAGGCAATCACCGTAGCTGTCAAAATCATTAAGCACACAGCCATCTGCAACGGCGATGGGTTACCATGGTGACAGGCAGTGTTGTTTCTTCGAGAATATTTTAATTTAGTCTTAGTCTTAGTCTTTTCAATAAGGTATATTTAGTCTTTTAGTCCCATTTAGTCTTTTGAAATTTCATTTTTTAGTCTAGTCTTAGTCGACGAAATGTCAAAAAGGATTTCGTCTAGTCTTAGGGCGCGATTCTCATTCCCCCCGTTGTCCCTAACGTTACCCGATACCCGCAGCGAATTCCCTTATTGCTATTTTGGTTACCTTTTCTCTTCCCTTAGCCACTATTCTTTATGCCGACACCGTTATTCGTGGCTGGAGGTGTGGTCATGGGCGTGTTTGTTGCGCAGTCCCTTAAGTTGCTAATTTCGTCAAATAGATTAGGGAACTAGATAACGCCACATCAGACCACCCCTTAACCGATCCGCGAAGGCAGAGCCACGTGCGCACGATGTGCGTCTGTGCGCCTTTGGAGATGTCCACAACTCCACGTGGAAAGGCGCCAGTTCAATTCATCTCCTTATTTATGCTGGATTGTCCTATGAACAGCTGTAGATTGCCTGCTGTCGGTCACTTCCTTGTGTTTAGGTAATGTACAGTATATAATATAATTAAATACATTCATTAACTTGTGACGCAATGCTGTAAATTGCAAAAAAGTCGGCAATTCGCGGAAAAGAAAATGTTTTTTTTGATCATTGATTTCTCGGTCAATTCTGGACCATTTTTTACATTTCAAAGTGCAGCGTGACGGGAAAGACCTTCTCTCTCAGATGCCGTATAGAATATGTGGGTAGGTCTTCTCTACGATGCGGGATCGGGCAAACTATAACTGTCGGGGATTAGGCGGACCGTTTCCGCCTAATCCCCGACAGTTGCAGTTTGCTCGGTCCCGCATCGTAGAGAAGACCTACCCACATATTCTATACAGCATCTGAAAGAGGAGCTTTTTCCCATCATGCTGCACTTTGAAATGTAAAAAATGGTCCAGAATTGACCGAGAAATCAATGATAAAAAAAAACGTTTCTTTTTGCCGCGAATTCCAGAGTTTTTTGCAATTTACTTTATAACATTTCGCAGACTTGGGATAAATGCACGCCACATACAGCAAAAAAACATGGAACATGTTTTTTCAACATAACATGTTGAATGGTAAGAAATGATTGAGAATTGACTGAGCTATAATTGTTTCAAAATGAGAGCATAATCTTTGAGAATTAGGCTACTCATGCATGTGTGTGTCCTAAGCCGCAGCCAGGCTGCGTGCTTCGGAGGGTCAGACATAGCAGTAGGGATAAGGGAAATAGATAAGGATGAATTAAAGGGAATGGCAAGACCAACACGGATTGGATGAAAGCTAAAAACGCCCAACCACACCTATGCATAATTTAACGGGTAAAGGAGGTATTTAAGGGAGATGGCATGGTACGAAATTAGCGACTTTAGTGGGGGAACGCCTCTTCCCCAATGCTATGTGCGTTAATTACGCATAAGGGCTAATGTAACCAAAATCGGGCCTTAGTCTTTTAGTCTTAGTCTTGGTAGTTTAGTCTTACATACAAATACATTGTAGGTTTATGTCATACAGATTTATAGTTTTTAGTATGAAACACGTCGTTTTATTTCCTGTATAAAAGTTCCTTTCCTGAAAACGTATGCAATCTATACTGCAGATATGTTCACATACTTAGGAAGAACGAAAAAAGAAGATAAAAATGGTTCCTATTTCCATTAGTCTTAGGTTATGATTTAGTCTTCGTCTTAGTCTTTTGAAAACATCTTTTAGTCCCATTTAGTCTTTTGAAAATCATTTTTGTTAGTCTAGTCTTAGTTGACTAAATATCAAAAACCTTAGTCAACTTAGTCTTTAGTCTTAGTCGACAAAAACAACACTGGTGACACGTCTATGCAGCGCGTGTCAAACAGGCGTTGTGAACACTACGTTAGAGTGTAGGTTCTGCCGAGTTCTTCTTGCCGTACTAGAGGCTCGCCGTCGCACAGCTTAAAGTCCCTAATATCACAGCAGCAGTAGAGGTTCTCTTTTAACCAAACTATGGCCCGTGGGATGAACACGGCCTAACTGTACTTTTGACCCGGCCCACTGAGCAATACCAGACACGTTATTTTTTTCCCCTGCATTATTATTTTTTCAGCCTGGCCTAACGTGAATGAAAATGTTGCTACTATGAATGTAGGAAATTTACATACGATGGAGACACAATTATTATTATTTTTTGTTCAATGCAAAGAAAAGGCTATTTGTCTGTTTACAATCTGTCCCGAATATAAGACGACTCGGTTATAAGACGACCCCCATTATTTAGGACTCATTTATGGAAAAAGAACATTGAATGTCAAATAATATAGCCCCCAAATATAAGACGACTGAATTTTCTAGGGTTATCATTGGGGGAAAAAAGCATGGTCTTATATTCAGGCCAATAGGCTATTTGTCTGTTTACAATCTGCACCGACATTATGAATCCCATGCGAATCCAAATGCGAGCAGACAAGCTCTCAAAGCTAAAACATGGACCGTTAGCTCAGCAGACTACATTTGTACGCCAAACTCGGCTGAACCAAAACAGTAAATACTCTCTGGGATCTGGACGACAACTATCTCAGAGGACTACCCAGAAATATTATTTTGTCAATGCAAAGTAAATCTGAGGCCTTGCAAAGGGCAACAGTACATAGCAGTCATAAAATCAAAATGTTCAAATGATAGCGAAAATGCACCACAGTTTGTCAAGAGAAGTTGTCAGTCCTATAAACTTTTTTTTATGGATGGTATACTGCAGGGCTGCCCAAAAGGTAGATGGTGATCTACCAGTAGATCACACAGACCATGCAGGTAGATCACATGATAGTCCCCCCACCACTTGGACCCTTATAGATCTGTAACTCTTGAGAGCGTTAAAATGAAACCAAATGGACCCGTAAGGGTCCATTTGGTTTCACTTTACCGCTCTCAAGAGTTGAAATTATATTTAAACAACTGAATTACATAATTCTCAAGAGTCCATACACTTGGAAAATGGAGAATAGTTGTGGACAAAAATGTCAAAGTGCTTAGTTTTGGGTGCAAGAAACTAAACTCAACACCATGAACTGTCAACTCAAACCTCAAATACTGTTTTCAAACGTCAGTTGTAGCATATACAGGAAAACCTTTCAATTCTCCCCCTCCATTTTTCATTATAAGTGCATTATTCTTAAACACTATAACAGTAAGTAATGTCATGACCAACTATTTCAAAGCTCAAACTTTCTAGGGGGCCTTGAAATGGATTTTTTTATGTGTAGATCTTGTTGAGCCGTTCATCTTGAAAGTAGCTCTCAAGTCAAGAACTATCTGTCAATGCAAAGTAAATCTGCAGCCTTGCAAAGGGCAACATTACATAGCAGTCATAAAATCAAAACGTTCAATGATAGCGAAAATGCACCACAGTTTGTCAAGAGAAGTTGTCAGTCCTATAAACTTTTTTATGGATGGTATACTGCTTACCATGGTGATGGTGCGGAACAGAACCAGGGTTGAAGGCCAGAGAGGGAGCCTGAGAAAGCAGTACAACCACATCCAGGGAAGGCAGGCAGTGTGCGTGCAAATCATCCAACTCCTGGAGTCCTGGCAGGCTGAGGCGGTGTCAAAGAATAGCAATCCAAGGAATCTGTGGAGACCCTGGAAACGGAGTGAGTGGATGGACATTAATTCATATTTTTTTAACCAAGGCTATGACTGCTGGCAAAACAGAACTTATAAGGTACTTTCGATGACACAGGCATGACCCCCCCCCCTGCCCCCCACTTCTCAAGAAATCTTGAGAAGTAATCATTCTTAGGAAATGTGCCCACAAGTATAATTATATTCTCCCTAAAATTATATATATATATATATATATATATATATATATATATATATATATATATATATATATATATATATATATATATATATATTATATATATATATACCCTATTGGCCTGAATATAAGACTATGATTTTTTCCCAATGGAAATATCCCAAAAATGGAGTCGTCTTATATTCAGGGACTATACTAGTTGACATTCAATGTTCTTTTTTCTGTAAATGGCTCTTGAAAAATGGGGGTCGTCTTATAACCGAGTCGTCTTATATTCGGGACAATACGGTATATATATATATAACCAGTTCCAGTCCCCTCCATCGGGCGCCCCGGCTGGCCAGAGGGAGGCAGTTTAGAGCCCAGGATTACTGCATGTTTTTGTGAGGGTATCTACCCTAGGGGACACAGGGAAAACATGCAAACTTGCAAAGTGTTTGCATTTTCACGTTCATTGAAAGTGCCCCTCTTTCAATGACACAGACATGATCCAGGTTAAGAAATTCCACATGAAGGGGAGTTTAGATTCTCAAGAAATCTTCCCTGATAAGTCATCATTCTTAGTAAATGTGCCGACATGTAGAATTCCATCCTCTTGTGTCTACTGTAATCTAAGTTTAATGGAAGGTCGGATAAATTAGGAGAATGGTATAAAGCAGAGGTTTTCAATAGGTGGTCTGGGGACCACCAGTGGTCCCTGAGAGGATTCCAGGTGGTTCCCAGCTAAATTGAAAGTTGGTTAACCAGATTTAACTCTTTGAGAGCATAAACATTGCAGGTCCCTTGCGGGTTCATTTGGTTTCATGTTTACACTCTCAAGATAAAATACCCATCATCTGAATTACCCGAAGTCAACACATAGAGAATGTAGAAGATCAATGGCCATTTTGATCTATTGCCTCTATTTGGCTGTTTTGTTTATGAAATCCAGCCTGACCAAAAACAAAAGAAATCTTTACTTTTTGGGTCTGTGGAGCTAAAATGTCATCGGTCCGTTGCTCAAATGCTGGATAAATAGTGGGTATTGAAAAGGGTTGTGTATTGAAAAGGGTGAAAACCACTGGTAAGGTAAGAAGTCCCCAGCTATATTGATTATTAGTCGTGGGGTCGTGGACCCCAGGTTGATTTTTTCAGTCTTACCACGGTGGTGGTCTTTTCTTCTTTGTATTATTACATTATTTAAAATTATTTTGATCACATTATGACAATGGTTTTCAGCAGGTGGTCCGGGGACCACCAGTGGTCCCTGAGAAGGTTCCAGGTGGTCCCCAGCTAAAAGATGGAAAGATGTAACTCTTTGAGAGCGTAAAAATGAAACCAAATGGACCCTTGCGGGTCCATTTGGTTTCATGTTTACACTCTCAAGAGTTAAAATATTCATCATCTGAATTAGCACCACTTATACAAGAAGACAGGCTGTTTTGTTTGCAATATTCAGCCTGGAACTGTGGACAAAACCAAAATAATTCTTTAGTTTTAGGTCTTTGGGGTGAAAATGTAATCAAATGGTGGTCCGTGGCTCAAATGACGATTAAATGGTGGTCCCTAGTGTCAAAAAGGTTGAAAACCCCTGCATTATGAGCATGCCCAGGGTTAATGATGTTAAAAGACCTCTCTTCACAAAATGCATGATGGTATTATCCTGCAAAAACCCATCCACGATTCACTTGATCAGCTGCGAGGAACACGGAACAGAAAGCAACACGCAACAACAGAACAAAAACAAGCAACTCGTCCCTTTATGTCATAATAAAATCCTAAACAATGTGGAAACAACAAACTGTGCTGCCATCTAGTTGCTAGTGACGTTAGAAGCAGTTTCACAGCTGATTGATAACAGACCTCAGTTTAGGTTTTAGAAATGCACAGGAGCAAAAGGCCAGAATGTCAAAATGCAATAGAGGAAGGATATAGTAAACAGCAAACGCTGCCTGATATCATGGGCGGATGTAACATTTCCCAATTGGGGGGGGCAGTAGAAATACTTGACACTGAACATCTACTAAACCGCTTTATTAGAGCCATCTGTATTGAGGGCTGCCTGTGTAAAATTACTCAATTTAACCTGCGTCATCATCAGATCACAAAATAATGTGTACTTGACAGGGATATTGGATCTGGTGCAACTTAGACTAGGCAGCGTTCCCTCTCACATGGATGATGCGGTCTGGAGGGGGTGGTAAAATATGTCACGTTGTAGTCAAGATTTGTAGTTGGCAAGCAGGAAGAACTGCAAGGCGGAATCAGTATTATGAATGGGTGCCCAGTGTTGCCAACTGCCAAAATCCAAAATGCACTAGTGGCACTTCCAAAATGCACCGGAATGCGCTAGAGCAGTGATTTTCAACCATTTTCATACAGGGCCCACTATTTATTCTGCATTTTAGCCACGGAGGACCATCATTTGATGTTGAGTCTAGTCTCTCGTACTAATTTAGGAGAAATGACTGGCAAAATGTTGGTCAAAATAGCAGATATTCTACATTTTCTAATGTGTAGATTCTGGAAAATTAGATATTTCAGATGGTTAAATATGATTAAGAGCGTAAAATGAGAAGATTAGGTAATTCAGAAAAATGAAACCAAACGTTTGGTTTCATTTTACGACCCTCAACCTAACCCCACAGACCGTCAGGTCTGTGGGGTTAGGTTGAGGGTCGTAGGTTGAGTGTCGGGGAGGGTCGTAGGTTGAGCGTCGGGGATTTAGGCTTAGGGTTACCGTTGAAGGGGGCTAGGGTTTAAACTTAATACAACATTTCCACAGGGTTTAAACCACTATGAAAGAAAATTAATATCATTTATCTCAGACCTAGATAGACTCCTTCAACAAAGATGGCGAATGCAAACATTCTCTGTATTGTACTCATACATAATGTTGTAAGATACAAAACATTGAAGTCTTATACCACAAACCTAACCGCAAGCAGACTTGACTGTTATCAGTGGATAAGATTGCAGTTGTCGTCTTATCAGTGAGTAGGCTCCCAGACAACATGCCTCCTCGATAAGATGGTGCTGATAAGCAGCCTACAGGAAATCATTGCTCGATAGCGGTAGAAGCGGGTGCAGCATCACATAGCACAGGAACTCTGGAAGACAGGAGGAGACTTTCCTCCCTGGTGGAAAGACTGGTGACACGGGGAAGGTTTAGGTGCAACTTGGTGATCAACACTGAGCTGCGTTGGCAGCTCAAACAGGGACATAAACTAGGGTTGTTATAGCCCAAAGGTTTCATTTAGCCGTTGATGGAATTATAATGCGTAAATAAACACCTCTTAAATAAGGTTTGGCAAATAAACTGTGTTGTTTTGTTTAGGAGCCGTGGCCGTATCCACACTTTTGTGTTGTGGTGGTGGTGGTGATGGACTGGTAATGATGACACATGTACGCCGGCTGGCAAACCGTTGCCAGCATGATGTACACTGCAGTGACTAGTGAGGAAGAAGTAGTCACGAGAACAGCTTTTGATGGATTCTTTTATTTGTATTGCACACTTCACAACAATATGTCTCTCCAACCAACTGACTGGTGGTTGTGTGTGTGTGTGTGTGTGTGTGTGTGTGTGTGTGTGTGTGTGTGTGTGTGTGTGTGTGTGTGTGTGTGTGTGTGTGTGTGTGTGTGTGTGTCCATTACGCAGGGGCGTTTTTGCCATCAGGCAGACAAGGCAGTTGCCTTGGGCACCATGAGGGGAGGGGGCAACCACCAGACATGCTTTAAAAGGATATCCGGTTAATAAGCCTATATGGATAACTACATTATACTTTTCCTCTATAACTAGAATTGAACATTTAAAACACATAATATGTTCTTTAGTTTAAGAATAGTTCATGATTTTATCCTTTGGGGGCGCCATTTTACAGGAGCCCCTATTTTACCATTTTACTTTACCATTTTACTGGAGCCCCTATTACCAAATGGACCCTTACGGGTCCATTTGGTAATAGGGGCTCCAGGGAAAATCTTGCCTAGAGCTCCAAATTGCTTTGAAACACCACTGTGCATCTTCCAATGTTAGCCATGGTTCCTGTCCTCAAATTTCCAATATCGAATCAATATCGAATTGCCATGTTCAAAATTGTTAAATAAATAGTGGGCCCTGGTATCAGAAAAGGTTGAAAATCCCTTCTCTATACCACACTGGATCCATACATAATAATAATAATGGATTGCATTTTTATAGCGCTTTTCTATGCACAGCGTGTATACTCAAAGCGCTTACAATGGTCCATTCATTCATACATTGGGAAGTAGAGCGGCGAACAGTCAACGCCAGCGTCCCCACTTCCCACATTCATACACCAGTGGTGGTAACCACTGGAGGCAAGGTGGGGTTCAGTGTCTTGCCCAAGGACACTTCGACATGTAGACAGGAGGAGCCGGGAATCGAACCGCCGACCACTGGATCATTGGCCGACCTGCTCTACCTCCTGAGACACAGCCGCCCTACAGCAGGGGTTTTCAACAGGTGGTCCGGGGACCACCTGTGGACCTTGAGAAAGTTCCAGGTGGTCCCCAGGCTAAATGATGGAAAGTTGGTTGGCCAGATGTAACTCTTGAGAATGTAAAAATGAAACCAAATGGACCCGTAAGGGTCCATTTGGTTAAAATATTCATCATCTGAATTAGCACCACTTAATTAAAGAAGTTTGCACTGTTTTGTTGGCCAACTACAGCCTGGAATTGTGGACAAAAATTAAAAGAATTCTTTAATTCTAGGTCTTTGGTGTGAAAATGTAAATCAGATGGTGGTCCATGGCTCAAATGCTGAATAAATGGTGGTCCCTGGAGTCAAAAAGGTTGAAAACCCTTGCCATACAGCATCTGCAGGTAGTACAGAATGCAGTCACCAGACGAGGAGATCAGAACACATTTACACTGGTACAGGGCTTGACACTAACACTTGCCCGCTTGCCCGGGGCAAGTAAAAAAAAATGGTGGGGCAAGTGAAGACTGCTACCTGGTTACCCGATTGGGCAAGTGTGCAACTTGAAAAACAGGCAAATTAACATACACATCAAAATGACCTAATCTTCAACATTCTCTAGTTGTGTAGACCTGGGCTAATTAAGATGATGAATTTTAACTCTTGAGAACGTAAAAATGAAACCAAATGGACCCTTGCGGGTCCATTTGGTTTCATTCTTACGTTCTCAAGAGTTACATCTGGTTAACCAACTTAACTGGGGACCACCTGGAACCCTCTCAGGGACCAATGGTGGTCCCCAGACCACCTGTTGAAAACCCCTGGTTTAAAGTCAAAGTCAAAGTCGTCAGATTAGTCACTCACGTTACCGCAGTGAAATTAGTTCTCCGCTTTTGACCCATCTCTTGGAGCGGTGAGCTGCAGCGTGCGCCGCGCTCGGGAATCATTAGTTGATTTGACCCCCAATCCATCCCTTTGATGCTGAGTGCCAAGCAGGGAGGCATTGGGTCCCATTTTTACAGTCTTTGGTATGACCCGACCGGGAATCGAACCCCAGCCTCCCAGTTCCAGGGCGGACACTCTAACCACAAGGCCACTGGTCTGGTAAAGTAGGAAGTAAACTTAAATGCAAAATTTACAATATATTCTTGGGGGGCAAGTGACCATGACCTGAGGGCAAGTAGAACCTGACTTGCACTTGCCCGATGGGCAAGTGCCTCGGAGACCTTAGTGTCAACCCCTGCTGGTACACTGCGCACAAGATGTAACAAACATGTTGTCTGCAGTGCAGATTGAGATCTGCGGCCGAACTCCTCGACCCTTCTGGTCGACAGGTGTTTATGCACCACGGGGACTCATCACTTGGCTTGTGCGTCGTGTGGTGAAGAAAACCATGTGAACTGCAGGAGGACACACTGACAAATCGGTCGTCCAACCTGCGTATATACAGTAGTAGTCCAGACTATAAGCCGCACCTGAATATAAGCCCCACCAGCTAAATTTGGGGCAAAATACTGATTTTTCCATGTATAAGCCGCACCTGACTATAAGCCGCGCCAGACAACAAGTTTCATGTTAGAGCAGTGGTTTTCAACAGTTTTGATCTCAGGGCCCACTATCTATTCAGCATTTGAGCTACAGCCCACGATTTGACAACATTTTCATCCCACAGAACCCAAAACTAAAGATTTCTTTGGTTTTGTCCACAATTCCAGGATGGATTTTCGCAAACAAAACAGGCAAAACATAGAGATCAAAATGTCCATGAATTATTAATTAAGTGGTGCCAATTTAGATGGTGAATATCATAACTGTTGAGAGTGTAAAAATGAAACCAAATGCTTGTTTGTTTTTTCATCCTGGGGAGTAGATATTGGGCTCCATTTTCGTTACCGCTAAACCGCTTATCCCTTAACTTCTTTGCCTTTTTAAACTATTTAAAAAAAAACATTTTTCAGTAGTTCAAACGGCCAGTCTACAAGCTCGACCCATCTTTATTTCCCGATATCCCGATCGCTTCTGGTGACTTGTGACCAGACATGTTGAATTATTCCAAAACGTTTTTTTTTTTTTTTTTTTTATAGTAAAAAAAAAAAAAAAAACGAAATAAGGGATTTGGGATAAGGGGATTAGCATGTAACGAAAATGGAGCCCATCGTCCGTGCCACTGGTACTGTTTGTTAAGTCAAACCCGACTGTCTCTCTGGATTCCCTGTTGACTCCAGGGGCGGATTTAACATGTCCCATTGAGGGGGGCAAGAGAACATGTTGGAGGGGCAGGAGAAAATGGTATGGGGGCGGCTTCATCGCCCGTGTCGCTTCGTGCCACGGGCGATGAAGCCGCCCCCATACCATTTTCGGTTACAGGACTTCAAGTAAAGAATAATAATAACATCAGTTGTTGTTGAAGTTGCAACAGACACACAGCGTGCAACGTCAGAGAGTTTTCTGTTTTCAATGATGAAATGTGTTGGGTTAGTGGTGCCAAAATTGTAGTTAGTAGCAGCAGTAGTGTTTCAAATCATTTTAAATATAACCACTTTAATTTGAAATATCTTGGGTTGTTTTGCATGGCATCATGTTTGGGGGAGCAGACTGGGTATTTAGGGGGGCATTGCCCCCCCCATGCCCTTGCCTAGATCCGCCCCTGGTTGACTCACACATTCTGGATGATGGATGGATGGATGGCTGGGCTGCTGTTATCAGTGCCTGAGACACCTGCAGACATTACAAGAGTATAGCGGTCTAACATCTTGTGTGCAGCTGAACTCTGTGGTAAACTGAGCAAGTCAAAGGGGGGTAATTAAGCTTCATTGCTCTGTAGTGCCATCTCTATTCAAGATTTAATCAATCATTTTAATGCCAATAGTAAAAAAAATGTCATTCAGACAACAGATCCTGTTTTTATTTATTTATTTAATGTATACTTAGACATTCAGTCCTTCAGGCTTTAAGTCACCCAACTTCCAGAATTTCACTCAATGAATTAGGCCTTCTAGACAAACGGGCAAGGATGGGTTGGTGTTATGGTCCGATAGGCAAAATCATCATAACAAAGTGAAGCCTATATGAAATTAACTGCTGATATCACATTATGATAAAGAACCACATGTGTGCATGTTGTACTGATACTTGGTGCAAGGCAAGAATAAGCAATCTATTCGTCCACGGAATCTAATGGGTGACTATGGATAAGGGGGAAAAAATGTATGCATGGCAGTATGCATGGCAGCCCCGGGCAAAAATAATAGTTTAAAACTAAATACCAGACAAAATAAAGGCCCAAATAACAGAGCTGCATAAATACTTGATAGTTACAGAAAACAAACACACCAGGAACTCTCGACCCCGCATCCCTAGAGTAAAAACTCCTCGGTTTCACCACATCACTGAAAATATGTTGCCCTCCATTGGGATAATGATGACTGGATAATGGTGTCCAGGATGAAGCCAAACCAAAGATACTCTATATTTATAAAGATAGGCATACTCCCATTCGCGCCACTCAGGGATTAAAGTAAAAAAAAATCTTGAGAATGAAAATGATCTATTGCAAATAAGCACTGAGCTAATTAAATGACCCCTGTGAAATCCTCAGGACTGAAATCAGTACCCAGTACTGAGAACTTTAATCCCTGCGCCACTATAGGCGACATGGACTACAAAGACTACAAATGCAGGGGTTGACACTAAGGACCTTAGTGTCAACCCCTGCAACCCCCTGCAAGTCAGGTTCTACTTGCCCTCAGGTCATGGTCACTTGCCCCCCAAAAATATATTGTAAATATATAGTAAAGAGTTTACTTCCTACTTGGGTGCTTTAATCCAGGGGTTTTCAGCCCATGGTCCCTGAGAGGGTTCCAGATGGTCCCCAGCTAAGTTGGTTAACAGATGTAACTCTTGAGAACGTAAAAATGAAACCAAATGGACCCTTGCGGGTCCATTTGGTTTCATTTTTACACTCAAGAGTTAAAATTCATCATCTTAATTAGCCCAGGTCGCAATGACCACCTTAAGACAAATTTATCTTGTGTTGTGTTATAGTGCATTAAGTTGCACACTTGCCCGATCGGGCAACCAGGTAGCAATCTTCACTTGCCCCTCCATTTTTTTTTACTTGCCCCGGGCAAGCGGGCAAGTGTTAGTGTCAAGCCCTGAAATGGTCTACTAAGTAAGTAGTGATGTATTTCTCTCAGAGCCCCCTATCTGTCTGTATGTAATCTGCAATGTATGTCACATTGCAGATTAAAAAGAGACTCTTCCTAACAAAGTGAAATTTCTTCTGATTTCTTTAGCTAATAGAAGCTTTTTTACTATGAATATGCTGTAAATATCATATGCCTTTTGATGATTGGGTCCAGTATTTAGTTCAAGTTCAAGTTGTGTTCACATTCATTCTACCATTGGAAATGAATAGACTCCAACATACTTCCCGTCTCCTAATATTATATCCGCCCCCATTCACCTAGAGTCAGGAAGCAACGTAAGCATGACCCTCTTGCCATTGGCCTCTTGGGCCAAACCTCTGACACCGACACAGCCGCACGCAGCTAGCCTGCAGCCAAACTGAACCCCTGGCTTCACCTGCAACATGTCTTTTAAGTAGTCCACGTGAGCCATGTAAGGTAAGGTCCATAGCTTATTTCACACAATTACATAATGGAGGTATTGAAGTTACAAAACGTATTCAACAATGTCTCCCAGACACCAATTCATTCATAGATAAGGCCAAAACAACTAAACAAGCAAACACCCATGCTCATGGTTCCTGCCAGAGTTGCAGAGGAGAAACAGCCCACAAATAATTCCAGTTCCTCCACAGTGTCAAATAATAAACATTTAAAAAACTCCTTTCAGTCATTGAGTGTTAGAAAGTCTTCAGACAGAAATAGAGACATGCAAACATCCTGCATTTGGAAGCAGTTGCATGAAAATGCAACTACAATGCATGAAAAACCTCATTGTGTAGGGTGAGGCAAGGGTAGCCAAATTACTTTACACAATTACATAATGAAAGTTTAAATTGAAGTCAGAAACATATTCAAAAATGTTTCCTGGGTTTCCAATTCATTCACAGAAAAATAGGCCAAAACATGATCTATCTAAACAAGCAAGCAAACAGCCCATCCTGGCCTTCAGTGTTTGGCCCGTTCCAGTCAACACTGTGTCAGCACTACAGAGAGCAAACAGGTGATCTCAAAAACACGTCCACTTCCCCACAGTGCCAGAAGAAGAATAAACATTTAAACACGCTTTCAGTCATTGGGCGTTAGAATGTCTCCTCTTCAGACAGAAATAAACACGCAATATACAACAGTACTGAACCTCGTTCCCAGCCTGCATTGGGAAGCAGTTATACAGCGCATACATGAGAAGCTCCGCGTCGATGTCTGCAGGGCACGGCATCCCCAGTGTGAGTAACATACTCAACAAAACAAAGAGTCCCGGCTGGGATGCTGACACTACACCTCGCCTTCCCCAGGCCCGGAGGCTCCGATGGCCAATTGTTAAGAGTGGCCCAGTGTGGTGGTGGTGAGGAGTCTCTCCATCTGGTTCTCCTCTTTCTAGGGCAGCCACAGTTGAATGGCAGAGAGACCGACCGCCTGGGAAACAGATGGTCCCCCCTCCACCCCCCACCGCCGCCCCGGTTCGTGCACTGGCCTGGCCCCAGTCTGTTGTGTGTCGAAAAGTGTTCCCCCAGCAAGACGCTTAACCCCTAACCCACTGCTCACAAAGTATACGGTAGCTAGGGGATGGGTTAACCGCCATCCTAAAAACCTTGTGGAGTCAAGTCTTATTAAACTGAACCTGGGTTTGCTCTGTACCACAGCAGCCTTTTTGTCCCATGTATACCCACGTCATAAACAAAAATAGAAAAGGCTCTGCGAGCTTGTGTTTTGGATGTACCGAAGCCTTTGAAGGGTCTTGTTTAGGGGGATACCGACAAGGACTGGATTGCAGTTACCCAAGCCTGGTGGAGACAAAGGCGTGGAGTAGCCTCGAGTGTGGGAATGGAGTTTGGCAGTATTTCTGAGAGAGGAGGAGGATTTACACACAAGAGACGTTTAAGGTGGTGCTGCTTGTTATGGGAGATGACTGAGCCTGATGTGGGGTGCCGACTAGACCATTTTTTGGAGCTTATTTCATCCACATCTTAATCTCTTCCAGGAAGGTGGCGAGTGTGGATGGAGGTGATGATAACGATGACAGGGGCTGCCCTGCAGAGCCATTTCTGTCGCTGTTTTCATGTGGCGTGCAGTACACACGCACAGATGGGTATTAGTAGGACCCTTCTGGTCGGCAGGTGTTTAAGCACCGCGGGGACTCATCTCTCGGCTTGTGCGTCGTGTGGTGAAGAAAGCCATGTGAGCTGCAGGACACACTGACGTGCAAATCGGTCGTCCAACCTGGGCCACACGGGCAAAAAACTCATCAAACCGTCTAGTACTAGTAGATGGTTCGCTCTGATGTTTCCCCCATGGCGTTCGGCACCTCACAGTTTCCCTGTTAATGTGTTACCTTGTTGTTTTTGTCCTGGGCAGCAGATATCGCCAGCGCCGGTACTGTTTGTGAAGTCAAACCCCGACAGTCTGGACTCCCTGTTGTATTCTGGATGGATGGATGAATGGATGGATGAGCTGCATGGATGGATGTATTCTGGATGGATGGATGAATGGATGGATGAGCTGCAGCATCGGTGTCCAAGGCACCTGCAGACATTGCAAGAGTATAGCGGTCCAACAGTTAATCCAAATAATCAATATAATCCCTTTTTGTTTTAGGGTGTGCATGTTTGTGACTAAACCCACGGGGGGTTAAACCCTAAGGGGTTCAAGTTTTTGTACTGAAATAGAGTCAAGATGTGCTTGAATGTTAACTTAATCATACCAATTTAACCTTCTGGAACATTTTTTCCAGTCTGGAAAACACACTCTTCAAGCATTTAAACAGGTGGCAGCCCCTTTCCATCAACCAAAACCATGATACTTATGCTTCGTTCTTTATTCGTAGCAACTACGCCTATAAGAAATTATGTTCCTACCAATTATGGCAACGGCACTTTGTCCACAATATTGTGTTTTCCATTCTTAATGTCTTCCATTGGCTTTGGGTGTAATAAAGTTGTTATTTGAATGATTGATTTTGGAATTGGGGTGCTGTATTTGTAAACGCTAAATCCTTGTTGACTTGCAGTTAAAAAATGAAAAATACATTTTTCATGTTCTTTTCTTTTCTTTATGTGTTCTATTGGCTTTGGGTGTAATAAAGTTCGTTTGACTGATCGATTTTGGGATTGCATTAAAGAAAATGTGGATGGGGTGCTGTATATGTAAACGCTAAATCATTGTTGAGTTGCAGTTACAAAATGAAAACTTTTTTTTCCTTTTCATTTTATTTGTAAGGCTTATCGCACATATAACTCCATTGTGTGTGAGGTGTGGCGGCCCCAATTAAAAGCTGTATCCCTGATCATATTTACTATAATAGGAAACACGTGCGTTGCAGTGCAGAGCGGAGTGCCAAGTCGTGTTGAACAATGACATGTTGGCAGATGAAACGAGGCAGTCTACCGCTGTTACTCTACCATGCATTGTCAATGGAAGCCAGTCAGCGACAAAGACTCAATGATGCATGCACGGCCATTGCTAAACCACTGCTTCATATGAAAAACTTTGGACTTGCCCACCCTGCCATTGTCCCAGCCCACCCTAGTAGGGCTGGCTAAATCCGGCCGTGGATGCATGTGTGTATAGCTGTACAAGGCTACAGACCTCCCAAAACAAACTTGTCAGACTGTTACTTGGCCTCACACCCCGAACCCACCTCACTCCTGCCCACTTCGACAGTTTGGGTTGGCTTAGGGTTGACGACAGAGTACAACATCTCGCAATGGGTTTGGTCCACAAGATACGATACTCTACCAAAATACCCTTGTACCTGTCCAAATACTTCCTTAATGTCAATGAGGTCCACTCCCACAACACCAGAGGGAGTGCTACTAACCATGTCCAACCCAGATTTGGCACAAACAAGGGTCTTAATTCCTTCCGCTCATATGCCACCAAAATGTGGAATGCCCTACCAACAGTCATAAAAGCATGTGAATCCCTTGACTCCTTCAAATTCCTTCTTAATTCCTTCCACTCATATCCTTCCGCTCATATGCCACCAAAATGTGGAATGCCCTACCAACAGTCATAAAGGCATAAAGGCATGTGAATCCCTTGACTCCTTCAAAACCGCTCTCAAAGGGCACCTACAGATGGCTGCAATTCGAAACTGGCCTCTGTAAAACAAAAATGTATATAAAATCCCCCCACCCACCCCGCCTCTCCTCATTGTACATTTATCTTTTCCCTTTTTTACCTCCACTATGATTTTACCTCCATGATTTGCTGCTTCTGATTTTACTGAAGTAGTTGTTTTGTATGTACGGTATTTGAATGCCTTAATGAAATGAACAAGTTTGCCACTATTGTAAATCAGCTTTTTCAGATTTGATGCAGTTGTACTTGAATTGTACTGTAATTCTCCAAGCTGTTATCAGTTTTGTAGCAGTGTGTACTTGACTTGTACTGTAACTCTCATCTCTGTAAATAAAAATTTCATTCATTCATTTCATGCTGCTCGCTCCAAATCCACTCACAACGCGACGCGTCTTTGCATCGTTTCATCCGCCCGTGTGAACGCGCTATTAGAGTAGGCTATAGATAGACAGAGCTACGCAAACTACGTTCACTTCATGGGGCCATTCCAATGGCGGCACAAATAGGGACAAGTCCTGGACGACCCTAAATGCAAATTATGTGGGCTCAGTGAACGAATTAATGAATGATTTTTTTTTTATTAACAGCGATGAGAGTTACAGTATAAGTCAAGTACACACTGCTACAAAACGGATAACAGCTTGGAGAATTACAGTATAATTAAAGTACAACTGCATCACATCTGATACACTTGTTTACAATAGTGGCCAACTTGTTCATTTCATTAAGGCATTCAAATACATACAAAACAACTACTTCAGTAAAAATCAGAAGCAGCAAATCATGGAGGTAAAGTCAGGCAACAATGGCAACATCCCCGCTTAATGATCTCAAGTCCATCTATATTATCGTTTTTTAGTAATTGTACAACATAAACGAGACTTTAGTCGTTACTGCACATAGAATACTTAAAAAAAACACAGCTGGCAGGTTGCACACGTGCTATAAATAAAACAGCTCTTATTTGCGCAGCGCTCGTTGAAAACAATGCATTTCCAACGCCAGTGTGTCCCCCTATTCGGCCTGCCAAGAACAGCAGCTCGAAGGCGCTCTAGTTTCTGCCCCCCTCAATGTCGCAACTCCTCTATAAACTAACATGTCTCTGTGGGTGACGTCGTAAAGGCCGCGTGCGTTTACACAGTCCGATTATAATCACGGTTCAAAGACGTGATAAAAAAAAATAAAAAGCTGCCTGGATGCCAGACCGCCGTAAAACAACAAGAAGAATCACTACAGCGACGACAGCAGCACTTTGCACGCCAACCGCCATAAAACCCGGAAGAAGAAGAAGAAGAAATGGATTCTTAGGTTAAAAGTTAATGTTAGTTACCTCGTTTAACTTCATCCACACACAGTGTTTGAAGGAGAAGAGAAGAACGCCAGGCCCAAGGAGGTGACCAGTTAGTTCAGTTCAGAGCCTGCTCTGCTTCAGTTCAGCAGAGTCCGCACTTGCCGCGAAACTCGACTCCCGGAAAATCCCAGATAGAAGAGTCCAGTTCAGTTCCGACAGAAACAGAATAACGTGTTGTTGTGCTGCAGATTCAAACGGCAGGGCGAGTTTATTCCGAGCTGAAGAAGGACATCGACGACGACCAGAAGAAACACAACCCAGAACGGTGTATACTAGCCCCTGTCCCCGTTCTTGTGCCCCTTACAGGAACGATATTTGGGAGTTGCGAAGTTGCTAAAACGTTGTGTATTTGCAGTCACGTCAGAAGCACCTGTGTGTGTGTGTGTGTGTGGAGCAGCTTCTTCAAGTTGAAGCAGTGCTAAAAAACCCTCCCAAACCAACCAGGGTGAGGAAGGAACCACGTCTTCAACAGCCCCCGCCAGCCAGCAGTCCTGTAAGCGTCCTGAACCCAACTTAAAGTGCATTTACATTTTGTGTTGTTACGCTTCATTCAGAAGTAAAGCCTTTGTAGGCCCGGCCATAGGGGCTCTCGAATGATCAAAGTACACTACATTGGAAAATCTTATTTGTACGATTTAGGAAATTGTTTTAAAATTTAAAGTTGCTCTCTGATATCCACTCCTGCAAGATGATGATGACGGTGACCCAGCGACCACAGCCACAGCAGCAACCCTGCATCATGATGTCCAACATGGCGCAGAAATGTCTGCTGGTTTACAAAATGGTCATGCTGGACGACGCCCGCAGCGCGCTGGAAAAAGAGCTGCGAGACTTCACCCAACAGGTGAGTTCAAATAGGAATTTATGGAAGCAGATGCTGTATATTCTACCAGGGGCAGATTGGCCATCTGGAGTACAGGGAGTTTTCCCGGTGGCCTGTGCCACCTAGTGGCCTGGACAGTTTTTTTTTTTTTTTTTTTTTTTTTTTTTTTTTTTTTTTTTTTCAGTCCAGGCCAGGCAACGCTGCTGGAGGCAGTGTTGCCAACTGCCAAGATCCAAAATGCACTAGTGGCACTTCCAAAATGCACTAGGATGTGCTAGATGCTCGCCTGGAACATACAGATCAAAATGACCATTAATCTTCTACATTCTCTAGTTGTGTAGACTAAGTTGGGCTAATTCACATGATGAATATTTTAACTCTTGAGGGTGTAAAAATGAAACCAAATGGATCCGCAAGGGTCCATTTGGTTTCATTTTTACGCTCTCAAAGAGTTACATCTGGTTAACCAGCTGCCAGAATGGTTTGCCAGGCCACCCCCCCAGGGTGGCCTGGCAAAGGTAAAATTGTCCCGGTGGGAAAATATGTGCCAATCCGCCCCTGTATTCTACTATTATGGCTGGTAAATTCATAGCCAATTTTGCATTTAGGTTGCCCAGATCATCAGAATAACTGCCTGGGCAGAGCCATAGCTGAGGTGTATAACGTTTGACACCTCACCATTCATTAGCTACACTTGGCCTCGTCAGTTTTAATTCAGTGAGGCCCCAGGCCCCCCTATAACAAGATGTGCACATGCATGCGCACTAGTGCAACGAGCCAACAGCATGTACACAAAGGCCTGCCCCCACTCCATCCTGATTGGAGGAAGGCCCCTCTTAATCCTGATTTGACAAAGTCTTTTCTTCCCAAAGCCCAAACTGAAAGTATTTTTTTTCTTTTTACCCTTTGAGCTCCTTATATGGTCACAAGCTACTGCCCATCTCTGGTTTTATGGCCCCTGTTCGTTGACGTCACACCGCCGCCATCCTTCGCAACAGTCAGCACACTATAGTAGTTGGCAGTACCCCCAACCATAGTGTGTGTGTCTTTTTTTACCAGGGTGGACTGGCGCCACATTAGAGTAGCCCAATCCAGAGAGATTTTTAATTCAAACAACCATGTTCACTGAGAACAGGGAGGACCTCCCTATATCTTTAAAGTCCCTTTTATTTCTGGCCTTTAATGTTGTCTGATTTATTATTGTTGTTTTATTCTAGTACGTGTTTGTATTTACCTTGCTTTTATACTTTACCATGCTTTTATCACACACGTGTGACTTTTTAAGTACTGTTTGTTTGTTTATCTATTTATTTGTATATTTTTCAATAATGATAACAATGGCCCTGTGCAATTGCCATTCCTAAAAGTTTGTTTAAAAACATTTCAGGCCAGCGACTATGTGCAAGGTTTCCTAGCATCGTGTCCTCCCTCCAAAGTCCTCAGCCCTGATGACCTCGTCTTGTCGCTGGACACCAAACGCAGAGCCCTGGGCAAGCTGCTGGCCTTCTTCAAAGACCTAATGCAACGTAAGTATTGGACACTGGAAAACGCCACAGCGAAGCCACACAGTTTTTCAACCGTGTGTGTTCTTGTTTTCGTTTGTTCAGCTTGTTTTTAATTATTTTTTGGTTTTTGTATCACAAGTTGTTTAATTTACAGTTAAACACCCAGCGTTTGTTTATGCTATGACGTCCTGTAATCAAAATAAACCTTTTAAATGCACTCAAGATTAGACTTGATTTACTGTGCGTTTGACAGAGGTACACAATGTATCCCTCATCTTTGTTGTTGTTGTTGTTCGGTTGACATTAGAATGATAAACAACTGCTATTTGGTTGAAAGAAATATGATTTTTGCCACCCACTGATTAATGTTTGCGTTCCAACGTATTCTGCTCTATTCTAATCCTTCCGGGCAGCCAATGTCCAATCCTACATTATATGTGACTAGAGCATGTTGTCCCTTTTGGATCTGAAACTATTCCCTTTCCCATTTCCCCCCTTTAAAAAAATATCTTAATATAGTGAAAACACAGTGGCTTGTGAGTGTTTCACTACTGATACTCTTGTATGATGATGTAAACAGTACAGCATTAATGTACTTATTAGAAAGAAATAAAATAAACATGCCATGGATTGGACATACAAGGTTCTTCAAGTGTTCAAGTCAACAGCATATGCTCTCAAAGTTTAGAGGGGGATTTCGTTTTCCGAAGCCAAAAAAAAAACACAAAGAGGAGAGCTGTTGGATGTGGATTAAACAGAGTGGAAGACCCCCTAACACTTTAATCCCAAAAAGATTAACAACAATTCCCGCCTTCTCTCAATCTTTCTCTTTCTCTGCACCAGAGAAGATGAGAACGACCAGCAATAACCAGATCACACAAAAGATCAGGGCAGTCCCACAAGCCCTGCACTGTAGACATAAGATAAAAAAATATGCTCTCCAGGCACTTACATCACTCCTGTTCAGAAGACCGACATAGAAAACCATGTCTGTGGAGGGCCGAGCTTTTAAAGCAAGCATGCATGACATTAGTTACGATGGGAACTCGATAAATGCAGAGCGCAAGTTTCACGTAGTTCTGTGCACATGTACTGTAACAAAAAAAGAAATACCCCGGCAGCAACACATACATATGCACACCACAGTGCTAAACACACTCCCAACATAATTTTCTCTCACTCACTGAAATGGGTGACAACATTGGTGAAGGTGACTGCTTGAAAAGCTAGCAACTGCCAACACAAGGGATTCAAGGATTAATGGCCAAATCATGATGGATAGAGTCAAAAGAGAGAAGGACAACCAGGTGCTCGGCGGAGAAGTAGGCTAAATTTTTTGGATAAGGTGCTGATCTGAGCACTCAAATCTGAGCACTCAAAAAGTTAAAACTTTAAAAAAGAGATAGCCCTGATGAAGACTCACTTGAGCCGAAACATGTTGGCTGCTTTATTTATTTAATAAATTATGAGACTTTATTCTTGCTCTCCTCTTTTTTAAGTTTTAACTTTTTGAGTGCTCAGATTGTCATTTTACTCTTGCATTCATGATGGATAGAACTGGTTATTACGATTACCTGTACTTCTGGGTAGCACAAAAAAGCTGAATACACATTATTTAGGTAATGTAACACCCTCATGTTGCATAATAATTGCCTAGCCAAGATAATGTTGATTATGGTATGGAATCAGTATTAATACTCTCACTGTCTCTGTACCGTACCCTTATTTTTAGCAGCACACTCGCATACTGATCAACGCTCTGAAGATGGAGTTGGAGGAGCGGGGCCGATGACATCAGATGTGCCGAAGATCGAGAATTCCCTATTGGCCAGCCCCTTAACCAAAACAGAGAAGGTGCTGTCGCAACAAGTCAAACAGTCGCAAATCCCCCCAACCGAAGCCCCCCAGAGTGGTGGTGGTGATGTGATCTGCAGCATCTCATCTAGCCAAGACACTGTTGTTGAGACTGTCACTTCTGCCTGCGAGTTAAAAGGCAAGGGAAAAGAGGCTTCATCCTCTCACTTGAACGACTCAGAAGAGAAATATGTTTTTGAAAAAGATCCGTGGGTCGAACCGCCAACCAAGGTTCACAGTCAGAAAGTGTCTGTGCCACTGCCCACTGTTCGGCCTTTAAACCCTAAAATCAGTAACCCCAACCCCAGGGAACTGTTGCTAGACAGGGCTGTCCACGTGCAACACCAGAAAGAGACTTCAACGCAACTGTTGCGCTTCCTGAAAACCAGCGTCAGGAACAAGGGTGCGATGGAGGTCACTATTATAGAGTGGAGGAGCAACGCCGAGGGGCACCCCTCGGTCCTGACCCGGCCGAACTCGCCCGGACTGACCCGGCCGAACTCGCCCGTCACGAAAGTACAGCATCTACGTAAGATGGCAGAACCGCTGGCCCTAAAGAGGAAGATGATCGGAGACGTGGAGAACCAAGCGCCGGTTTTCCAAATGAAGCGAGTCGATTCCACCGGCGCCATAACCTATACCTACGTGAACGCCACAAAGACAGAACTGTGGGACGTCGGCGACATCTTCACGGACACGTCGTCCGAAGCCAGCACGTGCGAAAGCGATACGACCGACGACAACCAAAGCGAAGGTTCCGCCGTCGGCCTCAAGCCGGCAGACGAACCTCAGAGCGAGAAGAGTTCTGTTGGCGTTGTCAACCAGGCCAGCAGCATCCCGGCCTTCTCCATCAAGAAGTTGGACGAGATGGAGGTCGTGGTTTCTCACATCGCCAGCCCAGGGAAGTTCCACGTCCAGCATGCAGATGCCGCCGCGCGTCTGAAGACCCATATCTCAGAGTGAGTCATTAGAAAGACATTCTCATTATGTGTATTCTTTATACAGTACTTGCTGCCGTAATCTGACTTGTGATTTATCATGTACAGACAGTGACTTATCACTTACAGTCGTGTTTTTTTGTTCCATATTTCTTGCCCAAGTGAACACAGCCACCATCCATGAAGTCAGTGCAGTGCACAGTAACACCAAAATGACCATTAATCTTCTACATTCTCTAGTTGTGTAGACTTGGGCTGATTCACATGATGAATGATGAATATTTTAACTCTTTGAGTGTAAAAATGAAACCAAATGGACCCGCAAGGGTCCATTTGGTTTCATTTTTACGCTCTCAAAGAGTTACATCTGGTTAACCAACTTTCCATATTTAACTGGAATTCTCTCAAGAACCACTGGTGGTCCACGGAATTCTCTCAAGGACCACTTGGGCGATTTGTTTTTTGTCGTAATAATGATCAAATGCCAGGATTGGATCTTAGTGTGCCTGAATTATTTTTGTGTGTTGCCAACTCCTCATGCAGGGTTTTATCCCGTGTATAGCCCTATGCTGCTTTTCGTTTTACTACATTTTGTATAGTTTTACTTACTTGTTCAATTGACTGTATAGCACACCAGGTTTGCTAATTATTAATTCTCTAATCAATTCAACATGACACCGATGTATTATCTTCCATTTTTGCAGTGAATGGAAAGCCACCAGTTCGTTTGTGGAGCAGAACTGCATTCCGGACATTGGAACTCTGGTCCTGGCTTGGCTCCCGAAGCAGGAAGAATGGTGCAGGGCCCGGGTCACCAAGATATGTGGCATGAGAGGAGGTGAGAGGCCATCTCTCTGTCGTGTGATATTGAACCCTTACCCCTAGATGGTAGTAATGTCACTCGGGAGAGCCTGCAGCCACTTCAGATCTTAAATAGCACAAGTACACGGCTAGGTTTTCATTTCTGCAATTGAAAAGAAGTGGATTTAAGTTATCCTATTTTGTCCTGACACTAGATACTAGTTTCCGTCATGAGATTCTAGCTTCTGACATGAGGTTCTAGTTTCTGACACTAGGTTCTAGTTTCTGGCACTAGATTCTACTTTCTGGTGCTAGAGACACTAGACACAGGAGTGTCAGTGATGCTCAACATAATTATTTCATGCCAAGGACCCCCAGAATTATCTATATCTGGCTGTGGACCCCCATCTGAGAACATG
Organism: Benthosema pterotum; assembly: GCA_039105355.1. Classification (NCBI taxonomy): domain Eukaryota; kingdom Metazoa; phylum Chordata; class Actinopteri; order Myctophiformes; family Myctophidae; genus Benthosema; species Benthosema pterotum. The sequence goes on from CM076984.1 coordinate 33,182,089, forward strand.
TTGTTCTAGGGATCCCCCAGAAGCAGCAGAAGGTTTGCTTTTGAAATAATATATTCAAAGATTTGCGCCACATTTTCACTTTTTTTTTTTTAAAAATAGCAGACCTACAAGTTCACAGCACGCTTTTTTTTTTTTTTTTTTTTTTTTTTTTTCCTTCAATTGCTAATGTACGTACAACATAATGCTTAGAACACCAAAACGCGTTACGGCACAGAAATGCTTATTTATCTGCTCAACTGATCGTTTTCTCTCTCTCTCTGTCTCTGTGTCTCTGTCTCTCTCTCTCTCGCTCTCTGTCTCTCTCATATATCTAAGGGAGAAGCAACGCCAACAGTGATGTCCTGGATGCCATTCCAGACATCGAGGTGGAGGTGAAGAGGTTGGACTATGGAGACACCTGCTGCGTTTCTCTGAGGAACATCAGAGAACTCACCCCAGAACTGCTGCTCCTGCCCCTGCAGGCCGTACAGGTCTCCTTGGCTAACGTAAGAGGTTGCATAACGGATGGATGGAAAAACCCAAAATAACTCTCTTTGTAAAGGAAGTGTACCAAAAGGGAGGCCAACTGGTGAATAATCTGTTTTAAAAAGAATTAACCAAAGAATTTAGCTATGTTTAGACTAGAGCGATTTTTTTTTCTTCCCCCAAACACTGGTTCAGGATCATTTGTGGGTCCCAAACCAGTGTTTTTAAGGTTCACGACTCGAGTAAGAAATCTTCTCTTCTTCCTAAATTTAAAAAACATACAGTATATATATTTACAAATATGTTTTGTACATAAGAAGGTAAGGAAAATAACTTGAGTGTGAGTTACTGGAGTCAGAATGATAATGAAGGGGAAAAAAACTAAGCTCTGCACAATAAGGGCTCCATTTTCCCTCACTAAATCCGTTATCTCTAAACCTTTTTTGCCTTTTTTTTAATAATAATTTAATAGTTCAACTAGCCACTATCTACATTGGCACATTGTGAGCTTGTAGCCTGGCCATTTTAATTATTCAAAAATGTTTTTTTTTTCCTCAAAATAGTATAAAAGGCAAAGGACTTAAGGGGTAAGGGGTTTCGCAGTGACGAAAATCTAGGGCTATAATCTGTGCACATTCAATATATCCATTTGCAAGCTTTGAGCTTTTTGATTCCCATTACCTTACATAAAAGGTTAAAGGTAAAATAAATGTTAAAATAAAACAAATCTTCAGAAATTACTCAAAAACTAACTGTACCGGTCCAAGCACCGAGGCTGCTAAGCCAGTATTAATTCATCTCCTGATCCCGACAACCTTTACTGGATGTCAACCCCATCTCTCTCCCCATCTCTGTGTATCAATTATTATCAGGGGCGGATGTAACCTTTCCCAATTGGGAGGGCAGGTGAAAATGGTATGGGGGCGGCTTCATCGTCGCACCCATACCATTTTTGGTTACAGGACTTTTATTAGTTTTATTAGTTGTTGTTGAAGTTGCAACAGACACGCAGCATGCATAAAGCTAAAGGTCTGATTCAGAGAGTTTTCTGTTTTCAATGATAAAATGCTGTTGGTTTAGTGGTGACACAGCTGTAGTTAGTTAGTAGCAGTAGTAGTGTTTCAAATAATTTTAAATATAAGCACTTTAATTTGAAATATCTTGGTTTGTTTTGCATGCCATCATGTTTGGTGGGGCAGACTGGGCATTTAGGGGGGCATTGCCCCATGCCCATGCCTAGATTATTATTATTATTATTATTATTATTATTATTATATTTTTTGCCCACCCCTAATGTCCTAAAACACCAGCAGTATCCATAGAAGGTAAGGAGGGGTTAATATGTTGTCCTGCTCTGAGAGCTGGTTTTAGCTCTCAGGATAATAATCAGAAATACAATTAGTCACAGCCTTATCTTTAGGCAGGTGATAAAGGAAACACATTAGCGCAGGAGGACATGGTACTTTAAGGTCTGTATCCTCACCCCCAGGTGTCTCCGGTGGATGGGGGGTACTGGTCTGAGGAAGCTGTGGACTGGTTCAGAGCCATAGTGGACAACAGGACCCTCTATGCCCGCCTGTACCCGCAGGGCACCCGGGTGATGGCAGAGCTGTTCCTGGACAGGGGAAAGATCGGAACCACAAGGTACTTTTTTATAGTCTGAAACACATTAACCCATTTTGTCCTGGCATTAGATTGTACTTTCTGACAGTAGAATCTAGTTTCTGGCCCTAGATTGTAGCTTCTAGCACTAGATTCTAGTTTTTTTTTTTTTTTTTTTTTTTCTGAAAAATCGAAAAATATTTCATGCCAGAAACAAAGATTGGAGTTAATAACGTTTGCTCCGACAGAAAATAATATTCAAAGATTTGCACCATGTTTTAGGGATTTTCCAAAAATAGCAGACCTACAAGCTCGCATCGCGCCACTCGGTGGCGCGATATGAGCTTGTAGATCTGCTATTTTTCAATAGTTAAAGCTAGTTAACGCTTGAAACACCCAAATGCGTTCAATACGCAATGGATTAACCCGTTTAGACCTGAGGTCGATGCAACGAATGCCTTCTAAATCCGTTTTTTTATAGACAGTTTTCTCAAAACACGTGTTACTACGTCATTCGTTCTCAAACATCAACACAAGGATCCCCCCAAAAAAATATATGGGATTGGCCGAAGATCCCCCATATGAAAACCTGTTGTTCTGTGGACCTCCCAGAAGCAAAGATTTGAGTTGAGTTAAAAAGGTTCGCTCTGAAAGTAAAATCAAAGATCTCTGCCACATTTTAACACATTTTTCCAAAATAGCTAAAGTTTGAAATAATGCCTAAAAAACCAACAGGGGGTCCCCATTCATTCGGAATGGATTAAATGCATTCCCCGGCATGCAGTTGTTGTTTAGCTCCAGATGAAAAGGAATGATTAATGACGTGCGAGGGAACTCGATAATATCATGCGCAGATTTTGGCCTCGTGTTCGGGAGGCATGTCTCATCACTCGAGATGTGCTTTGCATTGTATTGTTTTATCATTTTATTGTATTATTATGCTTGCTGTCATTATGCGGTTAGCACACGTTTTGTTCAACATGGCATTGGTCCGACCGGATTCAGGTTGCTGATGGTTAGGTTTGAACTTAAGCTTAATAAGGAGTTAACTTAATTTTGAAAAATCTACACAATTAGAAAATTTATATGAATTGTTATTTTGACCAACGTTTTGCCAGTTATCTATCCTGAATTGTGGACAAAAACTTGAAAATCCTTTGTTTTGGATTCAAGAGACTAAACTCAACATCAAATGGTGGTCAGTGGCTAAAATGCAGAATAAATAATGGGCTCTGGTATGAAAATGGTTGAAAACCACTGATGGAATCGAATAACAACAAAGAATTACTTGGTCTGGCCACATGCCGCATCCTCAGAAACACAACCGATTTGATTTCTTGAAAATGCCAATGTAGAAAGAATTCACTGTGTAACCATCATAACATCACTTAAAAGGGAATTCCACCCATTTTCAATTATTTTTCTGAGAGTGTAGAAATGCAACCAAATGAACCTGTTCCATTTGTACGCTCTCATAAAAAAGAAGCGCCTAAAGAAATCCATTAACATGGTGAAAATACATCTTGATGACGTCATCAAGATGTATTTTCACCATGTTAGTGGCTTTCTTCAGACCTCCCATTTCTTGGGAACACAGAATGGGGGAACCTTTTTTTTATCATGTCCACACAACACCTTGAAGGTACTTCAACCTGGACCTGACCTGACATAGTAAAATATTGAAAATGGGTGGAGTTGGCCTTTAATTCCATGGTGTTGTTTGCTTCAGGAGAGGAGCGTCGCTGTCCGTGAGGCTGACCCAGAACGGACACGCCAAACACGACAAAATGAAGCACTTCAGCGGCGTGAAGAAAAGAGGTAGCTATAGCTTTTCACGGCTGCATGCAGTGTTGCCAACTTGGCGCTTTTGTCACTATATTTAGCTTTTTTTCCAGACCCCCCTAGCACCAAAATTAGTGAAAAAGTCCTGGCGGAAAATCCGGTGCTTTTTTTTAATGTGAATTGGAGCGAAATTGGTTGACAGGCGCCAGAGATAAAACCCTCCCTCCTTCCTTCCTAGAAAGTACCCATTGGTAACCAAATGGACCCTCATAGAGCTGTAACTCTTGAGCGTAAAATGAAACTCTGTTTGGATTAATTTTACGCTCTCAAGAGTTAAATCATATTTAACCATCTGAATTACCTCATTTTCAAGAATCTACACATTTTGAAAATGTATACGGATTGCTATTTGACCAACATTGTTAGTTATTTATCCTAAATTAGGCTGAGAGACTAATCTCAACATCAAATGGTCCTCCTCCGTGGCTAAAATGCAGAATAAACAGTGAGCCCTGGTATGAAAATGGTTAAAAACCACTGCTTTAGCGCATTCTAGTGCATTTTGGAAGTGCCACTAGTGCATTTTGGCGATTGGCAACACTGGCTGCATGTTCCAAATACAACCTGTCTGTCTCATCCAGAACCTTGTTTTTTCCTTGTTCCTTTTGTTTAGGTACATTTAAAATGAAAGAATCTGCATGGGAGGAATACCTCATCTCATTCCGTGCTCAGAAGAAGTAGGAAGCCGGTCCTAACTAAAGTGGCCTGTTGTTTTTGTAAATTGTTACTGTAGAAACCCTCCTCCTTGGATCCATGTAAGTCTGTTTTGTCTCAATTGTCTGAAACAAGAGTATGCACCTAAAGTCTAATCCAAAAAAAAAAAAAAAACGTATGGGAGTCCTGACATATCGGATTTAACCGCAGGGAACGTTTTATGACTCATTCATATTTTAAAAAGCCTGGTATTGATCATCTGACTTTGATCGTGACCAGATTCATTCGGATGACATCAGTTTACAAGCAAATGCACGATGGGATTTTAATTAAAGGTCAGATGTGGACGAGCTGCTGTTGTACTTGGCTTTTTTGCAGCGCTCTGAGAAATCGATGTTCAGGCTGGTTTAGATCTCAAGTTGAAGGCAATTGATCGAAGCAGCACACTTGTGTGTGAGTGTGTGTGTTTGTGTTTTGTGTAATATTCTAGCAGTAAGTGTGGGCCCAGCAACGTAGCGCTTTGTATTCTCTTCAATGAGGATGATCCAAACGATTGCACCATATTTTAAATGCATTGACACGGAATCATCCTCAGAGGAATGATGCAACAATGACATCACAGCAAAAATGTATCAAAACTGCCATTTTGACACATTTCTGTGATTGATACGTATACACACACACACACGCAAAGGCACCAATGGCATTGGCACTTTTCCTCTGGAACATTCTTTGTGTGTTAAGTTCACTTTGGCTTTATCCCCTGGTTCTTTTTTTTTTTTTTTTGATCATTTTTTCATTCTGAGAGTTGAACTTGGTCAGAGATGAGCAGTACATTCTTCTCAACAAGCTTTGAGATATACTGTATAAACTCTACAATTTAACCTTGATCGAGTATTTCTTCCCAATTGCACGATCCTTAAAAGTTATACCTCGTTAAAGGCCTTCCTTCAGGGGCGGATCTAGGCATGGGCGTGGTGGGGGGCAATGCCCACCTAAATGCCCAGACTGCCCTACCAAACACGATGGCATGCAAAACAACCCAAGATATTTCAGTGCTTATATTTAAAATTATTTGAAACACTACTACTAACTAACTACAGCAAACAGAAAACTCTCTGAGTCAGACCTTTAGCTTTATGCATGCTGCGTGTCTGTTGCTACTTCAACAACAACTGATTTAATTGACTAATAAAATTCCTGTAACAGAAAATGGTATGGACACGACTTCACGGCGATGAAGCCGCCCCCATACCATTTTCTCCAAAACTCCGGTTCCATTGAAAATGAACTAGAGGCGCAATTTATTACTCCCCGTGTGAAAAGCTTTTAAAAGGGAAGTCCACCCATTTTCAACATTCTAATATGTCATTAGTATACCCTAGAGGTGGTGGGTGGACATGATAAAAAAAAAAAAAAAGTTTCCCCCATCTTGTGTTCCCAAGAAATGGAGGTCTGAAGAAAACCACTAACATGGTGAAACATCTTGATGACGTCATGTTAATGGATTTCTTTAGACGTTTTTTCGGTTCAAATGCAACCTTTTTCGTACAAATGCAACCAATTTCGTACAAATGCAACCAAATGAACCTGCTCTCAGAAAAAAAAAAGTTGAAAATGGGTGGAAATCCCCTTTAAGGGTGACTAATCCATGATGAAAATGATAGAAAACCCTATACAGGCTATGCAGGTACATGACATCTGTTAAGTTATGCGGGAACACCCACTGAGTGGCAAAAAATTACTTTTTCATTGATCCGATTAGTCCTATCAGACTGTATTAAACAATGTTAAACTCACCAACATTGCAGCTGTATGGAAAGCTTGAATTATCCTCTTTCTATCTGGAAAGGTTTTGTATCATTAAAAAAAACACTATGTTATGAGCTACTTTCTGTCAAGAAATGCTCTGCATTTCATTATTTTTCTGAAGTGTCAGAGTTTTTAGAAACAGTTGGTTGGATATTGTTAACGGGAGAAATAGTTGATCATAAGTTTTTGAATGTTTTGTTTATATACATGTCATTAAAAGTGTCCCCCCACCCCAACCATTCCCTCTTGTGTAAGTATGGTATACCGTGACAATGATAATTATCAGAGTATCTGAATGTAAAATTGTCTGCTGTGCAAATGGATATTAATTTAGTTAAGACTGCTTTTCTCTTTTTTTCTGATGTGCTGTTCAATTTTGTACCAAGTGATTTTGATTTGCTTTCTTTTTGTTTTGGTAAAGTTGTTAAAATGTTTGCATATATACTCCTTTGTTTGGCCAGGATATACTTAAAAAAAAAATAAAGTTCACGTTATTGAAACGCATCAGGATTCGGTTGATTGCCTGAATGAATGATAAATTCGATATAGCGCCTTTATCCAAGGTACTTTACATAGATTGTGCATCACATTCACCCATTTACACGCACATTCATACACTGATGGCAGTGGAAACCATGCAAGGTACCTACTAGCACATCAGGAGCAATTAGGGGTTCAGTGTCTTGCTCAAGGACACTTCGACAGTAACTCTGCAGGAGCCTGGGATCGAACCGGCAACCTTGTGGTTACCATCCGGTGACTCTACCCCTGAGCCACTGCCGCCCCGTGGAACGAATGGCGCATGCTGAAGGAAGAATGCAAGATCAGGTTTATTATTTCATTCAGAGAATTTCCAGGCCACCCCAGCCCTCCCACTGCCTCGACAGTGACGCAAAACGAACGCACCACGGCACGCCAAACTACTGTAGCTCATGGAACTGCATGTGACAAACGGCTCCTGTGTTTTCCCTACACATTCTCGTGTCCTACTGTTTTGTGTGTGTGTGCAGTGGCGGATCTAGGCATGGGTATGGGGGGGCAATGCCCCCCTAAATACCCAGTCTGCCCCCTCCAAACACAATGCCATGAAAAACCCAAGATATTTCAAATTAAAGTGCTTATATTTAAAATGAATTAAAACACTAAACTACTGCTACTAACTAACTACAGCTGTGTCACCACGAAACCCACAGCATTTCATCACTGAAAACAGAAAACTCTCTGAGTCAGACCTTTAGCTTTATGCATGCTGTGTGTCTGTTGCAACTTCAACAACAACTGAAACTGATGTTGTTATTGGTGCTTTACTTGCCTACCAAAAGTCCTGTAACGAAAATGGCGTGAAGCGACACGGGCGATGAAGCTGCCCCCATACCATTTTCTCTTGCCCCTCCAACATGTCCGTCCCCCCCCATGGGACATGTTACATCCGCCCCTGTGTGTGTGTATAGAGAGCTTGGAGAACAGAGTGAGATAATAACTGTGACAGCAGTAGGAGTAGGGCTGTGTACACTGAGGTCTGGGGGGGGCAAGTGTCTGTGTGTCATCATCCATCATTCTCACAATCTCCACGTGACCACACACACACACACGCTTTGCTCATTCGCAAGCAATCTAGTGTTTGCGGAAAAGAGAGACGTTTATTTATACGAGTGAAAGTTGCAATCTGCTTTACGGTACATACAACTGAAGATGGAAAAAATGAGGGATTAAAATGCCATTATAGAAACTAAGGACGTTATAAGTACTGCAAATTTGAATTATTTTAAAGGGACTTAAATGAAGTACAAATTTTAGAGGTATACAGTAGCATGTCAAATAGAACTTCTCCCCAACTAAATTTTGTAGGCCAGATATATTATATGAAAACCTTACGTAGATGTGTGCTACAAGACACATGAAATACGTCACCTCCATGCATATTTTGGCTATTTGAAAATTTTTAAATAGCTGATGTGACGCCTGCACAATGAGTACATTAACTTTTGGTACAACTACACCTGTGGCCGTCGGCCACCAGCCTAAATGGAAAATTATGCATGTTGGGATGGAACCTATAGCCTCGATGACCTGCAGGCTTTCATTCTCCTCCGTGCTGCACAAAAACTGAAAGCTTGGACTAAACCAGTGGACGGCAACCCAAGATGTTGAAAGAGCCATTTTCGACCAAAAATTAAATTCAAAATCTGTCTGGAGCCGCAAAAAATGTTTTTCTGAGAGTGCACAAATGTGAACCAAATGGACCCTGGCGGGTCCATTTGGTTCCATTTGTACACTCTCAGAAAAAAGGTCCTAAAAGAAAAATCCTAAAAGAAAACATTGCGAAACACAACTTGTGTTGTGCCATGTTAATAATTCTTTTTTTCAGACCTCCTTTTCTAGGAAATACATATTTTTTATCATGTCCACACATCATCTCAAAGATATATTAATGATATAGTAAGCTGTTGAAAATGGGTGGTTCAGATTAAAGCTTGATCTCTGATGTGCTGGGCTTTTGTGTCATGTGTCAACAAGCACTATGTTAACTGTCAGACATGGTGTGCGCATGGTGTGTTGGTGCTGTCAGTGACTGAAATGTTTATTTTATATTGGCAGATCACCCCTATGTGTATGTACTGCTACTGCCAGGGAGCCACTAGGGTTGTGTTCTAGAGCCGCATGCGGCTCCTGAGCCGCAAGTTGCTGACCCCTGGACTAAACCAACCACTGGCTTAGAAGGGGGGAGTCTACCCTTTCCAGTCAGCATCACTTCAAATGATGAGACGTATTCACTGACAGATCAGTGAGGTCCAATCAGGGTGAATCAGGACTATCTGAGTCGCTCCCTGCTAGGCCAAAATGCTTTCATCTTAGCTCAGGCTAGATCAGTGGATTTCAGCCTTTTCCATACCACGGCCCACTATTTATTTAGAATTTGAGCCACGGACCACCATTTGATGACATTTTAGCCAAACAGACCCCAAAACTAAAGATTTATTTTGCTTTTGTCCACAGTTCCAGGCTGGCTTTTGGAAACAAAACAGGCAAACATACAGATCAAAATGAGCATTAATCTTCTACATTCTCTAGTTGAGCAGACTTGGGCTAATTCAGATGGGGAATATTTTAATATAATGGAGAGGCCTACCTGTGTGTGAAGGGGACAAAATCACTGTAGGCCAGTCCTAAACTGACCACCCGGTTGCTAAAACCACGAGAACTAGTTCAGTCCAAACGATGACTTGGGTTAAACTTACACTATTTATTTACCTATCAGCAGGTAAGGCACAGTGAAACAACCATGAATCCACGACAGCACAGCCCATTGTTCTCGGTTTAAGACACATAATCAACAAACGGTGTGCCTCCCAGTCAGTTCAGCAACACCTCAACACTGGTGGACACTTCCTGATATAACCTATTAGGCCAATCATGGCCCTGGCCTTGACCCAGCCCAGTAGTGACATCATAGAAAAACCAAATAGAACAACAATGAACAGAAATGGCTTTTACACTCACTGAGACATGGACTGGGTCAGGGGTTTTCAACCTTTTTCATCCCAGGGACCACGATTTATTACAGCATTTGAGCCACGGACCACCATTTGAGGACATCTTAGCCCCACAGACCCCACCCCCCAAATTAAAGATTTCCTTTGCTTCTGTCCATGACCATTAATCTTAATCTGTGTAGATTAGGACTAATTCACATGATGAATATGTTAACTCTTGAGAGTGTAAAAATGAAAAATGGTTTCATTTTTACGTTCTCAAGAGTTACATCTGCTTAAACAACTTAGCTGGGGACCACCTGGAACTCTCTCAAGGATCACTGGTGGTCCCCGGACCACCTGTTGAAAACCCCTGGACTGGGTAAATAATGAACTAGCAGGTGTGGCCGTAGCAATCAATGAGCCCTTCACTAAGTCCCTCCACAACCCAGCCTCGTCCAATAGGCACATTAGAAGGCCAGGGGAGAGCTTGATCAAGGCTAATCTAAGAAGGCTAGGAAGGGAAGTAGGCGGAGTCTCTACAGTGGCGCCCACATTGATCCACGGAAGGAAACGGACATGTGCAGTACAGTTTGCCAGAGTAGTTTGCCAGCGTCAAACTTCTAGACCTGTACTGCGCATGTCCGTTTCCTTCCGTGGATCAATGTGGACGCCACCGTAGGTGGACTACTTCCTGCTTCCCTTCCTAGCCTTCTTAGATTAGCCTTGAGCTTGACCAGGAAAGCTTGACCTGGATAGCAACAGCGTTGGGAAGAGTTCTACAGGGGAATTCTACAGGGGAGGAGACTTCGAGCCTTTTCGAGACTTCGAGCCTTTTGTGGCAGTCTTGGACAACTGCCTATCTGACCGACCGGCTCCAGGCCTGGCACTGCACTAAGTGCAGCGATGTGTATGTGTGTCAAGTCAGTGGGGCTTTAACGTTACGTGGATTAAAGACATACACCACACACAATGGATTTATTGTGATAAACACAATTTGACTTAGATTTCCAAACTATTCCAGATTAATTAAAGTTGAGCTGGAATCTGAGCATACTAGATCTCCCATGCAGCTGGGTTGTCTTGTAATTGTCAAGGGGCACTATGTGTGGATGCACTGTTACATCCGCTATATTTTCGAGCCATATGTATTGTCTTGTCCTGTCTTGTCTTATATGTCTTTCTTGTGCTTTTTTTGTTCAGCTTAGATTCAGGTTATACAATTTATAATTATTTGAAAACCCTGTTTTCAAACCCTTTTCCATTTTATATTTGTCTTTTTTTACTACAAGACTAACTCAATAATTATTGATAAACTTTACTGTTATTAATAATTCACATGATGTCTGCTTTCACTCGATTTGCTGTATGTCTTGAAATCTTGAATAAACCAAAGTGTGGAAAAAAAGCAAAAAACACAATTTGATGCCAACACTTTTGTGCTATTTTATACTAAACTCAAATCTTAATTCCGGTCTGCAAAAGTACTGTAGTTTCCTACATTGTAGTCTAACCTCAGGCAGGTGGTCCCAGAGCCAGCAGACAGACAGACAGACAGACAGACAGACAGACAGACAGACAGACAGACAGACAGACAGACAGACAGACAGACAGACAGACAGACAGACAGACAGAGGCACACGTCCATTTTCCACACTCTGGATGTGGTTAACCATGCAAAGCCATGCTCTGTAAACATATCCTCTTTCTTTAGTGAACGTCCAGACCAGGGGCGGATGTAACATTTCCCAATTGGGGGGGGGGGGGGGGAGAATGGTATGGGGGTGGCCACCCCCATACCATACACACCATACACACCATTTTCAGTTACAGGACTTTTATTAGGCAATTAAGCATCAATAATAACACCAGCTGTTGTTGAAGTTGCAACAGACATGAAGCATGCATAAAGCTAAAGGTCTGACTCAGAGAGTTTTCTGTTTTCAATGATGAAATGCTGTTGGTTTAGTGGTGACACAGCTGTAGTTAGTTAGTTAGTAGCAGTAGTAGTGTTTCAAATTATTTTAATTATAAGCACTTTAATTTGAAGTATCTTGGGTTGTTTTGCATGCCATCGTGTTTGGTGGGGCAGACTGGGTATTTAGGGGGGCAATTTTGCCCACCCCATGCCCATGCCTAGATCCTGGTCCAGACATTTGAAGAGCTGAGCTTATTGGCGTTATGTGATGAAATGCAAGAGCCTTGTCAGCCAAATAAAGGCCTTTGGAGGCTTTATACCACAGAGCATTTATTGAGCTCTTCCAAACGCTGCTGAATGTCTTTTACTTTGATATGATCTGCTCAAGAATGTTCAAAACAGTGAATGAGAAAAGGCTGGCTGTATTCAAAACCACTATGTTTATTTGAGTGCCGTGTGGCATGATATTAATGTAAAGCCAGCCAGTTGTGGTTAATCCGATTGACAGAGACTGATTTAAGTCATTTCTCATATCTCCATATTCAATTAGGGGCTAATGGTGTTTTTTGGTCTGGATTTCATTGCCATTAAAGGAGAATTCCACACCAAAACACATTGGGCCTCAATCTGCCTTGATTCCTGTGACATGATTCATAATGTCCTTGATTTTTGTCACAGATGTCCCATTTTCTACATTTCACACTGAGGTCAGTTGCAGTTGCAGCCTCCGTTGCTGCTGCGCCGGTGCAGTTAACATGGCCGCAGGTTGTTTTTATTCTACTGCGGGTATATCTGTAACTCCAAACTTATTTTTTTTTCACACATCATATCAAGTCACACACTACAAGATAATTGGAGCACTATGACTTTTAAAAACTCACGTGGCACCCGTGGGACAGGAGTTTCCAGTGTTGTAGTGGTACTTTTAGAAGTGGGGGGACACCTCTGAAAGGGAAATTCCCCCCATTTGATTTTTTTTTCTGAGAGTGTACAAATGTGAACCAAATAGACCCGCTAGGGTCCATTTGGTTCACATTTGTACACTCTCAGAAAAAAGGAAACTCATTAGCATGGTGAAACACATCTTGATGATGTCATCAAGATGTATTTCACCATGCTAATGATTTTTTCTCAGACCCAAAAATATTTTAGATGTGAGAAGTGGGGGGACGCCGTCCCCCCGCGTCCCCCCTCCACTACACCCCTGGGAGTGTCTACTGGCGTGTGCACCACAACTCAATATTCGGGGATGCCTGCTTATGCTGTGTGATTGGAGGGGAGGAGAGGAGGAGGAATAGATTACCACTGGGATTACAAGTAAACGCTGCCCCAGAGTGACGTAAAATTCAAGCGTATTTATCAGTATACTATTAAAATGTGATGTGTGTGTGGAAAAAAAAATAAGTTTGGAGTTACAGAAATACCTGCATAGAATAAAGACAACCTGCAGCCATGTCAACTGCACTGGCGCAGCAGCAACAGAGGCCTCAACAGCAACTGACCTCATGGTGAAATGTAGAAAATGGGACATCTGTGACAAAAATCAAGTATCATGTCACAGGAATCAAGGCAGATTGAGGCCCAATGTGTTTTGGTGTGGAATTCTCCTTTAAGGGTGAGCGTTTGTGCCAAAAGAGCTGACGACAAGACATGTAGAGTAACAACTTCACATGGCTGCAAATAAAGCCATTGTTCAACAAAAAACAAAGAAAAATCTTCTGCTTTTAATTTCCTTCCATAGAAGTGCTTCGATTAACCCAGCAGCTGTGCAAAACCTCTGTCTGTCTCAGGGCTGGATCTAGCCTGGTGTTGTGGACAGAAGCAAAAGAAATCTTAGTTTTGGGGTCTGTGGGGCTAAAATGTCCTCAAATGTCGGTCCGTGGCTCAAATGCCGAATAAATAGTGGGCCTTGGTGTCAAAAAGGTTGAAAACCACGGCTTCATATGAAAAACTTTGGATTTGCCCACCTTGCCATTCTTCCAGCCCACCCTAGTAGGGCTGGCTAAATCCGGCCCTGCTCTGTTTGACTGTCCTTTCCCTCTGTGACAGACAGGTGGACAGTATCAACAAGTATAGGCTACAATTTTCACATACTTTTATTTGAATTGTGTTCATTTTCCAATACATTATACTATTACAACCGATTCTGTCACCACTAAACCACCTTATGCCTAATGTCTTTGCTATTATTTACTATTTTGCAAAACAATTTTTGAATAGTTCCACAATGTTTACAGTTTACATTGACACATTGTGAGTTTGTCTACTGGCCATTTTAACTATGAAAATGTTATTCAAAATAGGAAAACAATCAAACAAGTTTAGGCATAAGGGGTTTAGTAAGGGTTTTATTACTAAAATGGAGACCTTAGTCTTCTGAGGAAAATACTGTACTTTCTTACTCCACTGCAATTATTTGAAGTTACATTAACTTTTACAAATGCGTACAGATCTGGGTTCAGATCTGAGCAAAGTCTGAGGAGGGCAGTCCTGTCCTGGACTGATGTCCCCAAACGACATCATACATTAACGCCATAGTTCAGGGGCGGATCTAGGCAATGCCCCCCTAAATGCCCAGTCTGTCCCACCAAACACGATGGCATGCAAAAAAAGAACGAGATATTTCAAATTAAAGTGCTTATATTTAAAATGATTTGAAACACTACTACTGCTACTAACTAACTACAGTTGTGTCACCACTAAACCAACAGCATTTCATCATTGGAAACAGAAAACTCTCTGAGTCAGACCTTTAGCTTTATGCGTGTCTGTTGGAACTTCAACAACAGCTGATGTTATCATTGATGTTTTTAATTGCCTAATAAAACTCCTACCGAAAATGGTATGGGGGCAATAAAGCCGCACCCATACCATTTTAGATTTTATTTTTGCTATTTCCAGAGTATTTCCGTCTCTTAACCCTTTATTTTGGTGTTCTAACCATTATGGTTTACCTATTGAAAAATAGCAGATCGACAAGCTCATTTGATTGTAGGTCTGATATTTTTGAAAAATCTTGAAAATGTGGCACAAATCGTTGAATACATGATTTCAGTATCAAACATTTTTAACTCAAAACTTTGCTTCTGAGGGATCCCCAGAAAAAATTTTAGATGGCGGTCCGCAGCCAAATACAGATAATTCTGCTGGTCCTTGGCATGAAATATGTTGAGAGTTTTTTTTTTTTTTTTTCCCTCAGGAAAACTAGAATATAATGTCATAAATTAGAATGTAGCATCAGAAACTAGAATTTAGTCTCAGAAACTAGTGTCAGAATTTAGCATCTACTGCCAGAAACTAGAATCTAGAGCCGGACACTCGAATCTACTGTCAGAAAGTAGCCTATGTTGTAGAATCTCATGTCAAAAACTAGAATCTAGCGTCAGAAACTAGAATGTAGCATCAGAAACTAGAATCCAGTTAGGACAAAATGGGTTAAAAGTAAAGGAAAACAAGGGAAGAGGAAAATAAAGAAAAGGAAAGTCATCTGATGACTACTTTCAGCACTGTCTGTGTTGTGTTGTGTTGTGTGATAGTGGACCTCCAGGTCAAAAAACACCCTCCACTCCCCTAAGCTGCACCCGCTAAGAAAGCACAATAAATAATGTGGCAAGGCTGAGTCCTTTTGTGTCCACACAGATTCTTTCTTTGGCCCGGGGTGGGCGGATATCGAGGCGTTTGATCTGAATTCTAAAGGGTCTTGTTGCAGCCCCATAAAGGACGCCATTGTATGCAAATAGTTTATATAAGAGCATATGACCGCTAACGGTGCAGGGCACTGGCTAGTGGCGGAGGAATGATTAGCATTTTCCAAACGCATGGTATTCTCAATGCTCAGCCTTTTCGTTGGCTAAAAAGCACAATATTTTTATTCATTTTCACCCATTTTGTACACATTTTTGTGTACCACCACAGCCGAAGGTAAAATAAAAGCTCTCATTATATTACCTTCATCAGATGTGTTGTTGTTGTTTTGGACTAACATTTCAGTGTGATATCTACCCCATGTTGAGTTGGTTTTTACCCCAGACATTACAGGGACAGTTTTCTGCTGTGTGTTAAATGATGATGTGGTGATAAAGGCAGGGCATTTTACCAAGAAACCAAATCATTTTCATATTAAGACTTTTTAGAAATAATTCTTGGCATGAGCAATAATTTGTATTTATTCTTCCTAAAGCGAATAAGAGCACATTTATGTGATCGTTCTCTTCTCATGAACAATACAGGGTCTCAGTCAGACTTGTTCGAGAGAGGAGGAGAGAGAGAGAGAGAGAGAAAAATGTCTCCCAATGAGATGTGAGTTCTTGGCAGCGTCTTGGAGAATTCGACTGGCATAGTCCGTCGGTCTGTCTGCAACTGAACCCTAGGTCAGATTGGGAGTATTGTATTAATACGGTTCCGGCGGGATCACGTGTGCGTCGAATGTTTTGCAATTGGCTTCGATCTGTTACGTGCTGTGACGGTGCAACGCGGCAGGCCATCGCCCAGGTTTTTATACCGCCAACGGGTGACCTGGCAAATTCTCGGGTAGATTTTGCTACGCGGCCAAAGCCCCAGCTTCATGTCCGGTGTCCGATATCCGAAGATGGTTAACTTTGGACCTGGCGCCGTTTACGCCACCGCGTACGCTGCCGCCGGCTGACCCCCGGCAAAACCGCTTCCACAATGATGTTGTAAAGGTAGACTTTGAATCATTATCTATCGTTATCATAGTGGTATGATGGAGTTCAGCAATGTAGAAAAACTTTTTGGCAAAACAAGAAAGTGGCCGCACACACCGGTAGCCAAAGTGCCAATATTTTTATTTAGGACATAGCAGGTTTTAAGAATGAATCCAACGTTTCGGCGGTTAAGCCTTCATCAGGGAATGCTTGTTTTGCCAAGAGGTTTTTCGACAATTTTCTCCCGTGGGCCTGCACCACCAAACAGGACTTTGGAGTGCGTGGGCATTTCTGTGCACGGAGTTCAGCAATGACCATAACATAAAATCTATCCAGTACTATTACAACCTCTTCTATGAGTGATCTGAATGTTTTTTAAGGCTATATTAGGTTTGCTTTTGTGTTTAGCACTAACTATTGTACGTTTGTTGTTAACCCAAGTCGCAATAACGGCCATCTATTCTCAGGATGGCATGCGTATAGGTTTCGCCTTCAACAAACCCTCATGGCGTTTTTTTAACGTTTTACTCCCCCAGAGCTGGAATCGAAAATGAACTGGGGGTCCTTTTATGCCCTTGTAAGCGGCGTAAACAGGCATTCCACCGGCATCGGACGCGTCTGGCTCTCCGTCATCTTCATCTTCCGCATCCTGGTGCTGGTGGTGGCCGCCGAGAGCGTGTGGGGCGACGAGAAGTCGCAGTTCACCTGCAACACGCAGCAGCCGGGCTGCAACAGCGTCTGCTACGACCAGTTCTTCCCCATCTCCCACATCCGGCTGTGGGCGCTGCAGCTCATCCTGGTGTCCACCCCCGCCCTGCTGGTGGCCATGCACGTGGCGCACCGCCGCCACATCGAGAAGAAGATCCTGAAGCGCGCCGGCCGCAGCAGCCCCAAGGACATCGAGCGCATCAAGAACCAGAAGTACCAGGCAGGGTTATTATTATAGATTATGGATTTTTTTCATTTTTAGTTTAGTTTTAGTTAGTTTTGACATGTTATTCTCTAATTCAGTTAGTTTTAGTTTTTATTTAGTTTTTATTTTGGTGAAAATATTTAGTTTTAGTTTGGTTATAGTTTTAGTTTTAGTTATTTTATACTTTGGCACATTTTTAACCGTATACCTGACAACCAAAACACAGCAGCTTTGGTTGTCAGGTATAGGGTTAAAAATGTGCCAAAGTAGGAAAAGGTTGGTATTCAACCCTTGCTTTGAGTTTCTTAGTAGATTGCATGATTGCACTCTCCCACAAGAACACAATTTTTATCCCCAGTGTTTATGGAACTCACTAGTGGATAGAAGATCTACTGTAGAAGCATCTCCTCCTCATGCTGGTCATCGTTTATCGTTTACCGGTTATCGTTTTTTGCATTCATTTTTAGGTTTTATTAGTTTCAGTTAACTGAAATGTTTTTTGAATTCTAGTTTTCTTTTTTTTAGTTAGTTAGTTTTAGTTAACGATTATAACCCTGGTAACCAGGTGACGGGAGCCCTGTGGTGGACCTACATGATCAGCATCCTCTTCCGGATCGTCTTCGAGGTGGCCTTCCTCTACATCTTCTACCTGATCTACCCCACCTTCAAGATGGTGCGTCTGGTGAAGTGCGAGTCGTACCCCTGCCCCAACACGGTGGACTGCTTCGTCTCCCGGCCCACGGAGAAGACCATCTTCACGGTGTTCATGCTGGCGGTGTCGGGGCTGTGCGTGCTGCTCAACCTGGCCGAGGTGGCGTACCTCGTAGGCAGGGCCTGCATACGCTGCCTCCACCCCAACGACGAGGAGTCCAAAGTGGCGTGGATAACGCAGAGGCTGTCCTCCTACAAGCAGAACGAGATCAATCAGCTGATAGCGGACCATTCTCTCAAGTCCAAGTTCTCTGTGACCAAGAGCAAGAGCCCCGCGGAGAAAGGGGAGAGGTGTTCCGCTTTCTGAGATCTTGGCACTCCTTTCCTTTACACATGAAACTAATCAACTGGTCGCATCCGTGTGGGGAAGCGTGTTGTACTGTATATTAGCTCGTTTTGAATATGCTTATTGATGCGGTTGGTTTGTAAAGTCTGTTTAGTCCATCCATTGTTTATCTTTGTAATTCATTCATACATTCATTCTTCGTTAGATAGACCTCTTGTTTGCCCCATGGATGGGGTGTTCAGTTGCCATTGCAGTACCACAGACATGAAAACAAGATAGCTATGAGTAACAAAATACAACAGAAACCAGGAGATTTAGGTATACTACAGTACCGTCGCCTTCTGCACTTGGACTGTATGAGCTACTAAGTATAAATCTAGTTAGCGCTGATCCATAGCTCTACTGCTTCTACGATTCTGCCTTACATTACTAAGCTATGGAAAAATCGCTTTTATCTTTTACATGAAACTCCGACCAGCCTCTCTCCTCTTCTGTGGACATCTCAAGAATGTTACCTATCTTACCTACTCAACAATACAAACATGACAAACATGTGACTGCTTTACTTGGTGAATGCACTCTGTCACTCCCCACCAAACAAATACATTTATTTATTTTTTACCAGAGAAAATAATATTCTGTGAGAAGGATTTTCTGTGGATTTTCTCTGGGCAATATCAGTGCAGTGGAGTAACTAAAAGTATTTTTTCTTTCCCTGGTTGGTGCTACGTCCAGCCAGGGAAACTCCCCCAACAGGTGTAAAGAAGCGACTTGGATCGGCATGCAGGTCCAAGTCCAGGATCACATTAGATAATTCATACAGGGATGAAAAATAGGTTGGAAAATTGTGGGACAAAAAAATATATATATTTTGTTCTTGACAGTGGAAAATACAATCGCTTTCTGGCCAAAAAGTGCAATTTATTTGTGTAGAGTGTCCAAGGAAAGTAAGCTTTCTAATCACTCGAGCGGTGTTTGTATTGGTGAGTATATAGGTAAAACGAGAGGCTGAGAGGAGATCCTGGTCTGAGTTTCCTATGAGAGATCCAAGTGATTTTCACATAATTATAATGCAAGGCAGTATTACAGAAGCAGTGGAGCTATGGACCAGAGCTAAAATGTAGTCCGAATTGATGATTCAATTTCGTTATTCCATTTGTTCTACTGACACAAGCATGCGTTTGCCCGTGGGACATGTCTACATTAACAGAGTGCATGGGTTGTAGCTTAGAGAAGTGAACAACAGGGTCCTATACAAAATAAAAATGCTGGATAGGAGAGAGAACTTCTCATTTGGAATTGAACACTGTGGGTTTACATAAACTAATTGCAGACAGAGCTGAAGTATAGCAAAAGGTGCGTTTGTTTCAATTATGTCTTACGGTAATACTTGATTCCTGGAACGAAACCACTTAATTGTATTGGATCAGTTTTATGTTTTATTATTGGGGGAAAGAGTTATTATAGTTATGACTATTGCTGAAATTTTACTGCTTTTCTTTTTCTTTTTTTTTTGTTTTTGTTTGTTTTGTTTGTTTTGTTTTTGTTTATTATTTAACATTATGTAACAGAAAGTGTAATGGGAGCCTGTTGAGGACTGCGGACA
Source organism: Benthosema pterotum (assembly GCA_039105355.1). Classification (NCBI taxonomy): domain Eukaryota; kingdom Metazoa; phylum Chordata; class Actinopteri; order Myctophiformes; family Myctophidae; genus Benthosema; species Benthosema pterotum. The sequence goes on from CM076984.1 coordinate 33,202,035, forward strand.
CAAAATTATTATAGTAAACAAGAAAATTGTAAACCAATGCAAAATTCCCTAATAATGATCCTAAAAGCACTCCAATCCTAGCGGCAAAAATAGCAGACTTACAAGCTCACAATTCAGCGCGACACAGCATGTTGTGAGCTTGTAGATTGTCTATCTTCACAAAAGAAATGTGTAGAGGCAAACGCTAGTGGATCTAATACTCTAGTACAGGGGTTTTCAACCGTGGTGGTTGAAAAAGGTTGAAAACCCCTGCTCTAGTACAACGCACAGTATAGTGGTAAAGAAAAAAAAACAAAAAAAAACAGACCGAAGGTATTCCTTCCACTGGACCTTTCAATGAATTGACTTTGTGAAGAAAAAGGGGAAAAACAAAACAAAGTCATTCTTGATTCTTCCCAGGCCTGTGTGTTCAGTCTCAAAATGGTGGCATTGTTCAAGACGTCCACATGATGTTTGGACCAATGAATAGGCAAGATCAGAAGAATTCATTCATTCTTTCCTTATTCCCTGGTTTTGTTTGGGCGGCAGCATCTTGCTGCCAACACATCTCATCTGGGCCTGGTGACATGGCAAATTTAAACTAATCCACTCCTCCTCACTGGCATTAAAGGGGTATTCCACTTTCAAAAAAAACTTTTGGTCATTTTATGGTCTACTCAGTCTCACGTGAACACATCAGACAGTTACTCCATTCACTATTTTGATATGCACTTAGATGCGCTTCCAGCTCCTTCCTATACAAACCCATTAGAACTTAAAACTCCATCTTAACCATGACAGATTATTTGAAAACAACCCATCTTTTTTCTGGTGACTGATATTGTCCTCCTAATACGTGAGAGGACCGTGGAATTACATTTACTGTTTTCATTTATTTTTTTAGAATATTGTTTTATTTATTTGGGTGGTTTTAAAAATAAATTAAAACTGTAGATGAAATTCCACAGCCCTCTCACGTATTAGGAGGACAATATCAGTCACCAGAAAAAAGATGGGTTGTCTTCGAATAATCTGTCATGGTTAAAATGGAGTTTTAAGCTATAATGGGTTTGTATAGGAAGGAGGCGGTTACACTAAAATGATCATCAAATATCTAAATGCTGAATGGAGTAACTTAAAAACTGTCTGGGGTGTTCACATGAGACGGAGTACGCCATAAAATGACCAAAAGTTTTTTTGAAAGTGGAATATCCCTTTAGCTACTTGAACCCTGCCTGGCTGCACCAGTCTGGGACCAAAGTTCAGTAAAATGGAGCCATTCTCATTTCGAGGTTAGATGCAGGGGCGGATTGGCCATCTGGAGTACAGGGAGTTTTCCTGGTGGCCTGTGCCATCTAGTGGCCTGGACAAGATCTAAAATGCACTAGTGGCACTTCCAAAATGCACCAGAATGTGCTAGATGCTCACCTGGAACATAGAGATCAAAATGACCATTTCCCATTGGAATGTTTTCTTGTATATGCTACTATACTAAACAGTGTTTGAGGTTTGAGTTGACAGTTTGTGATCTTGAGTTTAGTTTCTTGCGCCCAAAACTAAGAACTTTCACGTTTTTGTCCACAATGGGGAAAGAGAACTGGCAAAACGTTGTGCAAAATAACAATTATTCTCCATTTTCTAATTGTGTGGACTCTTGAAATTATGTAATTCAGATGTTTAAATATAATTTCACTCTTGAGTGTAGAATGAAACCAAATGGACCCAAATGGACCTGTAAGGGTCCATTTGGTTTCATTGTAAAATGAAACCAAATGGACCCAAATGGACCCGTAAGGGTCCATTTGGTTTCATTTTGGTTTCATTTGGTTTTCATTTTGGTTTCATTTTTTTCCATTTGGTCTCAAGAGTTACAGATCTATACATTTTAGGGGACTGTCATGTGATCTACCTGCACGGCCTGTGTGATCTACTGGTAGATCACCATCTACCTTTGTGGCACCCCTGCTTTAGGAAGTTTTTAATATGTTTTTAAGTTTTTAAGTAAATGTTACAAACTACCGGTGTAGACTGAAATTCAAAATACTATTGAGCCCACAAATTTATAGGGTTCAATTGTCCGCTATAGAAACTTATGGGGTGTTTGATGATACGTTTAGCCATTCACAGGACTTCTTTTACAACTTCTGAGTCATTTTGGGTTGTTGTGTTTAAAATACTACAGGTGTCATTGTCAGAACATGTTCTGCCATTCCCCCATAATGCAATACTATGCATTTGATCCATAGCTCTTAAGTCCGGTGAAACATTTAGGCTAATCTGTTTTATTAACATATGTGAATATATTTATATGTATATATATATATAAAAAAAAAACAGGTTTGAGTTTGCATACAGTACATTAATTGACATCCAGGTAAACAATCCATTCAAAATCTGAAAATGACTTGGAATTTTATACATGTATATTGTGTATATTACTGTATATTAAACTTGTTGGTAATTTGACAAATACATTGACACAAACTATTGATGCATTTAATTTTAATGATTTCTTCCTGGTTTCAACCGAGTGCTCCTGGCTATGGGCAGACATGTTCTTGAAATCTTTCCTCTAAAGCAGTGGGTTTTCAACCAGTGGTCCGGGGACCACCAGTGGTCTTTGAGAGGGTTCCAGGTGGTCCCTCAGCTGAGTTGATTAACCAGATATAACTCTTGAGAACGTATCAAACCAAATGGACCCAAGTTGCGGGTCCATTTGGTTTCATGTTTACATTCTCAAGAGTTAAAATATTCATCATGTGAATTAGTCGAAGTCTATTATGGACTTGGACTAATTGGTATAGGAGGTGGAGTTGTCAATTTCAAATAGGCAAAGCGGGAGCTATAGGGCATATGTGACTCCCATAGGAATGTTCAGTGATGGGCAAGTTACTGGTTAAATGTAGTAAGCTACACTACAAGTCATCCCCAGAAAATGGTAGTAAGCTAAACTACCACGACAAAAGTAGCTTGCTACATCAACACTACACACACACACAGCTTCTTTTTTCATCCTCTCGTCTGTAAATCACTTTGAGCTGCATTTTGTCATTGCAGGTGGTATACAAATAAATTCTACCTATTGAAAATATGTGGAATTTGAACATATGGGTGGAAAAATGTAGTAAGCTACTTGTTACTCTAGAAAAAATGTAGTAAGCTACACTACAAGCTATCCCTAGAAAAGTACAGTGAGCGACACTACAAGTTATGGGAAAATTTAGCTATGTAGCTTAGCTACTTGTAAAAAGTTACTGCCCATCATTGCTTGCATTATGGTAGGAGGTGGAGTTGCAAATTTCAAACAGGCAAAGAGGGAGCTAGGGCCTATTATGTGACCCCCATAGGAATGTTGCTGGCTGTGATAATGTTTCTATGCTTTAGGCCAGGGTGGGCAATTATTTTTCCAAGGGGCCAAATGAGATACATAAAATATTGTGGAGGGCGAAGAGTAAAGGCTGAACTAAAGTATGTGTAATATTAATTTAATTTCAAGATAAAAGTATGCGTAAGACCAACCATTTTGACACCAGGGCCCTTTATTTATTCAGCATTTGAGCCACAGAGGACCACCATTTGATGTCATTTTAGCCCCACAGAGTCCCAAAACTAAAGATTTATTTTGCTTTTGTGCAATTCCAGGCTGGATTTGGGAAACCAAACAGTCAAACATACAGATCATAAATGACCATTAATCTTCTACATTCTCTAGTTGTGTAGGCTTGGGCCTAATTCACATGATGAATATTTTAACTCTTTTACGCTCTCAAAGAGTTACATCTGGTTAACCAACTTTCCATATTTAACTGGAACGCTCTTTCCATATTCAAGGACCACTGGTGGTTCCCGGACGACTGGTTTAAAACCCTTTCACGGGCCGGTCAGAGTCAGCCAAAGAAGGGGCGCATTTGGCCCCCGGGCTGCATAATGCCCTCGTATGCTTTAGGCCCATCATACATAGTGTCACCAGATCCTTCCACATCACAGGCTCCGTTATTCTGCCTGGTGTCATTTGTTGTCTGAAGACGTGGAAGGCCCTTCAACACAGAGTTATGCCTCTATCCGTGATAGGAGAGACTCTGGGCCTGCTATATTTAGACCACAAGCAGCAACACCCTGGTGGCCAGACAGGCTGAGGACAGCACCTGATTGGCCCACCGCCCTGCCACTCACTCGCAGGGGGAGGGACTTCAGTAGCTTACATTAGAGTGTAGCCCCTCAGGGCCAGATCTAGAGCGGGGCAGGGGTGGGCAGAGCCCACCCAAATGTGCATCGATTCTGCCCCCTCCCTCCCAATGAAAGGTAATATCAGTGTTTTTTTTTGTTTTTTTTTCATCAGTGGTCCAGGGACCACCTGTGGTTGAGAAAGGTCCAATGTGGTCCCAGCTAAATTGTGGAAAGTTGGTTAACCAGATGTAACTCTTAGAGAGTGTAAAAATGAAACCAAATGGACCCAAGTTGCAGGTCCATTTGGTTTCATTTTTACACTCTCAAGAGTTAAAATATTCACCATCTGAATTAGCCCAAGTCTACACAACTAGAGAATGTAGAAGATTAATGGTCATTTTGATCTGTATGTTTGACTGTTTTGTTTCCCCAAATCCAGTCTGGTATTGTGGACAAAAGCAAAAGAAAACTTTCGTTTTTGGGGGTCACTCTGTGGGGCTAAAATGTCCTCAATTGGAATAAATAGTGGGCCCTGGTGTCAAAAGAGGCAGTCAGTTGCCCACCCTGCCATGCATGCACTCTTCCAGCCCACCCTAGTAGGGCTGGCTAAATCCGGCCCTGGTGTGCCCCTGTGCCAAATTTAACCCTGCATGGGGGTGGTGGGGGGTTGGGAGGGGGCGGACAGCCCAGTCAGAGCTGCTTGTTGAGTGTGTCTGGCAGTTGGAAGACCCCCCCAGGCCAGGGCCCTGAATCCTGGGGAAAAAGCTGTGGCCTGTTGTGGACGGGGAAGAGGCCGGAGGAGACCCAGGGGTCCAGCAGAGCGGAACAGAACAGACTCCGGACAGCAAGAGTTCCACCACTTTTCCTGTCCATTCAAGGGCATTACTGCCCGTGGGGCTGGGGGGCCGCCCGCGGCGCCCAGGGACCGGCCTCTCCCTCTCCCCTGAGGCCTGATGGCGAGGAAGGAGACCCTCGGTGGATCCTCGCAGAGACAGAGCGCTCCAGCGCCACAGGGGATGCAGTGTGAGTTGATGAGGTGGGTTTATACCAACAAATGTGTGATTCTGAAGTTTGATTCCTATAATAATGTGTGTGGGTTGCAGTGTTATAGAGCTGGGAAGGCAGGGGCGGATCTAGGCATGGGCATGGGTGCAATGTCCCCCCTAAATACCCAGTCTGCCCCCCCAAACACGATGCCAAAGTGCTTATATTTAAAATGATTTAAAACACTACTACTGCTACTAACTAACTATAGCTGTGTCACCACTAAACCAACAGCATTTCATCATTGAAAACAGAAAACTCTCTGAATCAGACCTTTAGCTTTATGCATGTGTCTGTTGCAACTTTATGTTATTGTTAATGCTTATGGTATGGGTATGGCTTCATGAAGCCGCCCCCATACCATTTTCTCTTGCCCTTCCCAACATGTTCTCTTGCCCCCCCAAATGGGGTATGTTATATCCGCCCCTGTGGGAAGGTATAATGAATATATCCATGGTTTATTTAAACTACTTGATTGTTGTATAGGAACTGTGAAGGATATGAAAGTGTTGACAGTGTCCAAATTAAGATCTTGTTCATCTTGGCTGTTGCTCTGTTTTGCTTGGTTTTCCAAGTATGAAATGACATTTCATAGTTCACAGTAAAAAGAGATGGTTTGAATCGGCGCTGAGTCGCTGAGTCGCTGACAGCTCATCCAAATCACTTGTCTTACAGTTGTACCTACCATTCTTGCACTCGCACAGTAGCATTATCCAGGAGCCCATTGTTCAATCCTCTCCTTCATTGTCCACCAATATAGGTGATTATTTCTGAAGTGTAATAGTGTGTTAGCACAGCTTAAAGCGCTGTCGTACTGGTATTGTGTTTCACCTGTCGCGGATCGAGTTACTGTGACTCCTGGCATGAAGGCCATCACTTTTCCTGACATGCCTCCCCCTGTCCACACTTGCCAAATATACATCCTAGCCCCCCTAAAGTAAATATAATTCTGTCTGTGCGCATGTGGAAATGGTCACTACCTGACCGTCACTTTAGAAGGGACAGGATACAGGAGCGTACTGTATACTCGGACCAGAGCTCGGCTCCCAGGGGACTCGTTTGGTTCGCATTTGGTGAGCTATACAACGAAATTAGTAGTTCAGGCCATTGTTTTTTCTGTAGCAGAACATAATGTGTTGTTAAATTGAGGGTTAAATTGCTATATTCTGATAGTTATCATAGTGCTTGTTCAGTAACACATGCAGGTCTCCCACTGGTCTATTCAGCTCTTTGGTAAACACTGCATAAATTATGTTTTTTTTTTTTTTTTTTTTTTTTTTTCGGTCTTTTTTTTTTTTTTTTTTTTTTTTTTTGGTCGGTATGCCATATTTCATCCAATTTCATCTAATCAGTGGAGACGTCTCACACAGAATACAGAATATCCTGTGTGAGACGAATAATAAAAGTGCCGTGGGAAGTTATGAATTAAATCAATTTAGAATACTATGAAATTGAAGCTGATACGTGCCGTGCTCTATCCAATCTGGATGAATCTGTGACCAAACTGCAAATGTGTTTCTGTTTATAATGACAGTGTCAACCTTTAACCTGACTTCATAACTATTAAATCTTGATTAGGCCTATTTTTATTATTATTGTTATATAGTATTAGTAGTAGTAGAATTAATATTATTAATATTAAATGTATTATTATCCTTATTATATGTTGGCATGGCGTTTTTGTTTATATACTTTGTTTGTTTTTTTGTTTTTGTTAATATACCGGTACTTGCTCTAAGGTCTATCTTAACACTTTGACTACCATTCGCATGAAGTTATACAAATTAATTGTAAAACAGGTTTGCAACGATTTACACGTTTTGTGTTTTATGTGTTTTGTTTTAATTCATAGCCTACGGGCGTTCAGACAGAAATGGATAGAAGGCATGTGTTGACATAAACATTTTAAAGGTCCGTTGTGTGAGCAAAGGCTTCTGGAAAAAGAGTTCAATGCAAGTGGACTGTGGTTTTCACTGGGGTCCAGCGGCCATGTCAGTATGTAGCTGTTTTGCATCGCAGCGGTGGATTACGTTTCTGTTTGACGACAAGCTATGGAACTACACCTTGGGGGAAGAAATATGTGCTTTTTGGGGCATAGTGACACAAAACACACATACTGTAGTTCCCCGTGACAGAGGGATCAAAAATGAACAAAGGATGTGCTAATATTTTAGAAATTATTCAACAATACAAAAGAGATTAGTTTCTGTTTGGTTCATTTACTATGTGGCCCCAGTGACCCCCACAAAATGACTGGAACTACTTCATATTACATATTTAACAGTGAGTATATTTCACAGGGGCGGATGTAATATTTCCCAATTGGTGGGCAGGAGAAAATGGTATGGGTGCGACTTCATCGCCCGTGACGCGAACACCCATACAATTTTCGGTTACAGCACTTATTTTAAGCAAGAAAAGCATCAATAACAACATCAGTTGTTGTTGAAGTTGCAACAGGCACATGATGTGATGGTTTCACATCATGTTTCAAATCATTTTAATTATAAGCACTTCATTTGAAATATATTTGACATTTGTTATATATTTGTTATATTGTTATATTGATTTGTAATATATTTATTTGTTTGGTGGGACAGTCAGGGCATTTAGGGGGGCATTACCCCCCACCATGCCCCCCCCATGCCCATGCCTAGATCCACCCCTGATATTTCATACATCTTAGCTTCGAAAAATATGAACTATATCCCTTTAAACTTTGTTCTGTGTTATTTCTCTCCCTAGCTCGGCAGTGGTGTGACATCGTCATCACGCTATAAGCCACCATGGGGGACTGGAACCTGCTGGGGAAGCTCCTGGAGAAAGCCCAGGAGCACTCCACCGTGGTGGGCAAGGTGTGGCTCACCGTCCTCTTCATCTTCCGCATCCTGGTGCTGAGCGCCGCCACCGAGAAGGTGTGGGGCGACGAGCAGTCGGGCTTCACCTGCGACACCAAGCAGCCCGGTTGCGAGAACGTCTGCTACGACATCACCTTCCCCATCTCGCACGTGCGCTTCTGGGTGCTGCAGATCATCTTCGTCTCCACGCCCACGCTCATCTACCTGGGCCACATCCTGCACCTGGTGCGCATGGAGGAGAAGCACCAGCAGCGCGAGAAGGAGCTGGCCGAGAAGCACGCCGCGCTGCTGGCCTCGGTCAAGAGCGGGCACCACCCGCACCACAAGAAGGCCCTGGTGCGGGACGACAAGGGCCGCGTGCGGCTGCAAGGGGAGCTGCTGCGCACCTACGTCTTCAACGTCATCTTCAAGACCATCTTCGAGGTGGGCTTCATCGTGGCGCAGTACCTGCTCTACGGCTTCGAGCTGAGGCCCATGTACACCTGCGACCGCTTCCCCTGCCCCAACACGGTCAACTGCTACATCTCGCGGCCCACCGAGAAGACCATCTTCATCATCTTCATGCTGGGCGTGGCCAGCGTCTCGCTCTTCCTCAACCTCATCGAGATCTACCACCTGGGCTTCACCAAGTGCAAGCAAGGGATCAGCTACCGGCGCCGGAAGCAGCAGCGCAAGGAGCAGAACTCCATGAACTCGGTGTCCAAGCCGCCCAGCGAGGCGGCCGTGCCGTACGCGCCCGCTTACGACGACTACTTCCACCAGGTGGGGCCCGGCACGGGCCACGCCTACCCGCCGGTGCCGGGCTACAACCTGGCCGAGGACACGGACTCGTCCTTCCACCCGTACCACAGCAAGGCGGCCGCCTACAAGCAGAACAAGGACAACCTGGCGGTGGAGAGGAGCAGCAGCATCAAGCCGGACGAGTCGTCGTTGACGTGTGACCTGAAAGCCAAGACCCCGGGGGCCGAGTCGCCCCCGGGGTCGCCCAGCCAGGGCAGGGCCGCCGGCCGCGGCACCACGGCGGCGGCCAAACTCAGCAACAACAAGACGAGAATAGACGATCTGAAGATATGAGGGGGAGGGAGGCTTCGGTTGCACTGAGTTAAGTCTTACAGTATGTGGACGGATGGCAAAGCGGCTGTAAAGCTCCTTCCGAGGTGTTGAGAGATAGACAGGTTGGGACGGCGGGGAGGGGGGGGGATTGACATTCTGTTCGTCGGTCGCATGACTTATCATTCGAGAAGTCTTAGATCTGTTGGAGAAAAAATGTAATTCATGCTGTGATCACTGCCTGCTTTAGATGCTGCTGACAGATTATCTTCAGAACAACTTTTTTGAGAGGTGCCTAACCGCTACGATGACTCTGTGTGTGTGTATGTACAGTATGTCTGTGTGTACGCCTGAGTATGAACAGCCGCAGTGGCATTCTTCACAACAAGCACTATAACTGTAACTGCAGCCGGCCAGCTGTGTTGTTGAACAAGCAGCGCTGCACTCCTCAGTTCACATGGGTGTGATTTTTTTTTTCTACTGGCCTAATACTCTTGTCAGGATAGCAGGGCTGGGCTATACGACTTAAAATCAAAATGTTTGCCTCGATTTCAATGAAAGTGCTATGAGAATAGCAGATCTACATGTGATGCACTCTGAGCGTATGTAGATCTTTTATTAGAACTTTTATTATTTTTCTACACATAATTGTACACCAAAGTATAATACAGAGTGGTTCATAAGGCTAATAGACTTAGTCCTTTTATCTATTCAAATTCTATTTGAAATGTTTCATGTACATCTGTTCATATTATACAGTATGAAAAGACAATTTAAATGAAGTCGGTTATAAGAGTTATTGTTTCAAAAGTCTGTTTTGGTTTATTTGTGGTTAATTTGGTGGTCAAAGTATTAATGGCTTTTTAATTAAATGTTGGTACTCCGTTTTGGAGTATTGCCAAAAAATATCGATGCTACTGTATGTGTAGACAATTTATTGATTTCATTGTTCTCCTGCTTGAATTGTCTTTATTTAAAAAACAGGTGAAAAAACAAAATGGCCGTCTATATACATACAGAGCATCTTTTCATTTAACACATATAGCACAGTTTTTTTTTTTTTCCCCCAGAAAAAAATGAGCAATGACAATTCTTATTTATTTATTTCCCAGGGGTCTGTACACAAAGTATAAAGTATAAAGAAGCTTTATCTGTAAATAACTAACTTAAAATAAATATATTTCCTGAATATCATTTTTGTGCTTTTACGGCTTTGTGTGAATAAAAGCAAGCAGGTGATCTAGTAGATAAAGCAATATAATATTCCATTTGAGATGTAGTAGAGTAGAAGTGGGCTTCAAGTATTGCAAATTGGAAATAAGTGCAATTACCTCAAAATTGTCCTCAAGTACAGAACCTTAGACTTGTGTGGAAATAATAAAATTCTGTGATTCTTAGAAATGGAGGTCTGGACATAGTGAACGTTTTTTTTTTTTTTTTTGTTATTTATATTATTATTATTATTTCCACACAACTACTACACAAAAAAAGTATTTGTTTTATTTTCCACCACTGCCAGAAATGCCAGAGATTGTCCACATGTTGCGTCTTACTGGCCTCCTGACCTGGTTGTAAGGAACCAGATACCATAGGCCAAATAGTTAAATTTAACTTCCTTCCTTGGAAGCTCTGAGGTCAGACATGGTTTAGGATTTGGGGGAAGCTCAACGCTGATAACACATTAGGAAACCTGTCAAATGCTACACAACATGCTAAACACAATGAACTGGCCTGGGGCGCTTCAACTCTTGTTTGATTGATAATATTATTAGGCAATAAAATGTAAACAGTACAAAGTACAGTCATACACAGCATTGGAGCAGCATTAAGAGTAAATTCCCTAGTATGCTTCCTTGAGGAACACCTCTGTTCACTGGGGGGGGTTCTCTCTCCCCTCCAAGTAGGACTCTATCCAGCACACTGAGTTGCTATCAAAACCAATTGCTTTTAGCTTGTTAACCAGTATGCAGTTGTTAACCTGTGTCAAGGGCCTTTTGAAGGTCCAACATAACCACAGTATTTGCTTACATACACCTCATGCTTGATGTGGTCACTCAAATACAGTACGCATGTGTCAGTAGAGTGGGATGTACATCTAAAGCCAGATAGGAATTTGTATGCTGTTGTTAAGCAGCCTATACTATTAATTTTAAAAAAACAACTCTGTTGTTCCATATTATGGACTATAACACAAGGACACCTTTATTTTAGAAGATACAAAAAGAAACAAAGAAATATGAACTGATACTGAAACTATTGTTTACTAAAAATGATAGGATAAGTTTATGGATGGACAGTGCTCAACACAAGGACTGCAGGCTGCATTTGTACAGCCACAAATTATGAAAACAAGACGAAGTTAAAGGTCAACTTTGAACCAAGGTTCATGTGTTATATTAATTTATTTCCATATCGGTTTGTGAATAGCCTACTCAATTTGTAAGTTACTACTATTTGTCAATAGTTGTCCACTGTACATTTTGCCTTAAGACTATTTGTGTAGTGTAGTCTGGTATGAAAACGTTTAAAAGAATATTATTTACCGTAAATTAGTTGCCCTGCACTATTTTGCTTGTGGCCCATGGAGAAGTGTTGAGTAGCACTGCCCTATAGGTTATAAGCACGTCCACATGCTATATATTTAATCAAATAATTTTTAATGATTTGCACAAACTTTCAAAAATAGCAGCTCAGACTACAATCTGACAGCTCAAAACTCGTATAGCCTACTCTACGTGCCATTTTTGATTACCCAGCCACTGTCAGAGTATAAAATATGGTTAAAGTGATTATAATATAGTAACACACTTTGCTGGGGGACTCTCTGGAATCCACCTGAGGACGCCCGAGGGGGAGAGACTACTTTGGGAGCCAATTATTTAATGAACGCTGCCTTGAGATGCATTCAAGAACACGCATGCTGTTTTGTCAAGGCCAAGCATATGTAAATAAACATTTGCACCTGTTAAACACTATACCGCTGGAGGTTGAGCGAGTGCTTCGTATACTCAGCTAGCCGGTGACGGAGGGCGTTGCATTTCCTGCATACCCACACGTTGTACTCATACATGGCCGGGAAGCAGAGCAGATGGCAGCGATGGCATGAAAAACCTTGACATGATTGAGGCGGGAGGAGCAGTCACGTCTGGGAAGCCGTTCCTTACGAGTTTGAACTGGTATGCGCACAATTTCCAGTAAACTGTGTCATGGTAAAACGTTTAGTATCACTTTATTTCTCATCTATCATTTTTGACGACAAGTAAAGTTTAGGGGGTAAATATTATAGGACAAAAAGCATGTCAAACAGCTGAAACTTGAAAAGCTTCTGATGCCGATGAGCAAATTGACATTAGAATGTTAAAATATATAATGCATTATAACATTACTGTAAATAGGAAAATATTGAATAGTGCATTTTTAAAGCATAAATCTTCCACCTTTTCAGAATGCCAAATAGCTTGGACAAAAAAAAAAACTACTACATTAGGCATACTGTACATTAAATACTTGTATTAGAGTACTGTAAAAGGTATTATGGTACTATATTAGGCTCCATTAAGAGTTACATTTCAAATATGTGCCGGCCACATGCTATAATAGGCTCCTATAAGGGTTATATTTCATGTAATGATGTGCTGGGGTCATATTAGGCTCCTATAAGAGTTATATTTCAGATGATGAAAAGAAAGAGGCAGCTGTGGCTCAGGAGGTAGAGCAGGTCGTCCAATGACCTGGGGGTCGGCGGTTCGAATCCCGGCTCCTCCTGTCTACTGTATGTAACAGAGAAAATGAAGTTCCACTTGCATTGCCCTTATTACAGTAGTGCAACCCCCACCCCACTCCGTAGACTTGGGAAGTGAACCCCCGTTTGCCCTTCCCATTCTACGCTGACAATGACATGGTAAGGTTGAGCTCCTATCTAGCGTGACAAAAACAATGTATAATTCGAGCTGTAAAAAGAACCCTGCACAACCACCAATGTATTTGTTCTTTTTCTTACATTTAGCGTGTTACTGTGTCACTGAGAGAAGTGTGAAGCTGCGCTAGTTCTGACTGTTATTCCTGTTGTCTGTCGCCAGCCAGAGAATAAATACAGATGGTGAATGAAGAAAACTAGAGTGTTCAATCACAACACAACGCAAGCGAAGTTCACATCGTTACATCTACATGTCGAAGTGTCCGTCACTGAACCCCAAATTGTCTGCAATGAGTTGGTCAGTGTGAGCTGGCCACCATTGGTGTGTGAATGTGGGAAGTGGGGACGCTGGTGTTGACCGTTCGCCGCTCTACTTCCCAATGTATGAATGCATGGATCATTGTAAAGTCCTTTGAGCACTTGGAAAAGCGCTATGAAAATGCAATCCATTATTAACCCTAGAAGGCCCAGTGTTGCTTTTTAGCAACATTAACCCTTTAATTATTTAAAAAATGTTATCATTACTTTTTTGTTATTTTTTCACATAAATATCATGGTTGAGGTTGATTGTTTAGAATTTCATTGAAATTGGTCATGATATTTGCATAACAAAACCCCCCACAGAGGCTGCAATTAGCCTCTTCAATTAATCTCTGGACTTAGTGCAATTTTTGATGATTTTTAACCTTTGACCTTTAGCCTTTAACCCTAATAAAAGTATGTAAAATGACTGCAATAAATATATTTTTGTGATTATTAGAATGTCTAGATTCTAGAACATGTACATTCATTATATTAAAAGATATCCCCATTTTATTATTATTATTATTAATAATAATAATAATAATAATAATTAATTAATTAATTAGCATGAATAAAATATTTTTCCAAAAGAAGAGGAATGAGAAAGACCATCTTTTACTTTTGATGAAGGCCATATAGGCCAAAACATTGCTGGTTCCCTAATAAACCACTTCACTGCATTTGAAGAAGGTGTGCGGTGTTATGTCTCTTCTTCAGTACATTGGGCACTTGGCTGTCCTCCTACGCACCTGTCTCTTGTGTAGGTGTGCAAAAGCCTTGCTTTTTATATTTCAGATGAATGAAATGTGCTGTGGAGTACTATATTATTAGGCTACTATGAGAGTTATACATTTCAGATGATGAAATGTCCTGAGGACGCACTAGAACATAGAGGACATGCCACTCTCCCAGGGCGGATGTAACATTTCCCAATTGGGGGGGGGGGGGGGGGGGGCAGGAGAAAATGGTATAGGGGGCGGCTTCATCGGCCATGTCGCGAATCCGCACCCATATCATTTTCGGTTACAGGGCTTTTATTAGTCAAGTAAAGCATCAATAATAACATCAGTTGTTGTTGAAGTTGCAACAGACACGCAGCATGCATAAAGCTAAAGGTCTGACTCAGAGAGTTTTCTGTTTTCAATGATGAAATGCTGTTAGTTTAGTTGTGACAAAACTGTAGTTAGTTAGTAGCAGTAGTAGTGTTTCAAACACGGAAATGCAAAATTTCCAATATTCCATCGTTATTGGCTACAACTGGCTTCCAAAGCTGAACTCATACAAGCATATAAATGCCACTGTAATTCACTAGTATAAGTACTTTCGTACTGCTACTCAAGCACATTTTGAACTGCAGACTTTTACTTGTGATAGAGCAACCAGTGGTCCGGTGACCACCAGTAGTCCGTCACAGGATTCCAGGTGGTCCCCAGCTAAAGGATAAATGCTAATGGTATAATGATATGATAATGGCGAAACCAAATGGACCTCTATATATCTGTAAAGCCTGAGAGCGTAAAATGAAACCAATTGGGTTTCATTTTACCCCCTCAAGAGTTACATTATGTTTAAACATCTGAATTAGTTAATTTTCAACAATCTACACAATTAGAAAATGTCAAAGAATTGTTATTTTTGACCAAAGTTTTGCCCGTTAGCTATCCTAATGTGTGAACAAAAACTTGAAAATCCTTACTGTTGGGTCCCAGAGACTAAACTCAACTAGAATGCAGAATAAATAGGGGGCCCTGGTATGAAAATTGTTGAAAAACACTCAAACAGAAAATTTCTAGATGGCAGTAACACACTTTCAGATAAAGTCAAACACTTTTTTCCCCACTGCTGACGTTATATTTGAAATGCATGCAAGTGCAGTGTTGTCATCAGCACATTAGACTAATATATAAGGGGCGGATCTAGGCATATGCATGGGGGGGGGGCAATGCCCCACTAAATGCCCAGTCTGCCCCACCAAACATGATGGCAAGCAAAACAACCCAAGATATTTCAAATTAAAGTGCTTAAGCACTTGCCCGTCAGGCAAGTGCAAGTCAGGTTCTACTTGCCCTCAGGTCATGGTCACTTGCCCCCCAAAATATATTGTAAATTTTGCATTTAAATTTACTTCCTACTTGGGTGCTTTAAACATTTCCTTTTGCAGTTGAAGCCTGTTTTGTTTAAGTCACAATCAGCTACAGTAAATATTCAACTTGTAGGCTAAATCAGTGTAAATCTGGTTCCAGCAAAATGATAGTTTGGAACCAAATGGACCTGGGAGAGAGATAGGAGAGATAGCTAGAAAGCAGGGAAAGATGCAGAAGCGGAGCGCAATGACTACCGTCAAGACAAATACATCTCATGTTGTGTTATAGCTCACTAAGTCACAAACTTGCCCAATCGGGCAACCAGGTAGCAGGCTTCACTTGCCCAACCATTTTTTTTTACTTGACCCGGGCAAGCAGACAAGTCTTAGTGTCAAGCCCTGCTTGACACTAACACACTAATTTAAAATGCTTTGAAACACTACTACTGCTACTAACTAACTACAATTGTGGCACCACTAAGCCAACATCATTTCATCATTCTCTCATTTTTGTCTGCCCCCCCAATTGGGAAATGTTACGTCCGCCCCTGCTTTATATCCTGAAGTGGAATTGGCAGCGCTGCTGTGATCAACCTCACTACTATAAGTAGGATGGTAATAACTCATTCACTGTGCCGTCTAGTCTCCGTACATCCTGGGGAAGTGCATGATAATTATAGTGTAGCTCCAGGAATGACAACGCGGCTGCTGTGTGGGTTTTTATAGACACTACTGCGTTATAGCTTCTTGTAAATTATCTTCTGTCAATGTCGTGTTATCCGTTGATACTACTACTACGGGGCGTAGTGTGTGTGTGTGTGTGTGTGTGAGAGTGTGTGTGTGTGTGTGTACTAGACTTGTGAGGACAAGAGTAGTTGAATATGGGAGATAAACATTGTGACAACTATTCTCCTGGTACTCAAAACATAAATTGTGTTGTGAGCTGGTGCGGCAAAAATTGGCCAAAAATTACATTTGAATATTCCTTTTAAAACAATGTGTGGGTTCGAACGAATATCGAGTTATTCAAATATTAAATGCATAACATTTAAATATGAAATACTGCAGCCCAATATGCTGTAAATCAGGGGTGCCCACACTTTCTTGACTTGAGAGCTACTTTCAAAATGACCATCTCAGCAATATCTACACATCAAAAATGTGATTGTTCTATTACTGAAAATCCATTTCAAGGCCCCCTAGAAAGTTTGAGCTTTGAAGTCATGGTGATGGTGTTACTTACTGTTATAGTGTTTAAGAATAATGCGCTTAAAATGAAATGAAAAAGAGCATTGGAAGGTTTTCTTGTATATGCTACTGCCGACGTTTGAAAACAGTATTTGGGGTTTGAGTTGACAGTTTGTGATGTTGAGTTTAGTCTCTTGCACCCAAAACTAAGAACCTTCACATTTTTGTCCACAATTGTGAAAGAGAACTGGCAAAACATTGGTCAAAATAACAATTATTCTCCATTTTCTAATTCCATGGACTCTTGAGAGTGTAACTCTTGAGAGTGTAAAATGAAACCAAATGGACCCATAAGGGTCCATTTGGTTTCATTTTAACACTCTCAAGAGTTACAGATCTATGGGGACTGCCGTGATCTACCTGCACGGTCTGTGTGATCTACTGGTAGATCACCATCTACCTTTTGGGCAGCCCTGCTGTAAAACATCGTCTTTGTTCCTCTATTTGCTCCAGTCCTGTATTGTCCAAGGGTTTGGTGCTGAGGAATGCGGCCTCTTGAGTAATGCGAGATCAAATTAATGATTTATAATTACCTTAAAAAGCCTATTTCGTATAATGTTTTAGTTTTATGTGTGCCAGAGGCTTGTGGGAACTCACGCATCATTTTTATTATTGTTTGTTTTAAACTCGAAACTTATGATATTTGAATATTCTTTACATTTTTTACATTCCAATATTCTTTGGAATGTGGAATATTCATTTGCAGCACTGTTGTGAGCGTGTAGATCTGTTGTTCTTCCACATTTAGGTGTTCGGATAAAAATGCCATTTGCTCACTCTTGGTGTCTCATTATTCCGACCTCCCATTGTTCCGAAACTACAAGATGCAAAACACTACCCTTCTCCAACCGTAACCCTAAGCCCACACCTTTTTGATTTGAGAGCTACTTCCAAAATGACCGGCTCAACAAGATCTACCCATCAAAAAAAAAAAAATCCATTTCAAGGCCCCCAAAAAAGTTTGACTTTGAAATAGTGGTGATGGTCTTACTTAGTGTTATAGTGTTCAAGAATAATGCACTTATAATGCAAAATGGAGGGGGAAAATTGGAAGGTTTTCTTTTACAGTATATGCTACTACTGACGTTTGAAAACAGTATTTGTGGTTTGAGTTGACTGTTTGTGCTGTTGATTTTAGTCTCTTGCACCCAAAACTAAGAACTTCCACGTTTTTGTCCACAATTGGGAAAGAGAACTGGCAAAACGTTGGTCAAAATAACAATTATTCTCCATTTTTTGTGTGGACTCTTGAGAATTACATAATTCAGATGTTTGAATATAATTTAACTCTTGAGCGTGTAGAATGAAACCAAATGGACCCATAAGGGTCCATTTGGTTTCATTTTAACGCTCTCAAGAGTTACAGATCTATAAGGGTCCAAGTGCTGGGGGACTGTCATGTGATCTATACCTGCACAGCCTGTGTGATCTACTGGTAGATCACCATCTACCTTTTGGGCAGGCCTGCCCTAAGCGTAACCCCCCGACCCTCAACCTAACCTCACAGACCGTCGGGGGTTTAGGCTCTTTTTTGCTACAAACATGCCTAAACCCTTCTCTAACCCTCATCCTCACCATAACTGCAAGCACGTTGCAGCTGATAGTGGATTTCCAGCGCATGTTCGGACTAATGGGAGTTCTGATCTGTGGGACTTCGGTACTTAGATCAGTCCCCGTCTCCATACAGACCATGACCTAATGCTGATCCTAAGACAGAGGAGTCCCTGAAATGGAGGAAGTTTGAGAATCAGGGTTGGAGGGGAATTCCACCCATTTTCAATTTTTTTTCTGAGAGCGTACAAATGCAACCAAATGAACCCTAACGGTTTCATTTGGTTCCATTTGTACGCTCTCAGAAAAAAAGAAGCGTCTAAAGAAATCCATTAACATGGTGAAAATACATCTTGATGATGTCATCAAGATGTTTCACCATGTTGGTGGTTTTCTTCAGACCTCCATTTCTTGGGAACACAGAATGTGAGAGCCAGCGAAATCCAAAAGCGACCTCGCCCGCGGGCGCCCGGTTTCAAAAACGGGCGCCCGCTTTCACAAAAACGGGCGCCCGGTTTCACAAAAACGGGCGCCCGTTTCACAAAAACGGGCGCCCGTTTTCAAAAGCGGGCGCCCGTTTTCACAAACTAGGCTATGCCTAAACCTAACTCTAAACTTAACCTCAGTAAACCTATGCCTAAACCTAACCTAACCCTAACCATAACCTTTTGAAAAGGGCGCCCGTTTGTGAAAACGGGCGCCCGCTTTTGAAAACGGGCGCCCGTTTTCAAAAGCGGGCGCCCGGTTTCAGAAAAACGGGCGCCCGTTTTTGTGAAAGCGGGCGCCCGCTTTTGAAACCGGGCGCCCGCGGGCGAGGTCGCTTTTGGATTTCGCCCCTGCTGCAGAATGGGGGAACTTTTTTAACATGTCCATGCAACACCTTGAAGGTACATCAATGACATTTTAAAATATTGAAAATAGGTGGAGTTCCCCTTTAATATTTCCAGCTTGTTTCATGTGCTCTGTTTCCTGTTCTCTCTTCTCTGGTGGTACTACAGTCCTCTACTGCCATCTCCCTTGCTTACATGTACCAGGGACCCACAGCCGGATTTAGCCAGCCCTACTAGGGTGGGCACCTCCAAGTTTTTTCATATGAAGCAGTCGTTTTCCACCTTTTTGACACCAGGGTCCACTATTTATTTGGCATATGAGCCAAACGGACCACCATTTGAGGACATTTTAGCCCCACAGACGCCAAACAGTGTGATTGTTTGAATAGAAGCCTAATCAGCAGCTAATCAAATGTATTTTTTGTTAGTTTAAATGGCATGAAAGAAGTTCATGGTGTCTTTAGACTTATTGTGACTGCATGCATTTGAATAAAGAACATGTGTCAGTCATATATTCAGGGGCAGATGATCTAGGCATAGGCTTGTGGGGGCAATGCCCCCCTAAACGCCCTGACTGCCCCACCAAACAAAATGGCATGCAAACAACCCAAATTTCAAAGTTATTTCAAATTCAAGTGTTTATTAATAAACACTATGCTACTTGAATACTACTATACTAACTACAATTATGGCGCCACCAAACCAACACCATTTCATTTTTGAAAACAGAAAACTCTGAGTCAGATCTTTAGCGTTATGCATGCTGCGTGTCTGTTGTTCCTGTTGTTATTGATGCGTGCAGCCTGAGCCCACTGCCTAATACCTAAGCCCTGTAACTGAAAATGGTATGGGTGCGGCTTCATGAAATTAAAGTGTTTATATTTAAAATGATCTGAAACACTACTACTGCTACTAACTAACTACAGCTGTGTCACCACTAAACCAACAGCATTTCATCATTGAAAACAGAAAACTCTCTGAGTCAGACCTTTAGCTTTATGCATGCTGCGCGCCTGGTGCAACTTCAACAACAACTGATGGTATGGTATGGGTGCAAAAATGGTATGGGTGCGACTTAAATCGCCCGTGGCGCGAAGCAACACGGGCCATGAAGCCGTCCCCATACCATATCCCCCCCCCCCCCCATTGGGAAATGTTATATCCGCCCCTGTCTGTATATATTCAAGTATAATATAACTATTCAAGCTGTTTATATTGTTTTGCAGTTGCTATGTTGCAGCTATCATCAGATTGTAAGGGCGACATAATGATGAAAATAAACTATGGTTAAGTGGGAAAAACCCAGGATAACTCCAGTGATTACTTAGACCATAGATTAATCGATTAGTAGGCTAAATTAGTTGACAAATAATTAAATTATTGATTTCATCACAATTAATCGGTTGGACCCCCTGGAACCCCACTTTGACAAACAAAGATATCTGTTGAGTACTATAGAACAATCTAGAGGGGGGCAGGGGTGGGCAATGCCCACCCAAACGTGCATCCTGCCCACCCAAATAAAGGTAATATCAGTGGTTTTCAAACAGTGGTCCAGGGACCACCAGTGGTCCTTGAGAGTTCCAGGTTGTCCCAGCTAAATGTTGGAAAGTTGGTTAGCCAGGTGCAACTCTTCAAAAGCGTAAACATGAAACCAAATGGACCCTTGCAGGTCCATTTGGTTTCATGTTTACACTCTCAAGAGTTAAAATATTTATCATGTGAATTAGCCCAAGTCTACACAACTAGAGAATGTAGAAGATTAATGGTCATTTTGATCTGTATGTGTTTCCCAAATCCAGCCTGGAATTGTGGACAAAGGCAAAATAAAAGGTAAGAAAGGTGGAAAACCACTGCTTCATATGAAAAACCTTGGAGGTGCCCACCCTGCCAACCTTCCAGCCCACCCTAGTAGGGCTGGCTAAATCCGGCCCTGCTTTAAAACTACGTGGAAACGTTGTCTGATACGACATCTGTAGGGCACAAGTGCTGCGGTTGATTTCACTACTTTGTGAACCACTTGATGGTGAAACTAGACACAGACAGCAGCTACAGGCCTGCAAGTCTGCCCTCTGCTGGGGAGGATAAAACACGTTTGGTTGACGATAACAATAATGCACTTATTTTTGTAATGCACTTTCACCTCCAAAAACAACCTGGTAACTGTGATAAATTTGGAATATTTGCAAAACATTTACTAACAATAATATTATATGGGCACAAATATCTGAGGGTTCTTAAAGGGATATTCCACTGTCATAAAGAATTCTGGTAATTTCATGTTCTACCCTGTCTCATGTGAACACACCAGACAGTTTATAAGTTACTACATTCAGTATTTAGATATTTGATGCTCATTTTAGCACATCCCCTCCTTCATATACAAACCCATTATAACTTAAAACTCCATTTTAACCATGACAGATTATTCAAAAACAACCCATCTTTCTTCTGGTGACTGATATTGCCTGCCTAATACGTGAGAGGGCAGTGGATTTCATTTACAGTTTTAAATTTTTTATTTTTTTTTAAATATTCTTTTGGAAAATGCTTCCATATTTGAGCATGCCCACCCAAATGAATAAAACAATATTTTAAAAATAAGTGAAAACTGTAAATGGAATTCCACGGCCCTCTCACGTATTAGGAGGACAATATCAGTCACCAGAAAAAGATGGGTTGTTTTCAAATAATCTGTCATGGTTAGTTTTAAGTTCCAATGGGTTTGTATAGGAAGGAGCTGGAGGCGCTAAAATGAACATCAAATATCTACAGTAAATACATGGAGTAACTTATAAACTGTCTGGTGTGTTCACATGAGACTAATTAACTTCTTGACATGAACATTTTAGATCAAAGAAGGACATTTAGTGCACACCAGCAGATTTAGGAAAACAACTTGAAGAAATTGTGACAAATGAATCTCCTCTTCTGGGTCTGGCCTGGCACATAGACTGTTCAGATTCCAGGCTAAATTACAGGACAATGACATGGAAAAGGTTGAATTTGCACTGAAAGAGGTTTGATTCTTCTGTGAATTGGTGGTTGAATTTAAGGAAAATGTCTTTCTATAGCAGTGGTTATCAACTAATTTGATTCCAATGCCCAGCATTTATTCAGAATTCGATTTATTCTTTCTCCCAAATACAGAACCAAAGTATTTATTTATTTATTTGGGTCCACAATTCTATGTTCTACTTTGAAGCGTTAACAGTACAGTAGTTTGTTGATCAAAATAACAACTCCTCTGCTTTTTCTGTCTTGAAAATTAAGCAGTTCAGATGTTTAATAATAACACAACTCCAGAGTGTGAAATTAATCCAATTTGGTTTCATTTTACCCTCTCAATGATAAAGATCTATAAAGGGCCCCCTTTGGTTACCAATTCTCCATCGTTTATCTGGGTACCACCTGGAAACTCCTAAGGGCCCGCTGGTGGTCCCAGGAGGACCAATGGTTGAAAAACTATTGACCTATTAGGCATTAGAGAGTCATTCATAATAAAAGAGAGAATAGCCTACTACTGTAAAACTCACGTTTACACCACTAGGGGGGACTCAAACCCCACAAAACTAGTACACTTTGAACCCCATGTACCTGCACTGCAGACTGGTCTCTCTGTTCCATTATACCATGCAGGGGTGGGCGGGATGGGCAAAAAAAATACATTATTTTTTTTTACATTATCTGAATTGTGTAGATTTTAGGTAATTCAGATTTCAGATGATGAATATTTTAACTCTCTCAAAGAGTTACATCTGGTTAACCAACTTTCCATATTTAACTGGAACTCTCTCAAGGACCACTGGTGGTCCCCGGGCCGGTCAGAGTCAGCCAAAGGGCCGCATAATGCCCAGGTATGCATTATACACATTGACAAAAAGCACTGTGTGCATGTTGTAGAAACCACAGCATGACATCCAACTTCCTACATCTGGTTAACCAACCTTCCATCATTTAGCCTGGGGACCACCTGGAATCTTCTCAAGGACCACTGGTGGTCCCCGGACCACTGGTTGAAAACCCCTGCTTTAGATTTATGCATGTCTGTTGCAACTTCAACAACAACTGATAGTTATTGATGCTTATACTAGCCTAATATACTGTAAGCCCTGTAACTGAAAATGGTATGGGTGCGGCCCACCCTAGTACGGCTGGCTAAATCCGGCTCTGAGTCAGACAGGCATCTCTCCATACAGTACATACGCTTAAAATGTACAGCAGCTTGGCTGGATACAGGCGAGCACATCATAAATCATACCTGAGCATTATGCGGCCCGGGGGCCAAATGCAGCCCTTTGGCTGACTCTGACCGGCCCGGGGACCACCAGTGGTCCTTGAGAGAGTTCCAGTTCAATATGGAAAGTTGGTTAACCAGATGTAACTCTTTGAGAGCGTAAACATGAAACCAAATGGACCCTTGCGGGTCCATTTGGTTTCATGTTTACGCTCTCAAGAGTTAAAATATTCATCATCTGAAATTTGAATTACCTAAAATCTACACAATCAGATAATGTCAAAAAAAAAAAAAAAAAAAAAGGGTCATTTTTGATATGTTTGCCTGTTTTGTTTCCCAAATCCAGCCTGGTATTGTGAACAAAAACAAAATGGCTGGTCTTACTCTTACTTTCATCTTGAAATTAAATTAATATTACGCAGACTTTAGTTCAGCCTTTAGTCCTGGCCCTCCACAATATATGCCCCTTGGGAAAAAAATAATTGCCCATCCCTGTCATAAATGATAACTATACAGTCACACTGGATGGAAAAAAGTTGATACCACACGGCACAGCTTGGCTTATATTTTTAATAAAACATGCTACCATGCCTAAGCCCTTCCAAACCCAAATCTCCTACCTCTCCGATATGACCAAACAACAGTGTTTTAAGACCGTTTCCCCCAAAGGCTCAGCCTGTGACCTTAGTGTTTTAATTGGACCCTTGGTTGTATTATAAATTACAAACATAATATTAAGGACCTAAAATCTGTTATGCTATGACGTTACACGTCCAGACCCCAAATGGACTCAAAGTTATTCTGATTGACGACTTGACCATATGAGGTGCCATTCATAGCATGGGGCGGATCTAGGCATGGGCATGGGGGGCAGTGCCCCCCTAAATGCTGGGTCTGCCCCACCAAACATGATGGCATGCAAAACAACCCAAGATATTTTAAATTCAAGTGCTTATATTTAAAATGATTTGAAACACTATACTGCTACTAACGAACTACAGCTGTGGCACAACTAAACCAACAGCATTTCATCATTGAAAACAGAAAACTCTCTGAGTCAGACCTTTAGCTTTATGCAAGCTGCGTGTCTGTTGCAACTTCAACAACAACTGATTATCATTGATGCTTTACTTGCCTAATAAAAGTCATGTAACAGAAAATGGTATGGGTGCGACTTCATCGCCCGTGGCGCGAAGCGACACGGGCGATGAAGCTGCCCCCTTACCATTTTCTCCCTTCAATTGGGAAATGTTACATCCGCCCCTGATTCGCAGTGAGGAATTCAATATTAAGAATTACTGTCCCACTTGTCCTGGTTATATTGTTTTCCCAACCAAGACCATGCAAATTGGCTTTCCACAGATATGGTCCTCTGCAGGGGTCATGACTTTTCCCACGAAATACTCAGTTGTCTATCTTGGTTTCATTGGTTTGCATGTTCCACCCTGGGAGGTGGAACTATGTGGCATGCACAACCAAATTATTAGCCAGACATCCCTGTGCCACCGTCCGGACTCAGGCCTGAACTGTACAAACCTCAGCCGTGCATCCAATGGGGAAGTAGTTTATCTGTATTAAGGCTCGCTTTCATCTTTTTTTGTTTGTTTAGAAGAATGTCAAATTATGGCCTTCATAAAATGATCCAGAACAAGAAGAGCCACATTTAATAGCTCTCAAGTTGGATTTTTATGGTCTTTAAAGTATTTTTATATAATATTTATTATTTGTTTTGTTTGCTCAAGAAGACAAAGGATAAAAGGATCCATCTTCAATAAGTCGGACTTTGTTTTTATGCTTCACATTCTTCTTTTACAAAATGTGTTTGTTATGCGTACATGGCGTACTATTACACCTAATCAAAAAAAAAAACACAACAACCAAATCACACGAACTCAGTCTGACTTGCATTGAAATATTTTACCACAATTATCTCTACTTGGACTCAGCAGTCCATCATCACAGTTATAAACCTACTGACCAGTGCATCCAAGAAAAGTAACACCAGTTACAGTGTCCTGCAAGCCTTATGGACTAAAATGGTCCCCACATGAACCTATAAAACCCAAAATAGGCTATCTGGGGAAGTTATGCCAGAATGCCTCCTTTTACTGTCGGCTTTTTCCCACACCAACTAACTTCATGTCCTCTTTCACCACAAACATAAATCTTCCCTTTGGTCGTCATCTATACCCGATTCGACCGTTATCAGTCGATAAGATCGCAGTTATGTAGTCTGTAGATATCATGGAGTCTTTCAGTTGATAATGCACCTGCTTGCGGTTTGTGGTATAAGACTTCAATGTTTTGTATCTTACAACATTATGTACAGTATGAGTACAATACAGAGAATGTTTGCATTCGCCATCTTTGTTGAAGGACAGTCTATCTATGTCTGAGACAACTAATCTTAATTATCTTTCATAGTGGTTTAGAGTTAGGGTTAGAGAAGGGTTTAGGTATGTTTGTAGCAAAACCCTAGCCCACTCCAACCGTAACCCTAAGCCTAAATCCCTGACGCTCAACCACCTCACAGAGGCATTTAGGCTTAGGGTTACCTACACCTAGCCCCAACCATAACCCCAGTAAAACTTCCTTCGCCCCGCCCTACTAGTAGCCGCCGTGATCCACCGATGCAATGAATACAAAATATGTACTTGCCCGGCGGGTATCTGTTATCTGCGTCTGCTCGTTGTATTCGATGGTGTGATTACTCGTGATTATGCTCTATTCAACCCATGGATAGAGGTTGAAGCGGGTGGCCTCGTGCATTGTCATGGCAGTTTAGAAACAGGTGGTGCCCGGGATTGTTGATTGATTTCCAACAAGTGCTTCCAAACTATAATGTTCCATACCACTCACTGTTTTGCCATTCAGTGAGTCTAAATGAGGGGGGGCTTGTCCCAGTGGACATAAGTGATACATGTGCATGCTCCATGTCCCAACAGCAGATGAAATATGCTGTCATCATGTAGGCCAGGGGCGGATCTAGGCATGGGCATGGGGGGGCTAAATACCCAGTCTGCCCCCCCCCCCCCCACCCCGCAAACACGATGCCATGCAAAACAACCCTAGATATTTCAAATTAAAGTGCTTATATTTAAAATGATTTGAAACACTACTGCTGCTACTACCTACAATTTTGGCACCACTAACCCAACAGCATTTAATCATTGAAAACAGAAAACTCTCTGAGTCAGACCTTTAGCTTTATGCATGCTGCGTGTCTGTTGCAACTTCAACAACAACTGATGTTATTATCGGTGCTTTACTTGCCTAATAAAAGTCCTGTAACCGAAAATGGTGTGGGTGAAAATGGTATGGGCCCGTGGCGCTTCGGGCCCATACCGCAATGAAGCCGCCCCCATACCATTTTCTCCTGCCCCTCCAACATGTTCTCTTGCGCCCCCAAATTGGACATGTTACATCCACCCCTGATGTAAGCTCCTTCTCTCATCAGCTGGCTCATTTATCAAGGTTTGCATTCATTCACCCTGATGGCGCACAACAGGTATGCTGTCACACCGGTTTGACTCAGGGCAGGTGTGACAACTATATCACCCAGGGGCGGATGTAACATGTCCCATTTGGGGGGGGGGGGGGGGCAAGATAACATGTTGGAGGGGCTAGAGAAAAATGGTATGGGGGCAGCTTCATCGCACCCATACTTCGTCGCACCCATACCATTTTCGGTTACAGGGCTTTTATTAGTCAAGTAAAGCATCAATAATAACATCAGTTGTTGTTGAAGTTGCAACAGACATGCAGCATGCATAAAGCTGTGGTGCCACAGCTGTAGTAGTTAGTTAGTTAGTTAGTAGCAGTAGGAGTGTTTCACATCAATTTAGATATAAGCACTTTAATTTGAAATGTCTTGGGTTGTTTTGCATGGCATCGTGTTTGGGGGGGCAGACTGGTTATTTAGGCATTGCCCCCCCATGCCCATGCCTAGATCCACCCCTGATATCACCCACGCTACAACAACAATAAACAATATCTACCCAAACGTGGCAGGTCAGGTTTAGCGCTATATTATTGAGTAGTTGGATGAATCATTCAATTCTTACCAATCCACTATTCTTTGCACCAATGCTGCTGCACTAAACAGAGATGTTCAAAGGTCAAAGCCTTTACAGAGTAGTGATGTGACTACACTTCACGAACGAATCAAGTCATATGAACAGTACACCTCTTTGAAATGAACGAGAATGTAACCGTTCTTTTTTTTGGTCAGGATGAACAGATCGCATGGCAAATTTACACACATTTTATGGAAGGGGTTCCTATCATAAAATATAAATTATGCAAACTGTTGATAAAAATTCTAATCAATAAACCAAACCACAAAAAATTCTCGCCGTCAACGAGCGTTAAAATGAAACCAAATGGACCCGTAAGGGTCCATTTGGTTTCATTTTACACTCTCAAGAGTTAAATTATTTTTAAACATCTGAATTAGAAAATGGAGAATAATTGTTATTTTGACCAAAGTTTTGCCAGTTCTCTTTCCCAATTGTGGACAAAAACGTGAAAACTTATCAGCTTTGGGTGCAAGAGACTAAATTCAACATCACAAACTGTCAACTGAAACTCCAAATACTGTTTTCAAACGTCAGTAGTAGCATATACAAGAAAACTTTACAATTCCCCCTCCATTTTCATAAGTGCATTATTCTTATAACAGTAAGTAACACCATCACCACTATTTCAAAGTCAAGCTTTCTTGCGGGCCTTGAAATGGATTTTTTTGTGTAGATCTTGCTGAGCCAGTCTTTTTGAAAGTAGCTCTCATGTCAAAAAAGTGTGGGCAGCCCTGATTTAAATCCTTTGAAAGGATCCAAGGCATCCGGCTCCCCTAAAAGAGCCATAAATCAAATCTCTATTACAGGAGGATTTTGTAAATCAATTGTAAGATGTTGAAGTTTCAGAATATGCAAGCTAACTTTGTCTATTGATGTCAGTAAACAACATTGCAAGAAGAATGATGCATTCTGAGGGTGATAGACAATCATAATTATCCCTATTGACTCCGCTGTCAGGCCAACTCAGGGAAAGGACCTGGAGGCAAATGAAAATTGAATGAAGATGCAGGGGGAAAAGGTAAACATATACCATGCCATACATATACATACAGTACATGATAAACATTCAAATGTAAAGCCAGGACAAGGACCACGTTTTGGTGTTCTCTCCTTTTGATGGTTATGTACGAATATACGGTCATGTACTGTATATACATTTGTCAATTAAAGAAATCCATCAATCGAACTTGTAAACATGCTTCAATGCGCATTCAAAGTCGTCTGTATGCTTCCTCCTGGGCCGTCTGTCTCCGGTCGGTCTAGTGTTTCATGAGAGCGGAGAGCCGTTGCTCGTTTCACTGTTTACAGTGGTGAGCTGCAGAAAGTGTGAGTGTTTCTTTGCCATTATCTATCTGTGTGTATCGAGGAGGAGCGAGGCACGGAGCAGCAGGATCCTCATTCTCTCACGCACACAGAGCTTTTTGTTTTGATGTTCCGGAGTGGAGCGGAGTAAATAAAAACATGTGTTCGGATTTAGTCTTGGGTGAAGAAGCCTATATACAACAGACAGACAGGCCAAGCCTGTAGCGTGATACAGCATGGGAAACACAAGGAACCACCACACCACTAAAGGACCTTCAAGTGGAAATGCTCCTCTTTTTTTGTTTCGAAAGCTTACAGAACGTCACATGTTTGCCTATAACAGTATGAGCCTGGCAACGTGGTTGCCTGGGCCACCTTGGTAAAACATTCAAAGATGATCTTTGTTTCCTTTTTCAAAGGATGCATACTTAAAACATCCGGGTAGCTCAGATGGTATAGAGCTCTCGCCTTTGGTTCATAGGTTCGATCCCAAACCCATGAACCCGAATTTGTCTAACCCAAGCAGTGCTACTCATAGTACTGCTTGGTTTCGACGAATTGTGCGGTATTACTGGAGGAAGGTGATGGTAGGTGTGGCCCCTTGGACCCTTACGGGTCCATTTGGTTTCATTTTACGCTCTCAACAGTTAAATTATAATTAAACATCTGAATTACTTAACTTAATCTACACGATTAAGAGATGTAGAAATGTAATGTTTTTGACCAACATTTTGCCAGTTTCGCTCTCCTAAATTGTGGACAAAAGTGTGAAAATCCTTAGTTTTGCACCTGAGAGACTAAACTCAACATCAAATGTTGGTCCGTGGCTGAAATGCAGAATAAATAGTGGGCCCTGGTTTGAAAATGTTTGAAACCATTTGTCTAGCACATTGTAATGGGGATAGACTGCCTGTTACCGTCTGATACTGACAATGTAAGCCTATGTAAGATTGGTCCAACATGCGCCGTACAATGTCAGTGATGAATGACGATGCTCGATATACAAGCCTCACGGCCGTCCGACCCTCTCCTCTGACGGCAAAACGCAGCTTTTGGTGTCAACAACAATATGGAAACCAGAGCAGGGGCGGTAAGTGGGCGGCTTACCAAGAATGGTAAGGGTGCGGCTTCATCGCCCGTGGCGCAAAGCGCCACGGGCGATGAAGCCGCACCCTTACCGTTTTTGGTTACATGACTTTATTAGTCAAGTAAAGCATCAATAATAACATCAGTTGTTGTTGAAGTTGCAACAGACACGCAGCATGCATAAAGCTAAAGGTCTGACTCAGAGAGTTTTCTGTTTTCAATGATGAAATGCTGTTGGTTTAGTGGTGATGCTCTAACTGTAGTTAGTAGTACTAGTAGTGTTTCAAATCATTTTAAATATAGGCACTTTATACTTTAAATATCTTGGGTTGTTTTGCATGCCATCGTATTTGTTGGACTGGGCAGACTGGGCATTTAGGGGGGCATTGCCCCCCCCCCCCCCCCCCCCCCCCATACCCATGCCTAGATCCGCCCCTGAACCAGAGAAAGGTGGACCCCGTCGGCGTCACCTGCTTTCTTAACCATGTTGGGCTTCTGTGGCGGCTGCATCGGAGCTTTTCACGCCCTCATCGTGTCGACTGCTATCTTAAAGTCCCTAATAAGACACTCTTGATGTTTATCAGCACAATTGCATGCTCCCAGCGACTGTATAATTAATAACACTAATCATGTTGTACTGTAACGTTTTAATTTGTATCTCAAATAGATGACAGTAGCAGACAGTGTTTTTGTTCAATGTGTAAAAAATATGTTTAACAACAACTGATCAGGTTATAGTTTACTCCTCGGTTCATGATATTTGATCATTTCTTTTTACATTTGCTTTCATACCAAACATGTCACATTATTAGCCAACTTTGTCAATACAAAAAAAAAACAGTAAATCATTTGGACAAAAATAATTTAAATAGTTATCAATCAACTAACAACTATGCTATGGTATACACACACAAATGTTGTTGAAATGTAGAACGTGAAAAAAGCATCGACACACACAAATCAAAATAGTTCACACATGCATCTACGGTACATCTGTACAGCATATGCACATACACACACACCTAATATGGTTTGCTTCTTTGCTACATACAATAATGACCCTTGTACCGCGGTGATGGCACTTACAGCATAGATTGGTGCTGTTATTGACTGTGGGCAGAAACCTTGTACCTCTATATTTAAACGTTTTGTTTGATTTCACTATGTCTGTCCTACCCGTGCTATTCTATAAACTAAAACTTTGAAGGAGGCAAAAGTCTATTCATACTGGAAGTAATGACTTCATGAAGGAGGCCAAAGTGAAATTTCATCGACCGCGGCTGTTTCAGGCTGGATAAGTTCAGGTATTATAACTTAAGATTTACTAGTCGGATCTAATCAGATCGCAACTCGGACGGCGCTGAGAGGAGTATTCTCATACCTGAACTTTCAACTCTCAGCACAGCAACTCTGTCGGCTAGCGCCTCCCTCCCTCAGTGGTGTTTGTTGATGTAAAATTGGATAAAGGACAACTTTGTTTTTTGTTTTTTCCAACCAAGATTCATCTTTTAGGTTATTAGAGAAAGTAAAAGATGGGTGTTAATGAGCCCTTCTCAAAACCCTAAAGCCAATTCAAATAATTTAACAACTATTGCTATCCAGGCCAAGCTTTCCCCTTCTGAGTTATTTTGACAAGGCCGGCATGGGGAGGGACTTGGTGAAGGGATTTTTTTTTAATATATATATTCCTTGCTTTCTTTAGTTTTAGGGATTTTAACTATGGGAGGGGGCATTTGAACATGGTACTAAATACATGTTTGTTTACAAAAATTTAAAGCATCGTCTACTCAAGCATTTTCTTTTTTTATCGTCTACTCCCAAATGATCTACTCAACGTGACAAACAGCCATATTGTGCCTCTGGTTCAGGCATACACAAATATGTGTAAAGTGCAGTGCCCCCTCCCATAGCTAAATACCCTAAAACTAAAGAAAGCAAGAAACATAAAACAATTAACACCCAATCTTTTACTTTCTCCAATTTCTCTAATTACCTAAAACATGAACCTTGGTTGAAAAAAAAAAGACAAAGTTGTCCTTTAAGTCCATCTGTGGGCTATTATGGCTTTGTTGATATACAGTAGATCCAATGACTAATAACCAGAGCTTGTGACTAAATAACGACATTGGCTCCATTGGAACAGAGGTCCCCCTCTCCCACACATTTCTTTTAAAAGGTTTTGGACATACAAGGTTTCCAACCCGACAACAGTGACGATGTACACAACAAGAGCAATTCTGGGGATAGCTGAGGGCTGGAGGAATCCCAGACAGACAGACAGACAGACAGACAGACAGACAGACAGACAGACAGACAGACAGACAGACCTCCCATCTCAGAGAGAGAGAGCGAGAGAGAGAGAGAGAGAGAGAAGAAACACTAATCACAGACAGGCATTAACCTCATTTCTAAACACCACAGCTCCAAACCAGAGCCGCTTAGCCGTCTGGTTGCTAAATGGTGCAATTGGTTTGGGTCTTGGACAGCCTGCGGTGAGGGGCTGTGGTCCCGCCTGCCACCATGTCCTTTCTCTTTATTTCTGGCGGTCGAGTTGAGGCGAGGACAAACATGCCTTTAGTCGTATTTGCCCTTGCCAGCTTTCGGGGAGCCTTCATTCCACGCCACGTAAACAAACATAGCCAAAACCACATGGACCGCCAGCACCGCTACGATGGCGGCGTAGAAGTAACTGTCAGAGCTTGACATCTTCATGGAACCTGGGAAGACAAGAAGTGGGTTTGAACAGGGAATATCCTTTCACCGACGGAGAGGGCGGTCTGGGATCTCTCACTCTCTACTCTGCTGTCTTCAGACTAGCACCTCCGTCGGTAGCCTCGGTCTTCAGGATTACATCTGCGCTGGGAAATAAAAGCCTGGGAAGCCCTGGAAATTGCCATTTTTCCGCTCCCGAAAGTAGGGACTTTAAGCTGTACGACGGCGAGCCTCGAGTACGGCAACAGGAACTCGATCCGTGCTCGATAGATAAACCTGCTTGTCTAGCAGCCGTTCCTACTACGGCAGAACGTATACACTCTAACGTAGCGTCCACAACGGATGTTTGACACGGGCTGCATAGACGCGTCACCATGGTAACCCGTCGCCGTTGCGGATGGCGGTGTGCAAAACGATTTTGACAGCTACTACATCGCCTTCCTTCCCGCCGTACTTCCTGTTAGGGTCGCCGTTCTGAAACGCGGCAGCTTAAAGTCCCTAATTTGTACCACACGGAAACATTTCATTTCTCTCTTTGTGCTCGCAAAGCCGTTGTAAAGGTTTAAAAGATGGAATCGTGGACACTGTGCACAGGTTTGTTTCGCTGGGAACTGTAAATACACAACATCTCTAGGCCTGTGGCAAAACCAACGTCCATCTGCGGTTCTGCGGACATTTATCGTGCGACTTGGTCAAGTCTATTTTAGGGATTTCCAGCTAAGAAAGGTTGAGAACTACTGAAGTAAATAATTAAGGGAAGCTGAAAGAAAAGCTGAAAGAAAAAAAAGCCATGGTATTTATTTATTTATTTATTAGACTGTGCCGTCAGTTGACGTCACTCTGGGCTGCCAGATAAATAGATCTACAACAAGAGTGAAAGTAAGTAGCAAAGAGACGGTTGCTGTCAGGGCACCTAGGCTGCCAAGCCAGCCCAGGTTCCACTCCTGAGCTCTACAGTCTTCGCCGCACGTCACTCCCCATCTCTCTCCCCCTTTCCTGCCTGTCAACTATCAACTATACGCATAAAAAGACCCCCAAAAAAGATTGAAAGTGAGCTTGTAGATCTGCTCTTTAAAAAGGAGAATTTGAGACTAGAAGCCTTTATTTCCTTCATTTGTAGTTGTTACGTTCACACCAAAGACATCCAGTTAGTTATTACGCGCAAATGTTTGGCAATTTCACATCATAATCCCTGATTGGGTCTTTGGGTTTCGTGCTAATTTGCTTATTAATATATACACGTGTATGTCCCAATGAGGTGTTATGGTAGGGGAAATAACACTTGATCCTGTTGGGGTGGGGACCTTAACAACTACAAATAACGGCAAGAATATCCTTATAGTCTGAAATTCGCCTTTAAGAATGAGCCACTCAACACTCGCCTGCTGGCACCCAAGCAGACAAGAATAGACATGTCATAATCACAACACTAAACAATGATACTTCCTTTACAAGGTAAACTTTACATTTCATATCACGCGACGTGCACTCATAACTTCCAAGAGCAACCACCCACCCACCCACAAAAAGTATATGTATGTAGAAAACATAAAATTTAAATAAATGTGGGCTAGATGCTACACAGGGTTTGCGACCTCATGGCATGCATACATAACCGCGGCATGGCAGTGATGTGGTCGTTGCCTCCAGCACTACTCCAGTCGTTCCGTTTCTACACACATCTGGACAGCTCATTTGTGCTTTCCTCACCAGGGTCCTTTCTTCACCACAGCACGGTTTTTAGAGCCAATAAAATAGCCGGCTTAATCCTGCTCATGTATGCAGCTGCTAATCCACTGAGCTTTTTTCTTTTCCTTTTTTTTTACCAACATAATAAATTCTCACTATAACCACATACTGTAAACCTGTATGATGCTTGGTTGTTGTACAATGGTACAAAGTTTCTGAAAATAGATGATCTACATTAAACAGTGGTCCCCAAACTATGGCCCAGGGGCCGGACACGGCCCGCCTCCACATTTGAAAAAATACCTTTTTTTTCTCTCCACATAATTTGTATTTTTTTGGGCCTGGCCACGAGATCAAGACTAACACACACATAGAACACACATAGAACATTGGGGTGAATGGACCTGCCCGACTGAATCACAAAGACAAGAGCAGGGGTTGACACTAAGTCAGGTTCTACTTGCCCTCAGGTCATGGTCACTTGCCCCCCAAAATATATTGTGAATTTTGCATTTAAGTTTACTTTCTACTTGGTGCTTTAAACATTTCCTTTTGCAGTCAAAGACAATCAGCTACAGTAAATATTCAACTTGTAAATCAGTGTAAATCAGTGGTTCCCACAGTGACCTCAGGGGTCCGTGACCCCAGCAAAATGATAGTTTAGAACCAAATGGACCAGGGAGAGAGATAGGAGAGATAGCTAGAAAGCAGGGAAAGATGCAGAGGCAGAGCGCAATGACTATCTTCAAGACAAATATATTTCGTGTTAGGTTATAGTGCGCTAAGTCACATGCTTGCCCGATCGGGCAACTAGGTAGCAGTCTTCACTTGCCCGGCCATTTTTTTACTTGCCCCGGGCAAGCGGGCAAGTGTTAGTGTCAAGCCCTGCAAGACGTTATTTGATTTATTATATTTTTGTATTATTATATATTTATTGCGTTTTTTCCCTGTGAAGAACCCAAAGACGGTTATATGATGTTACTAATATACAGTATATGTGTCGCGTTCTGGAAAACAATCAATGTATACATTTAGGCATCCCTGCAATTGCCCCCCCATCAGGGAAGGGAAAAGTTCCCCCACTGGGAAAAGTGTGGGGACCTCTGATCTACAACCTGGGTATTATTCACTATTTAAAAAAATAGTTGCTCTTCTCGCAATTGAGGCAGAACTTTGAAACATTGATCAGTATTTGTAACACCCATTCCCTACCAGGCCCTCATGAAATCATTAATTTAGAACATAATGCAGTAATTGTGTGAAAAATGTTAACAGTAATTATTGCTGGTGTAAAACAGTTTCCCTGCACCAAAGGTTATAAGAAGGTAAGAAGGTATAAGAAAGTTTCCTCCCTCCTTGGGTCTGAGTTTGAACTGTTGCCCTCAGGTCGTTGACTGAGGGTACCCACCACAAAGACTAATCGTTTCAAACTATCATTCATCCCTGCTGCTATTCAGCTGCTGAATAACAAATAGCACTTATGCCTCTTCTGCACATTTGCCACTGTTGCACGTTGCTATTTATTTATAATTAGTTGAACAAAATGAATTATCATGACTCTAGGTTCTAGTATAGTAGTTTTTATTGTTAGCTTGTTGTTTGACGTTTGTTGCATATCTATTGTCTCCTATTATGTTTTTTTTTTTTCTACTCTTACTGCTGCAAATCAATTTCCCGCAAGGGACAATAAAGAGAACCTTGAACCTTGAAGTTATGGGTGTACTGCGGTTACATACCTTTCTTACAAAAGGAAGGAAAGCAAAATGCACTTAAAACTCACCTTCAAAGACGTAGGCCTTTGATGCAAAGTACAGCCCTATGGGTAACGTGATCATCAGGACAGTGAAGAACAACAATGTCTTCAGAGCAGACACCAAGGAGCTCTCGTTTCTGTGGAGAAATAAATACAATACAATATTCAATTCATTATTATGTTGTTAAACTGCAAAAAAGACTGGCTGTGATGAATGTATCTTCATAGCTTTAGACTTGAGTAAATGTAAAAATATATGTAATAAATATACAGTAGGTTATTGTTTTGTACAAAGTACTTTAGCATCAGCACGCGATATATAAAACTGGAAAATTTGAAATAAATATATTTTTTTAAAAAGCACCGTTCAATGTGGTTTCAATACATGAACACATATCATATTACCCTTGTGAGATACAGTGTCATTAACGAATATTCAATGCAACAACCAAATATAACTATCTGCTCGATGGGAAGGTGACTTGTTTGGAGGCCTTATCGTCGACCCCTGCAGAGGGGCGCTCCCATGTCCAGCTTTAAGGGTGTGTGCAGGGCTTGACACTAACACTTGCCCGCTTGCCCGGGGCAAGTAAAAAAAATGGTGAGGCAAGTGAAGACTGCTACCTGGTTGCCCGATCGGGCAAGTGTGCAACTTAGTGCACTATATAACACAACACAAGATAAATTTGTCTTGAAGGCAGTCATTGCACTCTGCCTCTGTGTCTTTCCCTGCTTTCTAGCTGTCCACAATTCCAGGCTGGATTTGGGAAACAAAACAGGCAAATTAACATACACATCAAAATGACCATTAATCTTCTACATTCCCTAGTTGTGTAGACCTGGGCTAATTAAGATGATTAATTTTAACTCTTGAGAGCGTAAAAATGAAACCAAATGGACCCGCAAGGGTCCATTTGGTTTCATTTTTACGTTCTCAAGAGTTACATCTGCAAAATTTACAATATATTTTTGGGGGGCAAGTGACCATGAGTTGAGGGCAAGTAGAACCTGACTTGCACTTGCCCGATGGGCAAGTGCCTCCGAGACCTTAGTGTCAACCCCTGATACGTATGTAAACGTAATATGTACCATACAGATTGGACATATGATATATATATATATATATATATATATACAGGTGCTGGTCAACGAATTAGAATAATTTGAACAGTGCAATCGTTAAATTCTTTGAATGCATTTCTTGTGCAGAAAACAAATCAGGTGTTCACCGCACCTGTCCTACTGGTTAGAGTAATCACAGAACTTGTTACCTGTAAAAAATTTGCTCAGCTGAGCTTTCCAAAAGGCCCATTTAGGCCATTTAACTGTGACACTGTTGTTTCATTGAATTAGAATAATGGAGAAACCGTTTCATTGAATTAGAATATTTTTTATTATAATTAGAATCATCACTTTCTCAGTATTTTGTGGCTGCCCCCTTGGCTTGTATGACTGCCTGAAGTCTCCGTGCAGGGGTTGACACTAAGGTCTCCGCGGTACTTGCCCATCGGGCAAGTGCAAATCAGGTTCTACTTGCCCTCAGCCAAATGGACCCTTGCGGATCAATTTGGTTTCATTTTTACACTCTCAAGAATTAAAATTCATCATCTTAATCAGCCCATAGTGGTCACAGACCCAGTGGTCCCTGACCGCAGCAAAATGATAGTTTGGAACCAAGTGGACCTGGGAGAGAGATAGGTAGAGATAGCTAGTTCTTCAAATCGATGCCACGGACAGGGCTTGACAGTAACACTTGCCCGCTTGCCCGGGGCAAGTAAAAAAATGGTGGGGCAAGTGAAGACTGCTACCTGGTTGCCCGATCAGGCAAGTGTGCAACTTCGTGCACTATAACACTACACAAGATAAATTTGTCTTGAAGGCAGTCATTGCACTCTGCCTCTGTGTCTTTCCCTGCTTTCTAGCTATCTACCTATCTCTCTCCCAGGTTCATTTGGTTCCAAACTATCATTTTGCTGGGGTCAGGGACCACTCGGTCTGTGACCACTATGGGCTAATTAAGATGATGAATTTTTAACTCTTGAGAGCGTAAAAATGAAACCAAATGGACCCTTGCGGGTCCATTTGGTTTCATTTTTACGCTCTCAAGAGTTACATCTGGTTAACCAACTTAGCTGGGGACCACCTGGAACCCTCTCAGGACCACTGGTGGTCCCTGGACCACCTGTTGAAAGCACCCAAGTAGGAAACTTAAACGTAAACTTAAAAGCAAAATTTACAATATATTTTTGGGGGGGCAAGTGACCATGACCTGAGGGCAAGTAGAACCTGATTGCACTTGCCCGATGGGCAAGTACCTCGTAGACCTTAGTGTCAACCCCTGCACGGAGACTTCAGGCAGTCATACAAGCCAAGGGGCAGCCACAAAATACTGAGAAAGTGATGATTCTAATTATAATAAAAAATATTCTAATTCAATGAAACGGTTTATCCATTATTCTAATTCAATGAAACAACAGTGTCACAGTTAAATGGCCTAAATGGGCCTTTTGGAAAGCTCAGCTGAGCAATTTTTTTTACAGGTAACAGTTCTGTGATTACTCTAACCAGTAGGACAGGTGCGGTGAACACCTGATTTGTTTTCTGCACAAGAAATGCATTCAAAGAATTTAACGATTGCACTGTTCAAATTATTCTAATTCGTTGACCAGCACCTGTATATATATATATATATATATATATATATATATATATATATATATATATATATATATATATATATATATACACACATCCATATAAGCATCCTATTTCATTTATTTTGGAGGGAGGGGTGTCAATTTCACATTGAAGTGCCCAGACTGCAGGAGTCAAACAGTCAGTTTACACACTGAACTGAAATTTCTTTGGTGCTGCTGATACATGATGTCATTCATTCATTGTTGAGAGAGACTAAACTACACTAAAGTAAAGGTCCTTGAGGGGGTTAAGAGCGTCCCCCGGGTAAATGAGTTTGCTACCAAATGGACCTTTTGGACCTGTAAATCTGAGAATGGGTTAAAGGTAGGGATGTCCCGATACTGTATCGGTATCGGGAAAAGTATCGGATCGGCCATTTTTTCGTCATAATCGGTTCATATCGGTATCGGCAAATATTGTATTGGTATCAGAAAACTCAGTATTGGCCCTAATTTGTCATCAGACCATTCAGTATTGGTAAATATACCAGTATAACCACAGATCCAACACAGGGGTAAGAGGTTACACTATGGCAGGTAAATAAATGTTGTGGAATTTGCTTTGTAGTTGCCCAAGTGCACATTTGAGTCAAACTCAAATGATCAGGATCGGATCGAGAGAAAAAAAATGTGATCGGGACAATCCTAGTTAAAGGGGAATTCCACCCATTTTCACCATTTGTCTGAGAGTGTACAAACAGAACCAAATGAACTGTAACGGGTCCATTTGGTTCCATCTGTACACTCAGAAAATAGGTCCTAAAAGATAAATCATTAACAACTTGATGATGCCATCAAGTTGTGTTTCACCATGTTACTGTTTTTTTTTTTTTTTTTTCATTTCTTAACATTGGGGAAAATTCTTATCATGTCCACACAACATCTCTAAGGTGTATAAATAAGATAGTAAAATGTGTTGAAAATGGGTGGAATTCCACTTTAAGAACTGGTCGAAATGTGTACACCCCCAGGAGTTAAATTAACTAATTCTAACTAACTAATTAATTAATTCTTTACAATTTATAAAACGGGAAGTGATGGGCAAGTTACTGGGGAAATGTAGTAAGCTAAACTACTTGTTACTCTCAAAACAAGTAGTGTAGCTTCACTACAAGGTATCCCCAGTTGTAGCAAGCTACACTACAAGCTGCACGACAAAAGTAGCTTGCACGTAATGTACAACTAAATAATAATAAATAATAAAAAATAATAATAATAATAATAATAATAATCTAGGGGTGGGCTGAAACCTAGGATGTCTAAGTTTTGGGGTGTATATAAGAGGTTTTCTACGCATTAAAAATGCGCGGAATTCGAAAATGTGTGTGTGGGAAAATGTAGTAAGCTACACTACAAGGTAATGTAGTT
Organism: Benthosema pterotum; assembly: GCA_039105355.1. Classification (NCBI taxonomy): domain Eukaryota; kingdom Metazoa; phylum Chordata; class Actinopteri; order Myctophiformes; family Myctophidae; genus Benthosema; species Benthosema pterotum. The sequence goes on from CM076984.1 coordinate 33,241,986, forward strand.
AAAGTATGTAGCTTAGCTAGTTGTAACAAGTTACTGCGCATCACTGAAAACGGGACTTCAAGAGATATTAATGGCATCAAATGGGGTCAGTAGCCTAGTGTTTGTCAAACTGGGCGTCCATAAAAATAACTGCTAGAGCCATCGGTCCCTGACCGGCATATCCTTTGGCCTTCTTGGACGTGAATATTATTATTTCAATGAGTGGAACTTAAATCCTGATCCTAACGCTGAGCTAATGATGCTAAAGCTAGTGAGGGTGAAGCTGCTGTTTTTCTTGTCTCTCACCCTCTGAAATCAGCAGCTGGTGGTCCCTGCGCCGTGTTTAATGAAGACCTGGCCGATCCGTCCATCTCTGTGCTGGGCTGGACGACGAGAGGATGAATTAATGTCTTATAAAATGAGATTATTTCATTTAGAACAGGGAACTGTGTGTTGATGTGTGGATAAATCCCTCCTGCTGCTGCTGCTACTTCCCCATGTGGTCATGTGACACTGACTGGATGATCAGTGTTGCCAGGTTGGGTGTCAGAAATAGGTAGCCTCCAAGCCTCTGGAAAAACAACCCTCCAAAAGAAATCACGTTGTCAGATGTTTATTCAGTATTTGAGATTTTGAGCCACAGAGGACCAACATTTGATGACATTTTTGCCCCACACAGACCCAAAACTAAAGATTTATTTTGCTTTTGTTCACATAATGCCCTGGTATGAGCTTACATTCACACAACATGTCGTGATTTTAAAGGTTTCGTGACATATATATTTCACTTAGTTTCATTTTATTGCATCCAGAAAAGCTGAAGGCTGACCATTCAGTCTGTGGAGTTTTTCTGGTGGGTTTGGAAGGCTTTTGAGGTGCAATGAAAACAGGCTAGACAGTGGAAACAGTGACATCTGCTGGCAAATCCCTTTGACATAATGGGATTTGCAAAATGTGACATCACACTCAGTAGGAAAATCAGAGCACTAGAAAATCTACTGAATGTGTTTAGGTTTATGTAAACACATAAATAAGAAAAAATACCCCAAAAAGCTTTTTAAAATGTCATAGTCCCTTTAACATTTGTTTGTTTGATTGTTTGTACGTCCGTTCGTTTGTTTGCAATTTTACATACACATTTTTTTCCACTGCATAGGCCATTCCTTGTTGATGGATTTGGAAGAGATTTTGAAGGTCTGGTTTCAAAAATATTTATTGTGTAAAGTCCATGATATTTACATTGGAATGAATGAGCCCAACTGGAATGTGTCCTATGCTGGACAAGAGGGCGAGGCTGTTATGTCACCCCCACAGGGTGACGTAACAGTCACACTGTGGGGGTGACTGTTGGGTGACGTGACCCGAGACGGCAGGTCTAGTTACCCTATTTATTTACAGTTAACCTTACAGATAAATAATCCGCCAGTCGCTTATAATAAGCAGACGTGGCAACGCGTCACGTTACATTAGAAGGCTAGTCTAGCTCTCGCCCGACCCCTGCTGTTTAGGAGTGTAATAATGTAGTGGTTCTCAAAGTGAAGTTCTGGCCTGGGAACCTCCAGCCATGCAGGGCTCATTGATGGAGAGATGGCGTTACAGGGAGTCCCCAGCTAAATGAGTTATTTAGGGAACCACGTGCAATCATTTTAAAGGGGCACCTCTCCACTTTTCAAACACTGTTCAGATAATTGGTCCTTCCTATCAGAGCACATGCATTACTTGCATTGCATTTATGCAATGGATCGGGGCGGATAGGCATGGGCATTGGGGGGGGGGGGGGGGGGGGGGGGGGGGGGGGGGGGGGGGGGGGGGGGGGGGGGGGGGCGAGCCCCACCCCCCCCCACACCAAACACGATGGCATGCAAAACAACCCAAAATATTTCAAATGTAAGTGCTTATATTTAAAATGATTTGAAACACTACTCTTGCTACTAACTACAGTTGTCTCACCACTAAACCAACAGCATTTCATCAGTGAAAACAGAAAACTCTCTGAGTCAGACCTTTAGCTTTATGCATGCTGCCTGTCTGTTGCAACTTCAACAACAACTGATGTTATTATTGATGCTTTACTTGACTAATCTAAGTCCTGTAACCCAAAATGGTATGGGTGCTTCGCGCCACGGGCGATGAAGTCGCACCCATACCATTTTCTCCTGCATGCCCCCCACCCCCAATTGGAAAATGTTACATACGCCCCTGCAATGATCCTCCATAAATTACAATACAGCCGCATAAGGACCTATAGGCCTACTTGAGTTCCTGACTATCAATGCTGATGACCACCTGTAAAAATTGTATACTTTAGGACCCCTTTGATAACCAATGTGTTACAACAATTACCAGTAACACTGGTTAACACAGGTATAGGCTACAGAGAAGATCACATTTTGTAAGGTCAATGCATTCACATTTGATTTGTATGTTCATCTCCAATACCAAATACATAATGTTTGAGCCATGTGTAAGCAGTTATTCTTGCTATTTCTGAATAGTGTTCTAACTGTTCTTATGTTGTAAAAAGAAAATAGGATGCTGCAAAAAAAGAAAAGAAAAATAGAAATCACTCGAACAGGCTACCATCTCAAATTTATTATAGCTTAAAATGACTGCATGGTGGATTGACTTTGTAAGAAGTGTAAAGAGTGATGGCAACGATTTTCTTCTGGAACATTCTGTCATACCACATGTCATGTCAAGTCACAGATCAACTCACTCACTCAAGAAGAAAAGATGGAGCTTGGAGGGATCAAGCCAGGGGGGTTGTAAACATCATTATCCCACATGGTTGGAGACAACATGAGTACAGCACATACAGTACTTAACCAACAACCCCCCATTCCCATGGTGAATATAAATTGTTGAATTAAAATAGTAATAAAACAATAACACCAACACATGTGCACCACAATTGCATGCTGGGGATTTCATGTTGTTCCCCCGTGTCCGGTGTCCAATGGGAACTATACAAACATAAGATTATTAATACAAAACGTGTAAAAACAGAGCCTGTATACAATGAGTAATTGCGACATTTACTCATGTCAAAAGCATGGTAGCAGCTAGAAGGCCCTGGGTTCGATTCCCGCTAGGGACGCTGTGGATTGTGGGGCATGTCTCCTCCTCCCTGTGATCAGTGCCCATACCTACATAAAATATTGTGGAGGGGCAAGACTAAAGACTGAACTAAAGTCTGCGTAATATTAATTTAATTTCAAGATAAAGGTAAGAGTAAAACCAACCATTTTGACACCAGGGCCCTCTCTGGCCACAGAGGACCACCATTTGATCACATATTAGCCCCACAGACCCCAAAACTAATGATTTCTTTTGCTTTTGTCCACAATTCCAGGCTGGATTTAGGAAACAAAACAATCCAACATACAGATCAAAATGACCATTAATCTTTTACATTCTATAGTTGTGTAGACTTTATGGGCTAATTCACATGATGATTATTTTAACTCTTTCATTTTTACGCTCTCAAAGAGTTACATCTGGTTAACCAACTTCAAGGACCACTAGTGGTTCTCAGACCACTCGTTGAAAACCACTGATATTACCTTTCATCGGGTGGGCAGGATACACGTTTGGGTGGGCCCTGCCCACCCCTGCCCCCTCTAGATCTGGCCCTGTGTCCGGCCAAGGAAAGTCCTCCTGAAAATTTGCATTAGAGGCTGACATTGGAGTGGATTTCCACTCTTGTCCCATATCCCGGTCCCACAGGAAGAAATGCTGTCCTGTCCCAATCCTGGATAGGAGTTTAAAATAAAATCCCATCCTGTCCCACTCCTGTAAATCACTCCTGTTCCCATCCTGGCCTCCCATATCAAAATTACTCCCACTCCGATCCCACTCATTTTTTTCTCTCATTTTTTTTCTTAGTTAGTTAGTTAGGCCTATAGTTGCTGACACAAGTCAATGGAGTGTTAGTAAGCAGTGGCGGATTAGCACATATTTTCCCACCGGGACAATTTTGCCTTTGCCAGGCACCCTGGGGAGGGGACAGCTGGTTGACCAGATGTAACTCTTTGAGAGCGTAAAAATGAAACCAAATGGACCCTTGCGGGTCCATTTGGTTTCATTTTTACACCCTCAAAATATTCATCATATAAAATATTCATCATGTGAATTAGCCCCACTTAGTCTAGACAACTAGAGAATGTAGACGATTATTGGTCATTTTGATCTGTTCCAGGCGAGCATCTAGCACATTCTAGTGCATTTTGGAAGTGCCACTAGTGCATTTTGGATCTTGGCAGTTGCCAACACTGCCTCCAGCAGCGCGAGCGCCCTGGCGCACAGGAGTGAACGGGAATATGGCAACTCTCCTGGTGCCCTGGCCTGTCCAGGCCACTAGGTGACGCAGGCCACCGGGAAAACTCCCTGTATTCCAGATGCATGGCCAATCCGCCCCTGTTAGTAGGCTAAGTAAGCTTTATTTATATAGCACCGTTCACAGAGAGGCCTCACAAAGTGCTGTACATGCAATGACATACAATATTAGACAAAAAAAACACATGATCTACAATTTAGGTAAAAACAGAAAACAGTTGAGCTATAAAAAATAATAAATGCATACAGTACAGTATATGTTATATCCACAAATGCTTGCTTAAAAAGACAGGTGGCAAGGGTGGGCAGAGCCCACCCAAACATGCATCCTGCCCACCTAATGTATATCAGTGGTTTTCAATCAGTGGTCCGGGGACCACCAGTGGTTGAGAGAGGTCCAGGTAGACCCCAGCTAAATGGTGGAAATGGTTAACCAGATGTAACTCTTTGAGAGCGTAAACATGAAACCAAATGGACCCTTGCGGGTCCATTTGGTTTCATGTTTATGCTCTTAAGAGTTAAAAAATATTCATCATATGAATTGGCCTTGGTCTACACAACTAGAGAATGTAGAAGATTAATGGTCATTTTGATCTGTATGTTTGACTGTTTTGTTTCCCAAATACACCCTGGAATTGTGGACAAGAGCAAAAAATACCATTCTTTAGTTTTGTGGTCTGTGGGGCTAAAATACCATCAAATCCGTGGCTCAAATGCCGAATAAATAGTGGGCCCTTGTGTCAAAAAGATTGAAAAACACTGCTTCATATGAAAATTGTAATTATGATGAAGAAATGTGCAGAGTAGATCTACTGTACTTGCACGTTATGTTTTTTTTTCAATCTCATGTTAACCTAATCATCTGAGTGTTATAATGTATTTGTCCATGCGTGGCCACAACATGACGTCTGTTGTTTCTATCTATGTCTCATCATATCTTCAGGTCATCATGTCATGTGCCCTACAGTCTACCAATCCCCTGTGTCTGTGTAATAATAAACTTTGTGAAGCTGTCGTGCGTGATACTGCCTAATGTGTCATCTAGTTCTCCAGACCTGCCTTTACACAGACAAATACAAATACCTTAACTGAATACACAACGCCCCACTATTGAGTAGTAGGTCTGCTGTTAGTACCAGACTGGGGGTCTCTGATTGAAATTCACAACACTACAGGCTCCAATATTAATCCGAGGACCCACAGTGAGAACAACTTGTTGTTATGGGAAGTGTTAATGGATGGGTTGTTCCACACAGTGGCCCGGGGCATATGCCGTTCCAGACACTGCATGGCTGATGAGCCCATGGTTAGCTCACAGTGCCAAAAGGCTCCAGCTGCAGCAGACCTAGCCCAGGAGTGGACATGCCTCACAGTTGATGTGATGACGTCACACGCTGTGTGACGTCATCACATCAACTGTGTTGGACGTCCACGCTGTTGTCTGTTGGTCGGGCATTTAGGATTAGGGTTACGGTTGGAGGGGGTTAGGGTTTTGCGTCTCGGACTGCAGAGCATGGCCTTAGGAACAACAGGGGCCTTTTGGGTTGATGTGACGTCATCACATCAACTGTGAGGCTCGTCCACTCCTAGGCTAGGTCTGCAGCTGGACGTATCTCGGTGTTGCTAGATCTGTATGCAGATTAGAGGATGACATTTTGTCAAGATTCTCATGGGTCCCACACAAATCCTGCAGGGTTGGGAGTAATTATATTAAAGAGGGGGTGCCGTGCCTTTTGTATTTTTTCCAATTTTGTACAAGAGGTGATAGTAAGTAAATAGACCCCTTGTGTGTTTTGTATGTGCAATGATGTCTTCGATAATCATGTAACGTTCCATAGTATGTTCTATTCTACAGCTCGTCTGTGATGTTATCCATATGACAGGTCATGTGACAGGCACAATAAAATGGCGGTCCCCTTTGGACAAAAACATTAACTATTTTTAAACTAAAGAGCTTATTCTATGTGTTTTAAATGTTCAATTCTATTTATAGAGGGCAAGTATAATCTATTATCTATATTTGTCTCATTATGCAGGGATCCTTTTAATATTTAATATAAATCCCAGGATCGGGACAGAATGGGAATGAAAGTCATCAGGAGCGTGCAGGAGCAGGAATGACATTGAGTTAGAGTGCACTGCCAACCAAAAGAACGCCTGCCATTTTTGTTGTAGTCATCTTTGAGCCAACACCTTCAAGTTATTCAAAATGCTCCAGCCAGATTGTTAACGGATATTAACTGCCACATTATTCCAGTCCTTGCCTCCCCTACATCCGATAAATTCCAGGATTGAATTCAAGGTTTTAGTGTTCACTTTCAGAGCTATGCATGGTCAGGCTCCAGAACACTTAACTGACCTGGTGTCACGCTATCTGCCCAGCAGGGCATTAGGTCCATGCAACAGGGGCTGCGTGAGCCACCTTCCACCAGGCTAAAAACTAAAGGTGACAAGTTATTTCTGGCTGTAGCTAATCTCTGGAACGCTCTTCCACCAGATTTGAGATTTGCAGTCTGGAATCACGGAAGTCGGGGCTTCCAGTTGCTTAACTTCCGCCGGAAGTTGCCATTAGTCACGATGCAGTGCTCCCGAAAATGAATACCCCACAGAAACATTTTATTTCTCCCTTTGTGCTCACAAAGCTGTTTTAAATGTTTAAAAGATCGTGTGCACTTGACACACTTAAACAACTGCTTTGTTCGTTGGAATCATTTTTTTTTTTTTTTTTTTTTTTTCTGAAAATAAGAGTGAACAAGCCAAGTCGCTAGTGAGGACTGAACAGGGTTGTTTCTCTGGGGACTGTAAATACAGTCACTTCCGCAACTAACGTTCTCAGTCTCAAAAGCGCAGTTTCCCAGGGTGACAACTCCTATAGTACTAGTCAGGGTGGGGGTCCCAGTACACATTGCTGTGCTGAAAGAGGCCCTCCACTGCTAACACAGGTGTTTAGTGGTCCACTGATCCGATGTGGCGCCTAGCTTGGCCGTTATACACACAATGAATCTGTCATCATCACACTCTGGGGCCAGCTGGCTGAGCCTTCATGTGTGTAGGGCTGCCTATAAGTTAATACCGGTACGATGTTTAGTTTAGTTTGTTTAGTTTATACACTTATGCCACGCACTTTGTAATGCCTAATTAACAACGATGGTGTGACGCCACATGCCGATGCCGTGAATATCAGATACAGTATAAGCTTAAGCTTAAAATGTAGCTTTTAAGCCAGCATTCTCAACCTCACAACTGGGGTAGAAAGCTGCCAGTATTGGCTCAGATGTCATGCCTGCGGCACAATGCAGTGTTGCCAACTTGGCGCATTTGTTGCTATATTTAGCTTTTTTTTTTTCAGACCCCTCTAGTGGCAAAATGAGAGAAAAACCAGAGATAAAACCCTCATTTTTCACCTTTGTTCCTCATTTTTTGATTTGATTTTCAACCAGTCCCCAGACTAAATGATGGACAGTTGGTTAACCAGATGTAACTCTTTGAGAGCATAGAAATGAAACCAAATGGACCCTTGCGGGTCCATTTGGTTTCATTTTTACACTCTCAAAAGTTAAAATATTCATCATGTGAAGTAGCCCAAGTCTACTCAACTAGAGAATGTAGAAGATTAATGGTCATTTTGATCTGTATCTAGCGCATTCTAGTGCATTTTGGAAGTGCCACTAGTGCATTTTTTAGTTTGGCAGCTGGCAACACTGGCACAATGTGTTGGCATTATTGGCTCACATGCTCACGGGTTAGAAGAGCTATAGTGACTGAGCCCAGCAACAGGGGCGGATGTAACATTTCCCATTTGGGGGGGGGGGCAGGAGAAAATGGCATGGGGGCGGTCAACATCAGTTGTTGTTGAAGTTGCAACAGACACGCAGCATGCATAAAGCTAAAGGTTTGACTCAGAGAGTTTTCTGTTCAATGATGACATGCTGTTGGTTTAGTGATGGCACAACTGTAGTTAGTTAGTAGCAGTAGTAGTGTTTCAAATCATTTTAAACATAAGCACTTTAATTTGAAATATCGTGGATTGTTTTGCATGCCATCGTGTTTGGGGGCATCTCCCCCCCCATGCCCATGCCTAGATCCGCCCCTGCCCAGCATGGAGCCCGCTGGAATGTTTCCACTATAGATTATTTCTAAATGACGCATTTGTCCTGGATGCCTGCCAGCCAGCCACTACATGAGTGCTGGATTTGTACCTTAGTAGAGGTTTGATACTTCCTCTGCACTATTTCCATGGACAAATGTAGGCCTACCTTTGACTCCCTTTAAAAATATCACGTGAATGACTCACTTAAGCCCCGGCTGGCCCATTTCAAACATCCATAACAGATCTACTTTAAACAAAGCTCAGTTAAACTAACGAACAAAGCTAAAGTTAAACACCTAAATCCAGGATATATCTATGTAAACACAGCTACCCATATGGAGAAAAAACTTTCATACAATCCTCATATACTGTATGAGGATAAAATTAATATAAGATGCATGGTATTTTTTTTTTTTGCAAAGTGAAACATATGCCATACGTGTTATATATGTAATTCCAAAAAATATATAAGATCCATATTATTTTAACATAAAGTGTGTATCATTTTGTAATTTATAAGAATTATATATAAAACAGATATAAGATCCATAGTATTTTTTGTAAATCAAAATACCACTTTCAAGAGTTCACATATATAAAGTTTTTTTTTCATATTGGACATCATAATTTCATGTTTCTGTCTTTTCTTCAGTCTCAATTGAGGTTAAAGGGACATTTCACTGTTTATTAAAAAAGAAAGATATATGTCAAAGGGGAATCGGCGCCCATTTTCAAAATTTTCCTGAGAGGATAAAAATGTGTCAAACTGCGGTTTGGGGTATATAGCATTTGACATTTGAGCATTTGACAACCCATGCCCACCCACCCTGTAGCTCTCCCCTCCGCCCATATCACTCACCCAGCCAGCAGCATCTCCTCCCTGCTGGCTACTGGCGTGGGCCAAGCTCGTGAAGGCATATTAATAAAACACTGTGAGTCATGGGGCCATAAATCCATCCAAACCCATGTGTCACTGCAGGGGAATATGTCATTTAGTAAATAGGAAAGATGACATTGATTTACTGGCCTGTTATGGTGGGGTTGGGCAGGTCTCCCTGTCTGTCTGTTGTGGTAAATGTAGCACCATGCAACCCTGAGAGGACACAGCACTGCTCTGTCTGGGCACAGGGGCGGATCTAGCCAGGCATGGGCATGGAGGGGGGCAATGCCCCCCTAAATGCCCAGACTGCCCTACCAAACACGATGGCATGCAAAAAGATCCAAGGCATTTCAAATTAAAGTTATTAAAATTAAATTAAAATGATCTGAACCACTACTACTGCTACTAACTAACTACAGCTGTGTCACCACTAAACCAACAGCATTTCATCACTGAAAACAGACCTTTAGCTTTATGCATGATGCATGTCTGTTGCAACTTCAACAACTGATGTTATTATTGATGCTTTACTTGACCAATAAAAGTCCAGTAACTGAGATGGCATGAAGCCGCACCCATACCATTTTCTCATGCCCCCAAATTGGAAATGAATACATCCGCCCTGTCTAGGAAGCATCCATGGTGGATGGTCTATGATGGACAACCATTGGCCAAGACAGAACTTCTTGGCCAATTGCCGACGTGAGGGGTGGATCTACACATAGGCATGGGGGGGGGGGAGCAATGCCCCCCTAAATGCCCAGTCTGCCCCACCAAACATGATGGCATGCAAAACAACCCATATTTCAGTGCGTATATTTAAAAGTATTTGAAACACTACTGAAAATGTTAGATCCGCCGCTGCTTGCTGCCCTCCTCCCCATAATAGTGTCACTTTTGTTTTATTCTCTCTTTTATACTGTGCAGCCTGCTGTCACAGAAGTTGTTACCGAAGCTTATACCCTGCATTTTTTTGTCCTAAATTGTGAAGTAAGAGCTGCACAGTCCCGCCCCTTTCAGTGACGTCTTCCGTGTTCCAGAAATGGAATCCTCATTCATTTTCCTCATAGACTTTTCAAAAATTGTTAATAAAAACATGATTGCGCCGTTGGACAAAGCAAACTCAGGTTGTGTCAAGTCATGATAACAAACAAAATATTATGATGCAATATATACTTGGCAAGAAGTAGAAAACGGCAGGATACAACACTTTTTGTTTGGTTTAATCATCTTTATATAAATCAGTTTTCGAAAAGTCATCCCGTTTCAGGGTCTAAAACCCCTGGTCTATATCATGAAACTATGTGTATGTCTACATAAAATGGTAGATAAAAGTCTAAATGCTATCTAACCATGAGGGTCACCCACCATGCAACTTCTTGGGATCCAAAAAGGGTAACATGGTCACTTGGGATGGCGTACCGCGTGCGTCACAGTGCGTCAACATGCGTCAACGCTCAGGACGTCATATCACACCTCTGGGACGATGCTGAAGCCGTCTGGAACCTTTGATGTGGTTATAAGGCTTTGGTTGCATCAGTTTGAGCCTTTGCATTCAGCTGTAAGGTTGTCGGAGCGATAGGGCAAGTGCTACATGCAGGGGCGGATCTAGGCAAGGGCATGGGCAATGCCCCCCTAAAACACGATGCCATGCAAAGCAACCCAAGTTATTTCAAATTAAAGTGCCTATATTTAAAATGATTTGAAACACTAGCTGCTACTAACTAACTACAGCTGTGTCACCACTAAACCTACAGCATTTCATCATTGAAAACAGAAAACTCTCTGAGTCAGACCTTTAGCTTTATGCATGCTGCGTGTCTCTTGCAACTTTAACACTCTATTATTTGATGCTTTACTTGCCTAATAAAAGTCCTGTAACCGAAAATGGTATGGGAGCCGCCCCCATACCACTTCTCCTGCCCCTGCTCATTTAGGAAATGTTACATCCGTCCCTGAGTGCTACGTGCCACGATGGAGTCTGAATGCGCAGGTTTCCAGACTACGGTGGAAGACTGAGGATGCAGTTCTGATTGTAATGGGAATTATTGGATTGTATTCCATAGTTTTGGAGCAATAAGGGAGGGTTTGGGACGTGTGGAGCGTTTTTAGTGGAGATACTTCCGGTTTCCTTTACATTGGCCCAGTAAATTATAAAAGAGCTCAAGCTTTTAAGAAGAAAAACTTGCTAATTAGATATTGTATGATAATATTGTGTGTGTTTTCATGATTTGTTGAGACACGAGTTGGCTTGTCCAGGTCGGATTGACCATTGGGCGTACAGGAGGTCTCCCGTGGGCCACGACCGTAGGAGGCCGCTGGTATCACGGTAATGATTAAATGCACTGGTTTTCAACCTTTTTGATCCCAGGGCCCACTATTCAGAATTTTGAGCCACGGAGGACCACCATTTGGTGACATTTTAGCCCCAACAGACCACAAACTAAAGACTTATTTTGCTTTTTGGTCCACAATTCCAGCTGGATTTAGGGGAACAAAACAGTCAAACATACAGATGAAAATGAGCATTAATCTTCTACATTTCTAATTAGACTTGGGGCAATTTACCGGTAGATGAATATTTTTAACTCTTGAGAGTGTTAACATGTTTTACGCTCTCAAAGAGTTACATCTGGTTAACCAACTACCGTATACCATATAGAACAGGTCCATCACACGATGGTTGTGGTGAGCCGCTCTAGGCCAAATCACGCAAAAAATGTCCATCACTGGCTTTGTCCACGGCGCAATCGGCGTTATAGAGATCATTTTCGAAAAGTCTATGAGGAAAATGAACGGGGAATACATTTCTGGAACAAGGGAGACGTCACAAGAGGGCCGGGACTGCTCAGCTCTTTAATGGAGCAGTGGTATGTGATTTGCAAACATGCTTATCCCTCAATGGTATAAACACAGACACAATAAACCATAACAACAATACAGACTCCTCATAAAATCTTGTGGAACAAATTACTTAATTGGATTTCAGTAGAACAATAAACTCAATTGTGTGTGTTGTGTGTGTGTGTGTGTGTGTGTGTGTGTGTGCGTGCGTGCGTGCGTGCGTGCGTGCGTGTGCGTGCGTGTGCGTGCGTACGTGCGTGCGTGTGTGCGTGCGTGCGTGCGTGCGTGCGTAATTCTGGGACGTCCCTCCCCTTATGTATGTGACCCTGAAATTAGAATTAGTTAAAACTAGATGCATATGTGCTATATGTGAGGGTGAAATATGTTTTATCAACAAGAAAAGCAAGTTTTATGGATACCCCATGGTAGAAGAAGGGACCACTGAATTCTTGTGGGTCCACCAGCTCATAAAAGATGATTGGATGAGCACAAAGGAATTAGCTCTGACTTTATTATGGCACCAGGGGCGGATCTAGGCATGGGCATGGGGGGGGGGCAATGCACCCCTAAATGCCCAGACTGCCCCACTAAACTAAAGTGCTTATATTTAAAATGATTTGAAACACTACTACGGCTACTAAATACAGTAACTACAGCTGTGTCACCACTAAACCAACAGCATTTCATCATTGAAAACAGAAAACTCTCTGAGTCAGACCTTTAGCTTTATTCATGCTGCGTGTCTGTTGCAACTTCAACAACAACTGATGGTATTATTGATGCTTTACTTGACTAATAAAAGTCCTGTAACTGAAAATGGTTTGGGTGCGGCTTCATCGCCCGTGGCGCGAAGCGCCACGGGCGATGAAGCCGCACTCATACCATTTTCTCCTGCCCCCCCAAATAGAAAATGCTACATCCGCCCCTGTATGGCACCCACAGTGACTTAATTCTATACATGCGTGCAACACCCTCTGAATCATCCATTGAACTGCCATGATTCTACAAACACTGTTTCTCAAAGTGTGATCAGAGGACATTATAGGGCTTCACTGTTAAGAGGCATCTGCCTGTTTTCGGTGAAGAAGCATATAAGGCTATAGAGAACATTCAGAGAAAATCCCCAAAATGGTTACTCCCCTGAATGTATCAAAAGTTCAGCTTGTTTGGGCGTAATTATTGAGGTCATAAAGTAAATTAAAATGAATGTCATGAAGCCTTTAATATGCCCCCCCTAGCCCCGTTACGTTTCCCTCAATACTGCGCATGGTTTCCACAATACACAATTCTTGCCTGTTTCTGCACATGTAATCCAAAAACAGTGAAGGGCAGTACAAACTTTTAACTATAGGTTAACATTATGAACGGCCAACAAAATCCAACTCGTAATTTGAATAAAGCAGTTAAATCGCTGCTTTTGTCAGACAGTTTTATGTTTTCGTCATGTGCACGAAGATCTTTTTTGACAACAATGTATTAAAAAAAAATGATGGGTATAATGTTTGGTGGTTATGAGCCGCGCATATTAGTGCTGGATGACAGGGCTGTGTGACTCGAGGTTCAGTGAGGCCGTCCGTGCACCGTGGCGTTACGCAAATGGAGACAAATGACACAGTACAGTTGCACAGGAAGTGTACAGACAGACACGCTTGCTTGAATTATATAGAGAGATAGACTTATTAGTCAAAATATCTATATGTTTTTTAATGTGCTGCTGAGGCGGCGACACTGTCTGCTGTGCTTTAGCTGGTGAACTGAGGAGGAGTGTCACTTTCCAACACTCCTCCAGCTGTCACCTACCAGCCTGTTTTGACACAAAATGATTCGCAGATCAAATATTAGTATGTTATTAATTGAGATTAATTAATAACAAAGCTTCAAATTAATTTGATCACAAATTTTAATCGAGTTCCACCCCTAGTACGAGACCCCTAGTATATTTCTGCCTGTAAAGCACTTTGCGCTGTCTTCATTGACATGAAAGGTGCTATAAAAATAAAGTTTATTATTATTATTAGTACTCACACATTTCATTGAATGAATTTGAATCCTGAAATGAGAACAGTTCCAGAGAACGGACAGACATACAGTATGTGGTTTACACTCGACCAGCAGCCGACAGACCACTAACTTATAGTTCTATAAACCATACAACTGCTTCTATCTAAAAACAATCCATCATGTCGCCAGAAGGTTGAAGTGTGAAGTATAGACAGCCAGGCTGGGGGCTGATATTTTCTGGGAAATTTCAGTATATTCACCTGGCAGGCTTTTAGTGCAACAGTTAAAAAACAGACAGGGTCTTCCTTCATTTTGGACATATACCCATGATTCATGGATCAAAGTGTTAAAGGGGAATTCCATTTCTTGGGAACACATAATGGGGGAACTTTTTTTTTTATCATGTCCACAGACCACCTCTAGGATATACTAATGACATTAGAATGTTGAAAATGGGTGGGCTTCCCCTTTAAAGACATTCATTTAATAACAATTCACTATGTGTATAACTTTAACGAGGTAGTGAGAAGAAATGGATTGGAATAGAGCACACCACACGACACGAGCACACGCACACCGCACACGCACACACACACACACACAACACACACACACACGCACACGCACACGCACACGCACACGCACACACACAATTTACAATTTATGCATTTAGCAGACGCTCTTGATCCAGAGCGACTTACAACTCGAAAAGTTTACAATTTAATCAGGATTTACAATGCATTTTACAAAATACATTGTAGCGCTCAAAACATTGTAATACATTAGGCAACCTATATTGCAGCAGGTACTGTGGGTTGGTATGCAATACAAGCGCTATGGGTTGAGATGGTCTGAAGACACACACACACACACACACACACACACACACACACACACACACACACACACACACACACACACACACACACACACACATGTAAGTACAACATTTGCAGCACTTAGATGTGAAGAGCCAACGAATGGACTTGTTCCTAGTCATTAATCATTGCTGGTAGGAGTGTTCCACACGAGTCGCAGAGTGACACACAACCCTGTTTATACCGCTGCTGCTGACTGACCGTTTGCCTCAGAAGGGCAAAGTGACAGACATGATTATGGGCAGCTGTAGACAAGCGTTGGTATAAATAGAATACGCAGCGTTCAAATACTGAACCTTTTTTCTTTAAGCGGTAATACCTTAGTCCAGGGGTTTTCAACAGGTGGTCCGGGGACCACCAGTGGTCCTTGAGAAGGTTCCAGGTGGTCCCCTGCAGGCTAAATGATGTAAAGTTTGTTAACCAGATGTAACTCTTGAGAATGTAAAAATGAAACCAAATGGACCCTTGCGGGTCCATTTGGTTTCATTTTTACACCCTCAAATATTCATCATATGAATTAGCACTGCTTAATTAAGAAGTTTACACTGTTTTGTTGGCAAAATCCAGCCTGGAATTGTGGACAAAACCAAAAGAATTCTTTAATTTTAGGTCTTTGGTGTGAAAATATAATCAAATGGTGGTCCGTGGCTCAAATGCTGAATAAATGGTGGTACTTGGAGTCAAAAAGGTTTGAAAACCCCTGCCTTAGTCAACCAAGTCAACGAGCAGTTGACATGTACCGGTTTCTCAAACACTTATTAGGCTGTGTTTATGTTGGACTACTTCAGAAAACTGAAAACAGAAAACCTCCCGTTTCGACCGTTATCAAGCGGTATTCCTCAGGAGGCTGCTTATAGCCGATCATGTCTTGGAGCCGAATGACACGACTGCATTGATACAACGAAAACCCGCAATTCCCTGATGAGCGTGGCCGTTTGGCCGCCTTGTTTTAAAGTTAGGGCAAGTGATTTGAAATTCATGGTGTAGTACCAGTCTGGTGCACTAGGGGGCCCCAAGAGTAGCTACACTATGTGAACCTGCTGCTCCATCCTGATTGGAGGAGAATTCACCCTCCACCTGGGGAACTTTTATTAGCTCCTCTGCTAACGTGGGGGAGGGGGAAACTCCATATATGGTCTGCACACCTTATAATAGAGCATTTTAACAGAAAACATTTTTGGGGTGATATCTGACAAAAGTGAAATCACTTCCCCTACCTTTAAGCCCTGTGTCAGTGTGGCAATGTACTTGCGGTTATGGTTAGTGTTAGAGAGGCGAGTTGGCCAAAACAACCAACAATAAAGTAGCCAAATGTGTGTTAAAACAGACACACTCATGGCGTGGTTAGGAGGGGCGGGGCTGAGGACGCTTATTATGAATTTAATCGTCTGGCAGCATGTGACAAGACGCGACAACTTTGGCATAATAAGCTCCTGGGAATACTCGCTAGATTTTCGGTAGAATCCTTCCTAGTCTGAAAAAAGAAACGGAAAAAAACGTTGGAAGTGGACGTGGAAGTGTGACTTTTAGTTCGAGGACACTCTGAATCTAATGGCCCCCTTTGGCTCAGGGCCCCAAGTGTGCACGTGCACACTTGGCACTATGAGTAATAATTCATCCCTGGTGTGATAGTAGCCTGCCAGGCTCAGCCCCTTAAAAATAGTAGATTCTTTCCCTGTGATTCAAGGACTGGCTTCCCTGCCTTTGGAGCCGTTTGTGCCGGTTGGAAATCCAATCCCAGCACCTGATTGGCCAACAGCCCTGTCAATCACTTCGACCACAACGTTGGCTGCTTTCCCAATATTCTGATAGGTTCATATGAACCAATCACTGTGAAGACTGACGTTTGGACAACGCCCATCCTAGAAACCACTGTGGTAGAGAGGGACTGATCAGTCTGAATAATGAAGTGAAACGAAATGACCATTCAGTCTGACTCTGAGGTCAGGCTAACAGTAGCCGCGTAGGAGAAAAAAAAGTGTTGACGTATTGGCTGCTGTCTGTGTCCTCACAACGGAAACGTCTGCTAATCCCATCAGAGTCAGAAGGTCTTCATGTCCAGGTTCAGTAACGGGACAGACATCCTCCTTGGATCTCACCCTCTGACCTTCCACTGTCTTTTTCCCATAAACGTCCCCCAGTGTGGACACTTGGACACTGTTCCTGTTTCCACTGGATGGTCTGCCCCTCACACTGCTCCTCGGTTGTTGTCCGATTCATTAATAATACGCAATTATAAACAACATTGAGAGGAAGTACAATATTTTGTGCAAATGAATGAATAAAAAAACAACAAACATTTACTTTGTACAGAGTTGAGTCCTTTCCAGTCCTTTGGACTAGCTGGGACAAAATATAATCATAATATCACCACTTTTACTGAACAACATAAATGACGCAAACCAACTGACAACTACAGTACACAACCCTTTGTTGCATTGGTCCGCGCTGCTGGCCAATGGGGAGTGACGTCGTTACGTGGCGGCCATCTTGTCAGAGTGTACCATAACATTGTGTCTATGAGCATATACTTTTTAAATGACGATAACTCGGTGCTAGGTGACCACATGTCCCTCTTTGCGTGGGAGAATCCTGCCCTTTCTGGTATCCCACATTGTGACTGACAGACATCATTGCTCAAATGCCAAATAGTTGACATTCAGTTGTCTCTTTTCCTGCGATGGATATGTCTGTTAAAATAACCTGGTGACAACAGGGAATAAAAGTATTCCCGTGATGCCACTATACCGCCACTATATTTACACACTTGCTCCAGAGGGGCCACATTGCATGTGCTGTGGTACCGCTATTTTTGCGATCAGCTATTTTTTGCTATATTTGAATTGAAATCTTGATGATTTTTTTCTTTAAAATGACAAGATCTTAATAATTTGCTAACAGCGTTGGCAACACGTTTTCCCCAATACTCCTGTTCCTCAA
This sequence comes from Benthosema pterotum, assembly GCA_039105355.1. Classification (NCBI taxonomy): domain Eukaryota; kingdom Metazoa; phylum Chordata; class Actinopteri; order Myctophiformes; family Myctophidae; genus Benthosema; species Benthosema pterotum. Next base: position 33,259,933 of record CM076984.1, read on the forward strand.
ATGAACAGTTTGGATCTGGTCACCCTACTTGGTGGTCTGTCACAGTAGGGGACTCTTTGTCAACACGCAGGGAGCATGGGAACAATTTGTGAAGCATAACTGTAACACAAAGGAAAACAAGGCGAACAAACCCTATAATCCTAATGCCCTGAAGAAGAACCGATGTGAGAACATGCATAGAAAAGCCAGATTCTAATTGAGATTAACTAGCCTTTCATTAAATGCTTTTTTAACATATTTTGAAGAGTGCCAAGGATTTTCTTCCTTTCTTTTTTTTAACCGTAATCTCCCCGGCTGTACGAGAATCCTGTCAAAAACTATTAACTATTAAAGACACGGGCAATGAAGGCCCCCCATTTTCTCCTGCGACCCCCCCCCCCCCCCCCCCCCCCAAACTGGGAAATGTTACCTCCGCCCCTGACAGCACAGCTTGAATTGATCTAAAAGTTGTTGTTGGTAGCAGTTAGTAGTGACCCTCTGGCTTGCCCCGACATGTAGGAACACCCATCGTACGCATGGGAACACACACAGGCTCCGCATGTAAAAACCCCAATGCACAAATCCATTAGGGGGACATTATGGATGCAGATTCTCTGTGTTGTGGTGGCAGCAGGCGGGCATGGGCGGATGTAACATTTCCCAATTTGGGGGGGGGGGGGGGTGCAGGAGAAAATGGTAAATGCCCATTTCCGGCTACAGGACTTCTATTAGGCAAAAAAGCATCAATAATAACATCAGTTGTTGTTGCAACAGACATGCAGCATGCATAAAGCTAAAGGTCTGACTCAGAGAATTTTCTGTTTTGAGTGATGAATTGGTGCTGGTTTAGTGGTGTGACAATTGTAGTTAGTCAGTAGCAGCAGTAGTGTTTCAAATAATTTTACATAATTATAAGCACTCTAATTTGAAATATCTTGGATTGTTGTTCTGCATGCCATCATGTTTGGTGGGGCAGACTACCCCCCCCCCCCATGCCCATGCCTAGATCCGCCCCAGCATGTGGGCCCATGGCCAGCATCACAGTGCTGTAAAATGCAGTGGCGTGTGAGAAGCCGTTCGCCTCTCGGCATTCCTCTGTGTGCACAGAAACGACTGCCTTGGGACTCCGTCCAGCAGGGGAACATACAATAATCATGCCATGATGGCCGTCCTATAGTAAATTCCATATAATGCTTCGTTTCGGGTCCAGGGGTGGATGTAACATTTCCCAATTGGGGGGGGGGGGGGGGGGGGGGGGGGGGGGGGGCA
>CM076984.1:33261680-33308079 GCA_039105355.1 Benthosema pterotum
TTTTTTATTTTGGATCCCACCTGATTAATCAGGCACAGAGGGGTTTCCTGAACAAGCCGAGCATGCATCCCTTTTTCACTGATACGGTTTTAGTAATGTGGTGGTGAGTATAATACTGTGTCTGGATGCCAGACTGGAATTAAAAAGGGAGTATTTCTGGCTGTAATCAAGGCACTTGTGTTTGCGGACGATTCAGAAATGGGATTAAAAAAATGAATTAGAATATCGCAACTTTAACTTGATACAACAACGTATTACACATCATTTTTGTAATGCATTTCAAAAAAAAGTATTGGAATGGATGCACTTGTTGTTGTTGCTTTCATTGTTGTATACCGACTGCCAGTGCAGGATTTAATGGACAATAAAGATCTTTATCCTTTATCTTTAGCCCTTATCCTCACGTTCCTTATAGTCTTATCTCAACGCCTCACTAGTCTGCAGATATACTGTCTGTCTGGCTCACACAGCACTGAGATGACCAGATTAGGACGGCAGAGTATTTTTCTCATGTTTTACTAGATCATAAAGTGTGCGCTGGGCGAGAGCTCCATGCTAGCCAATTGCCTAGGGTGTTGTTGAGGCCCAGACACAGCAGACACTTTTGGGGTTAATTAATATTTGAAATATTTCACAGCCCCCGTAAAAAAGTGGACGAGGGACGGCCGGTTATAATTTGAGTGAATTTCGATAATAAAGACCCCCACTTCGTGTAATATATTCACGAAGCGTTTTAAAGCGATTTAATGGTGCGCAAAAAAAAAAAAAAAACGCAGATGTGGGACGTGAGCATCGTAGGCTGTGTCTGCATGCATGATTGCCCTCAAAATGAACTGGCCGGTCCACATTGACCTGCTGTGACTTCTTTCAACAACTTTTGAGACAACAGTGTGTGTTTCAAGTCTCTTGGCCTTGGCCCTTTGGACACCGGCCTACTCTGCATGGGAACACGCCGCAAGTCGGGAACAATACAATTTGAGAATACACAATGTCCCACGCCGTCGTACTTGCTTTCTGAGTACCAGCCGTACTCGTTCCTGTACCCAGAGCACCCCCGGCGTGTTAGCGACTGACTGCCACATTGCCAATCGGCAATATGCAGGAATATTCCCGTTCACTCCTATGCGCCAGGGCGCTCGCGCTGCTGGAGGCGCATGGAGGAGCTCTGTGAGTCCACCCTCAAGCCGGAAGTCGACGAAACGAATGGGATTTAATAGGGACCAGCAAATTGCGTTTGTGCGATACGTCTCGCGAGACTGTAGGAGTAGTGAGCGTTATCATGAGCGTTATGTTCAGTTTAGGACTCAAAGAGGCTCGTATAGTCACATGACCTGGCTGCTCTGCTCTGCTTCCAGGCTCTGCTTCTGGGTACACAAATATCCTAACTCTCCCACTAGAAGGCTCTGGATAGAATAAGGGGCAGTTGCATCCTAAATGCAGAAGTCTCCATGGAATAATGTTACCCTCACTCCCGTCCCCCCATTGTCCCTTTCAATGAAAATTGCTGACAAATTCCTGAAGCACCCGGAACCGGAAGTACACACACTTCATCCGGGTTTGAGCTTCTATTTCAGACGATTATAGAATAAGGGGCAGTTGCATCGTTCTAAATGCAGAAGTCTTGCAACAATTGAACAATAATACCACATGTGGTGTCTTCCAACAATCTTCCACCGTTCTGGGGGTGGTGGGCAGGGGCGGATCTAGGCATGGGCATGGGGGGGGGGGGGGCAATGCCCCCCTAAATTCCCAGTCTGCCCCCCCAAACACGATGCCATGCAAAACAACCCAAGATATTTCAAATTAAAGTGCTTATATTTAAAATGATTTGAAACACTACTACTGCTACTAACTACAATTTTGGCACCACTAAACCAACAGCATTTCATCATTGAAAACAGAAAACTCTCTGAGTCAGACCTTTAGCTTTATGCATGCTGTGTGTCTGTTGCAACTTCAACAACAACTGATGTTATTTTTTGATGCTTTACTTTAATAATAAAGTCCTGTAACTGAAAATGGTATGGGTGCGGCTTGGTATGGGTGTGATGAAGCCGCCCCATACCATTTTCTCTTGCCCCTCCAACATGTCCCTCCCCCCCCCCCCCCCAAATGTTACATGTTATATCCGCCCCTGATGGTGGGCGGAGGAGGGGGGGGTCATTGGTTTTACCTCTGACCACAGTGAGTGGACGGACGGACGGACGGACGGTGGGTGCCAGTAGCAAACAGCAGCACTGTATTCCAACAGCACCGCTCCCTTCCTTCCCATGCGTCCATCATGTCCTTGGCAGCCGCCGCTCCACTGTCCCCCGTCCAGGTATAGCGCCTGTGCTGCTTCTTTTGGCACCAAGGCGCTCTCCTCTGTGCCATCGACAATTACAGGAGAGAAAGGCTTGTGTTCCTGTGCTGACAGCCCAGTGTGTGAGCAAGCGAGGCAGTGTTGCCAACTGCCAAATCCAAAATGCACTAGTAGTGGCCAGAGCCTTCTAGTGGGAGAGTTAGGATATTCCCGTTCACTCCTATGTGCCAGGGCGTTCGCGCTGTTGGAGGAGCATGGAGGGGCCCTGTGAGTCCACTCTCAAGCCGGAAGTCGATGAGATGAATGGGATTTATTAGGGACCAGCAAAATCTTGCGATACGCGATACGTCTCGCAAGACTGTAGGAGTAGTGAGCGTTATCATAGACTTATTATGAGCGTTATGCTCAGATAGTACTCAAAGAGGCTCTGTATAGTCACGTGACCTGGCTGCTCCGCTCTGCTTCCAGGTACACGAATATCCTAAAGGCTTTTTCAGAGTTCAGAATTTTGGTGGCCACCGCGACCACCGCTATTCCAAAGTCCACTACCGCTACCAGCACCGCCACTCCCCCCCACCCCCCCCACCACAACCGAATGGGTGGTGGTGATCATAAGGGTCCATTTGGTTTCATTTTACGATCTCAAGAGTTTTAACTCTCATTTAACTCTCAGGAGTTAAATTATGGAGGGGAAAAAGCTAAATATTGCGGCAAGTTGGCAACACTGGTGAGCTAGGCTCACCAGAGCTAGGCTCTCTCTCTCTTTCTCTCTCCCTGCTTCATTGCTGCTCATTTGAGCGGGTGGGAGGTGGTGGCGGTGTGTGTGTGTGTGTGTGTGTGTGTGTGTGTTGTGTGTGTGTGTGTGTGTGTGTGTGTGTGTGTGTGTGGGTGTGTGTTGTGTGTGTGTGTGTGTGGTTGTGTGTGTGTGTGTGTGTGTGTGTGTGTGTGTGTGTGTGTGTGTGTGTGTGTAATCAGAGAAGAGCCTCCAGATCTCCAGGGAAACGGTCGTCACACCTCCCTGGGTTCTATTAGCCTAGCTGGCGGGTTCCAGCCTGGTTTCCAGCCTGCGTTTCTTTCCTTCCGCGGGTCTGAAAATGTCAACTTCGTACTCTTCGCGAGTGACAATTCAGAGTCAACCCGGCTGGAAGCCTGCAGGCTATGTATGGTGATACGGTATGGGAGCGAGAGAGGGGTGCGGGATGGTATGTCGACAGGGGGCGGATGTAACATTTCCCAATTGGGGGAGGGCAGGTGAAAATGGAATGGGTGCGGCTTCATGAAGCCACACCCATACCATTTTCGGTTACAGGACTTTTATTAGGTAAGTAAAGCAATCAATAATATCAGTTGTTGTTGAAGTTGCAAGTAAATAAAGGTCTGACTCAGAGAGTTTTCTGTTTTCAATGATGAAATGTTGTTGGTTTAGTGGTGACACAGCTGTAGTTAGTTAGTAACAGTAGTGGTGTTTCAAATAATTTTAATTATAAGCACTTCAATCTGAAATATCTTGGGTTGTTTTGCATTTGGGGGGAATTGCCCCCCCATGCTAATGCCTAGATCCGCCCCTGCATGTCAATGGATGTATAGCTGCAGTTTTCTGCTTTACTCGATTATTTGCGATTTCCTTTTTTTTTTTACTTCAACAGCGTTGTTTACTTTTAGTACTTTTGTACTTGTGAATTGTGAATGACTTTTAGCTGTAACTGAGGATTTATACAGTATATTGCGAAATTGATACTGCAATGTGTACAAAATGTGGGTTGCCTACTTTATCCACCACTCTATCTATATGGTGGGGCAGCAGCTCTCAGCAGAGGTTGTCGGTTGAACATCCCACACGCGTCTTGCTTGTAGGGATCACCTGAGGACGTGTGAGTAGGGAGCTCAGCAACTCATGCCTACAGGGCAGTGGTTTTCAACCCTTTTCACATATAGTATTCACAGCAATTGCCGACCATATGAGCCATGGAGCTCTGTTTGATGTTTTTTTTTGCCTCTTAGAGCTCCAAAGAATATTATAAGATCCACAGGTCCAGAATTCCACGCTGTATGTAGGTAACAGGGAAACTTGCTCAAAATAACAATTCTTTTACATTCTCTATTGGTGTAGACTTTTTTTTGATGTTTTTAATGTTTTTTAAGTAGCATTAAATGAAACCAAATAGACAGCTTAATTTGGTTTCATTCAAGAGAAGATCTGTACTGGTCCATTTTGATAACAACTCATCATTTTGGGGACCTCTTGGTCAGGGTACATGAACATTATTTACTATTTTCTGCCTATCAGGTCCCAACTCGGAACGGTCCCCGAGTCGGCTAAGCCAATAGGGGTCCATTGGGTTTATTTCCGCGGATCTGAAAATGTCAACTTCGTACTCGTGAGTGACAATTCAGAGGAACCCTGGCTGGAAGCCTGCAGGCTATGTACGGTGATACGGTATGGGAGAGAGAAGGCTTGGGGACGGTATGTCGACAGGGGCGGATGTAACATTTACCATTTGGGGGGGCAGGTGAAAATGGTATGGGGCGGCTTCATGAACTCGCATCCATTCCATTTTCTGTTACAAGACTTTTATTAGGCAAGTAAAGCATCATAACATCAGTTGTTGTTGAAGTTGCAGCAGACACGCAGCATGCATAAAGCTAAAGGTCTGACTCCGAGAGTTTTCTGTTTTCAGTGATGAAATGCTGTTGGTTTAGTGGTGACACAAGTGTAGTTAGTTAATAGCAGTAGTGGTGTTTCAAATTATTTTAATTATAAGCACTTCAATTATAAATATCTCGGGTTGTTTTGCATGCCATCATGTTTGGTGGGGCAGTCAGGGCATTTGGGGGGAATTGCCCCCCAATGCCTATGCCAATACGGGTCCATTGGGTTTCATTTTACGCTCTCAAGAGTTAGCATTAAACCTCATTCTGCTTTACTTCATTTCCAACAAATTTCTACAAAGATACATTTTTATTGTGACCAACGTTTGCCTGTTATCTCCCCTGTGGTTCCTGCATCAGTACAGCCTGCAATTGTTTAGTGTTGTTTAGTTTGGGATCTGATGGGCTAAATCTCATCAAAGGTTGGTCTGTAGCTCAAATGCTGAATAAACAATAGGCCTTAATTTGAAGGATGTTGAGAACCACTGATCTAGTCCATAGAGTAATGTATTTAGGGTCCATTCCGCAGTTGTTGTGGGCGATAGGCACTTCCACGTTGACCACAGAAGCAGGGTGGGGTTATAAGCACAATAAAATCACAATAAAATCACTGTGTGTGCGTGCGTGTGCGTGCGTGTCTGCGTGTGCGTCTGCGTGTGTGTGTCCAGGCAGCGTCCAAACCAAACGACTTCAAACAAAGGCATGTGTGTCCCAGATGGCCCAGGGCAGGGTGCGTGCAGCGTCTGGGGAATTTGATCGGACCAATAGCTTCCAAGAGCTGGTCTGTGTGCAGGGCAGGATCTAGGCATGGGCATGGGGAGGGCAATGCCCCCCTAAATGCCCAGACTGCCCCACCAAACATGATGGCACATGTAAAACAACCCAAGATATTTGAAATGAATGTGCTTATATTTAAAATGATGTGAAACAATTACTACTGCTACTAATTAACTATAGTACAGTTGTGGCACCAGTGAACCAACAGCATTTGATCATTGAAAACAGAAAACTCTCTGAGTCAGACCTTTAGCTTTATGCATGCTGCGTGTCTGTTGCAACTACAACAGCAACTGATGTTATTATTGATGCTTTTAATTGCCTAATAAAAGTTCTGCAACCGAAAATGGTATGGGTGCAGCTTCATCACCCGTGGCGCAAAGCGCCAATTGGGAAATGTTACATCCGCCCCTGTCTGTGTGGAGGAGGAGGACACACCAAAATCTACAGTATGTGTCTTTTAGAGGATGTGGTAGACTAGACTTCCGCCATTAGCTGATCTAAATATGGGCATTAGTTGAGTTAGCTCTTTGTTCTTTGGGCTATATGTGGTATAAAAAAATAGCGGCGGTGGCACTTGTTCAGGAGGTATATAGGCCTAGATTTTCGTCACCTCTAAACCCCTTATCCCTTAACTTCTTCGCCTTTCAAACCATAAATAAAACATTTTTCAACAGTTCAAATGGCCAGTCTACATGCCCACAACGTGTCAATAGATTGGCACATTGAAGTATTCCCAAAAGTTTTTAAAAATAGTGAAAAGGGATAAGGGGTTTAGGATAAGGGGTTTAGCATGGAGCCCATAGTCTTGCCCGTAGTCTTGGAAGGCGGAAGGTTCCCAGCCGCCGCCCTCCTCCTGGCGTTGTGTCAAAGAGTCCTTGAGCAAGACACTTAACTGACCACTTAACACTAGTGCTGCTCTGAGTAGCTTAAGGTGTCACTCATGGATTCATCTGCCGCTGGTGTGTGTGTGTGACTTTATTTCAGATGAAAACATAAACGCCTTGCACATCTATGTTAACCCTATAATTACCAATGACGTAATTGAGGTAATTGACATGCAAATCCAAGAATCCCACTGACGTAATTGACGTATTGTGTGTTTTTTGGGGCTGTTTTAATGTCTTGGGGTGTAGTGGGGGCCACTCCGCCAGCAGAGGGAGCCCTCCCCCAACTTGTCACAAAGTCTCATGTAGTTGTGTTCATTACATTGGACCCTTATAGATCTCTAACTAGCCCTAACAAAAAACAACAACAAACAAAGCAACAAAGGGATTGTTTTTACCTTACCTTATGTGTCTCCAAATAACAGCACAAAAGATCAAAAACATGTAAAAAAGATTGCCAATAGATCCAAAGGTAAATAAATCCAATAATTTGTATCAGGACTCCCATGCTGATGACAGGCTGCAAGCCACAGCCATGGCTTTACAGCTGGGAACACAATGTGCCATTCTGTGTTTGCAGTGTTGCCAACTTCCAAAATACACTAGTGACACTTCCAAAATGCACTAGAAGGAGCTAGGGCAGTGGTTTTCAAACCAACTCACCAGCAAAAAAGCACTCGTTTTTCAAAAAAGTACTAGTTTTTCAATAATTTTGGTGCTAGGGTGGTCTGAAAAAAAGCTAAATATAGTGACAAATGCGCCAAGTTGGCGACACTGGTTGCCAGGTGTTTGGAGAGAAATAAGCAACCAGGTTTCATAATAATAAACTACTTTACACATAGTGCATGAAAAAGTTCAAATACATCAGAAATAACAGTTCTGCAAGCTCACAACACGTTGTGAAGTGTGTGAGGAAAGTAAATGAAAAAAATAATAATAATGTTAATCCTTGAGAATAATAAAATAAAATATACATATTTCTTTTTTTCTGGGGAAAGTGGAGACTTGCAGGGTTAAAATGAGACATTTGTGACATGTGTGGTCATATCACACATTTTATTTATATATTTTATATGGACATTCAAAATGTACTTTATTAGGGTATATTAGCTGGTCTGGCTACAGTATTAAGCCTAATTATGCTGGTAGGGAAAGGGTTAAAGAATATAATTGTATTGTTGATCAGCTAAATAACAGACAGTTGGTAACCACAGATGGACCCTTATTAGATCTCAAACTCTTGAGTGAATTATTGTTAAACATCTGCAAGACACACCCTACTGTATGTCAAACTTAAGAACAAGGGGCTAAATCAGGCCTGTGAATGATATCAGCCCTTGGGTTGATATTTAATAAATTTACCACCCCTACCTGCTGTCCCCTGCGGCCGAACTCGAGGAACACAAACATTGATTCCATTCTTTAATCCGTCTGTTGATCCGAACTTATTGTTTGGCGATTGTCGTTTTGCTGTCATTTTATTTGGGACAAAATGGGCATTTTGAAAAAAAAAATAATAAAAATAAAATTGGCCCCTCACCCATTCTATCCCAAGCCTTAAATGGCATTATTTCAGATTCAACCCCTCAATGTCCGCGGTACATACGGGACTCGTGGTCCAGAGGGTTAGAGCAGGAGTTTTCAACCTTTTTCATACCAGGGCCCACTATTTAGTCAACATTTGAGCCACGGACCACCATTTGATGACATTTTAGCCTCACAGACCCCAAAACCCAACGATTTCTTCCTTTTTTATCTACAATTCCAGGCTGGATTTCGGAAACATAACAGGCAAACATAGATCTCTATAGTGTGTAGATTTAGGCTAGTTCAGATGATGAATAGTTTAACTGTTGAGAGTGTAAAAATGAAACAAAATGGACCCGCAAGGATCCATTTGGTTTCATTTCTACATTCTCAAGAGTTACATCTGGTTAACCAACTTAACTGGGGACCACCTGGAACCCTCTCAAGGACCACTGGTGGTCCCCGGACCAGTTGTTGAAAACCCCTGGGTTAGAGGGCAGAATGCTCAAGACCGCTAAACCACTTATCCCTTAACTTTTTACACTATAAAAAAAAATCAAAATCAAATCAAATCAAAATAGTAAAAAAATGAAAAAGGGCTTTGGGATAAGCATGTAACGAAAATGGAGCCCTAAATCTCTAGAAAAGAATAAAAAATGTAGCTCAGTGTGAAAGGGATTGAAACCCACAGCTGTATGTGAAAGGAGGCTAAGCTGTCCAAAGCTGTAGTGCTCAGAGACACACAGGCCTCTGGCATGACGTTGTCTGTCTGCAAAGGAACACAACATTCTGTTGGACAGCCCAACCATGACTTCCAGTTGCCTTGAACTATACGTTTATGACAACTGACATGATGTCAGAGGCATGAGGCACGACTGTGGATTTGTCTTATGAATGTCCTCCTTGGTATGTTTGCTGAACTTAAACTTAAAGAGAACATAAAGAGAAAGAGAACTGGCAAAACATTGGTCAAAATGACAATTATTCTCCATTTTCTAATTGTGCAGACTCTTGAGAGTGTAAAATGAAACCAAATGGACCTGTAAGGATCCATTTGGTTTCGTTTTAAGAAGACTGACAGATCTGTCGTGGGACTGTCGTGATCTACCTGCATGGTCTGTGTGATCTACTGGTAGATCACAATCTACCTTTTAGGCAGCCCTGGACTAGAGTTATGGGTAAAATGCTGTTATCTCTCACATAAAACTCAGACCAGCCTCTCCTCTTTAGTGGAAATCCCAAGAGCGTTTTAACTACTCACCAATACAAACATGGTCTGTGTATTTAGAAAGCCTATATACTTTCCTTGCTGGGCAGACATACTCTGAATCCAACCTGGAATTGTGGACAAAAGCAAAATAAATCTTTAATTTTGAGGTCTGTAGGTCTAAAATGTCATGGTCCTCTGTGGCTCAAATACAGAATAAATAGAGGGCCCCGGTATCAAAAAGTTTGGTCTTACGCTTACTTTCGCCTTGAAATTAAATTAATAGCAGACTTTAGTCTTGGCCCTGCACAATATTTTATGTATCTCATGTGGCCCCGTGGGAAAAATAATTGCCCACCCCTGGACAGAATGGAACCAAAAGGACCCTTACAGATGGAATTTGTATCCGTTCGTATTGCATCAATCACAGTAAAAATGTTAATGTGGCATTCATTTGTACTTATTAGACACGGTCTATCTCTGAGCCATGACATGTGATGGTCACAGACCATGACACATTAACCCCTATAGACGCCCCACTTGTATACTTAGACCAACGATCGTTTTTTTCCTCTTTGAAAATGACCGATCTACAAGCTCACGGTGTGCCTCTGCGGTGACACGTTGTGAGCTTGTAGATCTGTCAGCACGCTCAAGGGTTGGTGTGATGAATGATTAACAGGCAGACACACAAGTGTTTATCTCTGTGTCGCGAGGGTTGAGCGATGTCTCGCTAAAAACAGACTCTCTGGCCTTGTATGGAGTGACTAGCTGACCCCTGACCCCCTCACCCCCTCCCCTCCCCAGAGCAAAGCACTCTGGGACACTAGCAACTGCTGCGAAAACATTCCAAGGCAAAATTACAGTTCATTTATATGTAGCTTATAGAACAGGCTTTCCAAAACGTTTTTTTTTTTTTTTCCCTTAAAGGGGAACTCCACCCATTTTCAATATTCTAATAGGGTCCATTTGGTTCACATTTGTATCCTCTCAGGAAAATTTTGAAAATGGATGGAATTCCCCTTTAACCTCCAAGTCTCCCTGAAACTAGTAGATTTGCTGTTTTAGTGAAAACAGCGGATCTACAAAGCTAACACTGTGCTGCGATGTGAGCTCGTAGATTTGCTATTTTCACCACTTCTTAAAAGCACATGTAAATGTAGGGTTTTTCTTTTTTAAATATTAGGGAAAATGAATAGTCACAAGCCATAAAAAATGGGCCTGTGACCCAAAAAAATGGATTCCTACCCACGTCCCTGGCCTAGATTCCCCTCAATGTGTGTTTTTCTACTCTGTGGCTATCAATATGCAGAGCGGATGGAAAGAGAGGGCATTTTGCTCTCATGTCTTATGTAATGTAATGTTTTGGCGGACCGTCCTGGACTAATACTTTATGCGTTGCTGCTGTGACGATTTGTCAGGAGGAACATTACAAACAGGAGAAATATGTTTTGTTTTGTAAACCCTTAGACCACTTAAACCACATGATCGCCTACTAGTGTTCGCGACTGTACTAGACATGTCATAATTGTATATTAGAGGGGTTGAAGTGGTTACGCCTTATTTCGTCCTTTTGTCGTCCGGTGGTTTATCCATCCATCTTCAACCACTTATTCGGAGTGGACTAGCCTCGACACCCAGTCTTCCATTTTCGTTCGCGTTGCGCGAAAACGGAAAGCCTGGACTAACTTGTTACACACAGTGGCCTTGAGGGAGGAGTCAACCTTCCGGGGTGGGCGTCGCTCTAAATGATGTGACGTAGAACAGCAGTGGACAGGTGGGGGAGGGGCCGGGGATGACGACACGTTAGTGAGAACAAATCAGATCAGCTTGATCTGCCGTGTGGATCCCACAGCACCCTGCCCCCCCCTTAGGCCAAAATCATTTCGGGTTACCGAAATGACCAATCATCAATTAACACCTTTCTCCTGAAGGATCCCAAGGCTTTCCAAGGCCAAGCAGACCAAGGACCCAATCGTGGGCCCTTGCCCTGCCCCAGGGGCAGAGATGTGCACACTTACAGATATCAAGTGTTACACATATCAGTTAATATCAAAGGGGGCTGTAAAACAACTGCCCTTTCCAGACCACGCATTGCAGGCCAGCATTCTGGAGAATTGCTTTTTTCCCCCTGAAGTCTCCAAACAGTGGTCCGGGGACCACCAGTGGTCCTTGAGAGGTTTACAGGCGGTCCCCAGGCTAAATGATGGACAGATGGTTAACCACATCTAATTCTTTGAGAGCGTAAAAATGAAACCAAATGGACCCCCTATAGCGGGTACATTTGGTTTCATGTTTACACTCTCAAGAGTTATAATGTCTGAATTAGTCTAGACACAACTAGAAAATGTAGATCTGTGTTTGCTTTTTGTTTCCCAAATACAGCCTGGTTTCCCAATTATGGACAAAACCCAAAAATCTCTGGCTTTGGGATCTGTGGGGCTAAAAAATGTCCTCATGATGGTCCGTGCTGTGACTCAAATGACTCAAAAGGTTAAAAACCACTGCTTTAAGGCAGGGGTTTTCAACGGGTGGTCCAGGGACCACCAGTGGTCCTTGAGAGAGTTCCAGGTGGTCCCCAGCTAAGTTGGTTAACCAGATGTAACTCTTGAGAGCGTAAAAATGAAACCAAATGGACCCTTGCGGGTCCATTTGGTTTCATTTTTACGCTGTCAAGAGTTAAAATATTCATCATCTGAATTAGCCCAAGTCTACACAACTAGAAGATGGACAAAAGCAAAAGAAATCTTTAGTTTTGGGGTCTGTGGGGCTAAAATGTTCTCAAATGGTGGTCCGTGGCTCAAATGCTGAATAGATGGTGGTCCCTGGTGTCAAAAAGGTTGAAAACGCCTGCTTTAAGGGATTCCAGCCCCTGCCCCTCCAAGGCTCTCTGCGCGTCACTCCCTGCCCAGGCTCTCCTCCCAGTGGGACATGCCGCGAGGACATCCCCAGGGAGACGCTACGCGGGGAGGCATTACCTATAACTGGGTCCTTACCAGGGGCGGATCTAGGCATGGGCATGGGGGGGGGGGCAATGCCCCCCTAAATGCCCAGACTGCCCCACCAAACATGATGGCATGCAAAACAACCCAAGATATTTCATATTAAAGTGCTTAAATTTAAAATTATTTGAAACACTACTACTGCTACTAACTAACTACAGCTGTGTCACCACTAAACCAACAGCATTTCATCATTGAAAACAGAAAACTCTCTGAGTCAGACCTTTAGCTTTATGCATGCTGCGTGTCTGTTGCAACTTCAACTGCAACTGATGTTATTACTGATGCTTTACTTGACTAATAAAAGTCCTGTAACTGAAAATGGTATGGGTGCGGGCCGGCTAAATCACCCGGGGCGCGAAGCAACACGGGCGATGAAGCCGCCTCCATACCATTTTCTCCTGCCCTCCCAATCGGGAAATGTTACATCCGCCCCTGGTCCTTACCAAGTGAAAGTCTGGTGCAGAGCGGTGTTGTGGACTGAAATAGTGATGATGGCAGATCTACTATTTTGGGGCAAGCGTCATGCCATTGTATCACAAAGGCAATGCTGGTCCAAAATAGTTATGCTAAGTTGAAAACGGTCCAATCTGTCTGTGGTTTTCTAATTATGTAAGCAATGAAAAGTATTAACAAGAGCTTGTGGCTAAATTATAAAACTGCATCGGATCCAATGGAACACACTCTTTTTTTTTTCTTTTCTTTTCTTTTTTCCCTTGAAAAGTACCAGTGTTGTCAGTGGCGTTTCTAAGCAGGCAAGATTTTCCCTGGAGCCTGGGCTCCAGGAAAAATCTCCTGTAAAATGGTGCCCCGCAAGGGATAAAATTATGAACTATTTTTAAACTAAATAACATATTATATGTGTTTTAAATGTTCAATTCTAGTTATAGAGGATAAGTATAATGTACTTATCCATATTAGGCTTATTAGCCTTGTATACAGTATCTGGTGGTAACCCCTCCCATCATGGAGCCCTAGGCAACTGCCTAGTCTGCCTATAATGGCAAAAACGCCCCTGATTATTGTCGGCCATGCAAGGTTTCCAGTCGACAACAGGGATAATAGAAACAATGTCTAGCCCAGAAGGTTGCATGCATGATGGATGATGGAGCTACTATCCTGGCATGGTATTCTGTTACTCCTGGCGTCTGATCTTCAACCCGTGTCTCTTCGTCTTCGTGGAAAGACGCCGATCATTCCTGGTGGTCTTGTTAAAATGGGAGATGCCTGCGACATACCTATACATATGGTACCTAGTGAGAGGACATTCATTAGGTTAGGTTAGAGCAGGGCTGGGCAATTATTTTTCCCAAGGGGCCAAATGAGATACATAAAATATTGTGGAGGTCCAGGACTAAAGGCTGAACTAAAGGCTGCGTTATATTAATTCAATTTCAAGATAAAAGTAAGAGTAAGACCAACCATTTTGACACCAGGGCCCTCAATTTATTCAGTATTTGAGCCACGGACCACAATTTGATGACATTTTAACCCCACAGACCCCAAACTAAAGATTTCCTTTGCTTTTGTCCACAACACCAGGCTGGATTTCACAAACAAAACAGGCAAACATAGATCAAAAATGACCATTCTTTTGCATTCTCTGGCTTATTCAGATAAATATTTTAACTCTTGAGAGTGTAAACATGAAACCAAATGGACCCGCAAGGGTCCATTTGGTTTCATTTTTACGCTATCAAAGAGTTACATCTGGTTAACCAACTTTCCATATTTAACTTGGAACTCTCTCAAGGACCACTGGTGGTCCCCGGGCCGGTCAGAGGCAGCCAAAGGGCCGCATTTGGCCCCCGGGCCGCATAATGCCCAGGTGTGGGTTAGAGTAAAGTGGTGGTATGTACATTTACTACTACAGGCGCTGCTGTACAATGTACAATGTTTAGGTATTTGTATATTTTACTTGTCCAAGACAGATTTCCGATATACTGTTGCTTCTACTTCTACATCTCAGATCTAATACTATTGTGCCTTTACTTGAATTTATTTTAGTGTCACAATTAAACCACCAATTAAATGATATACAACCAGTTGTTTGTTACACACCGTCGCCATTTTCAGACGATCGTCAGCAAAAATCCCTTATTGTTTGAATGGGTCATAATGCTACTCACTGGTAGCATCTATCTATAGCATGCGTGTCAAACTCTGGCCCGTGGGCCAAATTTGGCCCGCCGTGTAATTTCATTCGGCCTTTGAGACATTATCAAATTAAAGGGGAAGACCACCCATTTTCAACATTTTAATATGTCATTATTATACCTCAGAGATGTTGTGTGGACATGATGAAAAAAAGTTCCCCCAATTCTGTATTTCCTAAAAATGGAGGTCTGAAAAAATCATTAACATGGTGAAATACATCTGATGACATCACCAAGATGTATTTCACCATGTTAATGATTTTTCTTTCAGACCCATTTTTTCCTGAGAGGGTACAAATGGAACCAAATGGACCCGCTAAGGTCCATTTGGTTCACATTTGTACCTTCTCAGGAAAATTTTGAAAATGGTGGAATTCCCCTTTAAAAGGTTAGTTCGTTCAAACTTGGCCCGCAGCTTTGTTCAGTTTTAAATTTTGTCCCACTCTGTATCTGAGTTTTACACCCCTGCCCTAAACCAATCAATCAACTAATGATTTCCGAGCGCAGTGCACGCTGTGGCTGAAACCAATTTCACTGCGGTGACCTGAGTGACTGATCATACGACTTTGACTTTAAACATATCCTCAGTAAAACCTATGCCTAAATCTAACCTTAAGCCCAGACCAATACAATACTGCCGTGAACGATAGGCTGCCTGCGAATGCTAACCGCACAATGGGGGACCAACGGTCGCGACCATTGGTAGCGGTCAGGACTCATTTACTATCGATGGACCTTGGTCACAAATTGATTTCGCCTCTCCTGGCATTTTGGGCATCTAAAAAAAAAAATCCATCGTCGGAGCCAATTTATGACCTTCTAATAGTGGTACACACAGTGGGGTCTGATTTAGATTTAGTCACATTTAGTAAAGTGATATGATCATTAGGGTAGTTTCAGTCGAGTAAATATCGTAAGTTATTTACCTACTGACAGACATTGTTCATCACAAAATTAGTCCAGTTGTTCCCAAACCTTTTTGTGTTAAGGACCCCCAAATTGACACATTAGCTCCATGGACCCCCCTCATGAGAGAAGTTTTTTTTTTTTACGATTCTGCTGTGGCAGTGATTCTCAACACGTTTAATTTCAAGGACCCCTGGTGCATTAAGGTTACACGCTTAATGGCATTTTTTGTATCTCTGGACCCCCAAATGTATATTGTAAAGTCTGTGTTAATTTGGCTTTGAGTGTACAGATGGAACCAAGTGGACTCGTTAGGGTCCATTTGGTTCCATTTGTCTTCTCCCTGGGCTACAGGCCCCCCAGCCCCCCCAAAATGGTCCCTGACTGGACACCACTTTGGAAAGCACTGATTTTAGTCTACATTTCTTTTGATCATGATTACAGCATGTCGTTATCAACACATTGTGTTGATAACGTTCGAACAGTTGGTGGGAACGGCACCAAACCGGGCAGCTCAGCACTTTCATCAAAACCACTTGCATTACCCTAATGAGATTTTGGATCCCTTCTCTCCTAGAATATGTCACAGTAAAGCAATTTGGAGGTCAGCATTTGGTGGGAGACTGGAGGAAAATAAAATAAAAAAATAAAAACAATTAAAAACAAAAAAAAATCTGACAAGCGTGAAAATACTGGAGGAGCAATTTCCTTTTGAACCGTGCCATAAATTCTAAACGAGGCTGACGGCCTTAATTGGGATTTGCCTAAGTATGGGTTTCTCATTTAATATGGACCGCAAGAATGCGCGTCTCTTCTGTGTATTCTTAATAAGGGTTAATGTGAAAACAGCTAGAGCCCACGGCACAGCTGAAACGCAGCCATATACACCTCATTTTGACACCCTGTAAACACACACACACACACACACACACACACACACACACACACACACACACACACACACACATACACAGTATGGATTTGCATGTGTTGTTTTGCATACAGTACAGTAACAGTAGGCACATACACACATCTTACTAATACACTTACCCTGGATGACTACTTTTTTTTAGTAATTAGTGTAGTAATCTAGTGAATATAGTTATAATAATCATATAATTAGTGAAGACGGACACGAAAGTGGGGATAAGAGAAGGAGAGAGACATGTTGCACAGGTCGTCATGAACAGGACTCGAACATGCGACAAGCTGTCACCCCGGAGCCTATATTATATGGCATGCACCTGGACCACTAGGCCAGCGTGTGCCCCAATAGCTACTACTAACTACTACTTTTTTTAAAAATCAAATTGATCCACAATCATATTCTGGCTATCAATTAACCATCACAAAAAAGTATGTTAACAATTGACTACATTTAAGTTTAATTTACTGTATATCTAGTTTGAGCTCTATTTTATGCTTTGTTCATGCACAATATAGTGGTTTAGTGAGCCTTTAGATGCACTATTAACTCAGCAAAATATGCTATTTTTGTGCTTTGTGGACACAGACATGGCTAGAGCCATGGACACACACAGCTGTCTATAGGAGTGGTTGTTCCACTCGGAAATCGATTATCCGTATATTGAAACTAAACCATACCTGGGCATTATGCGGCCCAGGAACCAAATGTGGCCCTTTGGCTGACTCTAACTGGCCCGGGGACCACCACTGGTACACTCTCAAGAGTTAAAATATTCATCATCTGAATTACCCCAACGTCTACACAATCAGAGAATGTTAAAGAATGGTAATTTTTTATCCATGTTATCCTGTTTTGTTTGTAAAAATCCAGCCTGGTAGCCTGGAGAAAAACAAAAGAAAGTTAGTTTTGCTCAAATGCTGAATAAATAGAGGGCCCTGGTATCAAAATGGTTGGTCTTGCTCTTACTTTAGTCCAGCCTTTAGTCTTGGCCCTCCACAATATTTCATGTATCTCATTTGGCCCCTTGGGAAAAATAAGCCCACCCCTGAACTAAACTGATGTCTAAATTACGCTTGGACCTTCCCGTAAGTCTGCAAGGTGGTGATAGGATGTCTTCTTTCTTGCAATCCCCTGAATTTCTTTTGTGGAATGATTTATCTCTCGCTTTGATCCTGTGTGCGTGCATGCATGCGTACGTGCATGCATGCATGTGTGGTGCATGCATGTGCTAAAGTTCAGTGCTATTTGGGGAACTGTTTGTGTGGAGTCGTGTTTTAAAGAACAACAAAAGACACAGATACTTCCAAGAACCTTTTTTTAGATCAGCCGTTTACACAGTGGGGTCCATGCAGGGCAGTCAGTGCACCCCCCAACGGTCGGTCGGTCCTTCAAGGGGTTCCAGGGGGTCCCAGTAACTTAATAGTTAACACGTTTTAGTGAATTTGCGTCAAGCCCAATGCGGTTAAGTTCTGATGACGTATGCGTTTACATCATGTGTTTATTTCGGTGTGCTGTGATAGATGGTGTTCTTGGTGAACATATGCATGCTTCTAGGTTGCCAGGCAACAGATACAACGTGAAGCCATCCGTCCCCACATTATCACATCCAGAAAAATGCATTTATCTCGGATAATCCCCAGATTGCATTTTTTTTTTGTTCAAAACAACCTTTACTCAGCGGCCCATATTAACCAAAGAACCCACGATCACGAACACAGATCTTCTCTACTTGTGGGGTTCCTTAACATTGCTTCAGATGGTGGTCTGCTGCCAATAGGCTCAATGCCGCACTATTGCCATTTTGGGGGAAAAAAAACTTGGGCACCTTCCCTACTGGCCTCAAGCGACCCCCTTATCCCCTCTTTGTATATATTTCTTTTCATGTTTCACGTCCACTATGATTACGTATACGTACAGGTCTGTAATTATCTCTGAGAGTGAACAAATGGAACCAAAGCTAATTAACATGTTTGAGATTCGCTGCACAGCAAATGGAGCAGATGATTAGTATCATGGGTAACACCTGTGGAGGAAGTATGGAGAGAAGAGTGTGCATATCCTATCCATTGTAAGATGCTCCATGAGAAGGATCATTATCAGAGAGAGAGAGAGAGAGAGAGAGAGAGAGAGAGAGAGAGAGAGAGAGAGAAGAGAGGTGCCCAATAGAGATAAAGGTTGAGTTAAAGGAGAATTTCACAAAATTCCACAAAAAAAAAAAAGAAAAAAAATCGGGGAAAATCTTTGCTATGAGACTTTCTGAGCTATGAGACATGAACACCTGCTATTTTTCATTAAAACTTAAACAGTTTTTTTTTATGCAGGCAGTTTCATCTTTACAATTATCTTGCCATTAAGAGACATTGATTTTTGATGGAGAATTACTTTTTTGCTGTTTGACAGGGACGTCATCGTAAACCAGTGTTGAAACACAGACCGGTATCTCCGGCCCTCGACTTGTACCAATTTTTCTATTTTGGCCCACTCTGTATTCGGGTTTGACACCCCTGCTGTACTGCATGATGATAAGAGCCCCTCACCTCACACAAGTGGGGTTATCATTATCTTCTTAAGTAGAAGTACTTCAACATTGTAACTACAGTCATCACAGGTCCTCTGTCTCGAAGAGGAATTCCACCCATTTTCAACATTTTACTATGGCATTAATATAATTATCTGGGAGATGGTGTGTGGACGTGATCAAGAAGTTCCCACAGAAATGGAGGTCTAAAAAAATCTTTTACACGGTGAAACACAACTTGATGACAACTTGATGTTCTGTTTCACCATGTTAATGCTTTTTCTTTTAGGACCTTTTTTTCTGAGTGTACAAATGGAACCAAATAAAGAGAAGCCATTTGGTTCATATTTGTACTGTATTGCAGAGTATTGCAGAGTTACAAAATTGCCAAGCGACATGTGATTTGCACTGTATGTCAGTTATCTTTGCAAAGAGAGACTTGTAAAGTCATGGTTCTCAACCTGTGGTCCTTGAGGCCGTTCCAGGGGGTCCCCAGCTACTGTAAACAAATTAGAGTTGGTAACCAAATGGACCCTTATAGTTATGTTTACTTCTGAGTGGGTCTATTTGGTTTAGTGTGTGTGTGTGTGTGTGTGTGTGTGTGTGTGTGTGTGTGTGTGTGTGTGTGTGTGTGTGTGTGTGTGTGTGTGTGTGTGTGTGTGTGTGGTGTGTGTGTGTGTGTGTGTGTGTGTGTGTGTGTGTGTGTGTGTGTGTGTGTGTGTGTGTGTGTGTGTGTGTGTGTGTGCGCGCGTGCGTGCGTGCGTGCGTGCGTGCGTGCGTGCGTGCGTGCATGTGTTTGTGTGCATGTGATCTAGTGAAGACATGAAGATTCATAACATATGGCATGAGTCAATATTTGGCATCTTGGATCAAAATGTTGACGAGAGATTGGATCCATCCCCTAAAAACAGTTGTGGCTTTGCTAACTACGTACAGTATATTATTAAGTCATAATGTAGGGAAGTGTACCTCCTTGCATAGAAAAGCGAGTATAATAAATATACGCATATTATGTACATAGTAGAGTACAGTTGATCGCAAAACAGCTGTAAATGTGTTTTTGCTGTCCATCGTTCTTATTCTTTGAGGGTATTTTCGGGTGTGTCCGAATCCATTTCCAATTCATGAGGTGAAAACAACACAGCTTACCATTTTGTAATAAACTGGAACGGACACCTGGATTTTATTTTTTGGTTTTCTTCATAGAGCAACAGAATGCAACAGGTTGCAACAACCACTGATAATGATGCAATGAAAAATGAACGGAAAAAACGGGGCCACTTCAATCTTTCTGCAAATGATGATTTTTTTTTGTGGGGTCAAACAGAATCATGTGACGTTGTGATCACCTCCCCTGCCCTATTCGGTAATTTTAGAACATGACGTATGTATGGGTATAGTCTGAAGAATTTCAGTCAAAGATTACATTACTTCCTGGCTGTGTCTCGTTGTGCATTGGTGCATCCGTTGCATTCAGTGCATCCGCTGGTTAATAACAACACACAATGGTCTGTCTGTCTGTCTGTCTGTTTGTTTCCTACTGATTGAGAGTTCTATAGTTTCAACATTATTGCAGTGATTCTCAGACTGTGGTTGGCTCATATAGGCTACCATTGTTCAGAAAACTAAACTTATCTCAAACCCTAACCCTCCCCTAACTCCTCCCCCTTTATCATGCAACTACAGCTGTGGGCGTGTTCAGGTGGATCTCCACCCATCACCACCCACCAGGCAAACCAGGCATACTTAATGAACTGGTAGGGTGGAATCATAAAACAGACATATTAACAAACACTGTACACTTTTTTGGGGAAAAAAAGAAAAATATAAAAAAAATCTTACTCTTCATATAATATCATCATGTTCCTAAAACATGTATGTAAAATCATGGCACTCTACCTTCAAAATGTCTTCAAAAATGCAAAATAAGAAAGGAGAAAAAAATAATCCTACAATAATCCTCACGGCGGTGTGTGACACGGCGCTAAACGTCACACAGCCTGCAGGCTTTAACAGATTGCCTTCTAAACAAGGCTTATAGTGTGCAGCAGTGGTTCTATAGTCAATTCATCATGTAATTTTGCACGTTTGCAGTCGGCCCGGGGAAACACCAAATTTATCTTTTGCGGGGGCTTTGGGAGATGAAACGGTGCGTCTGGGAACGGTTGTTTAAGTGGAGCAGAGCCACGGCTCTAGATCTGACGCCGTGCCACGGGCAGAGAGAGAAAGCAGAGGTCCTCCTCTTCTTCTTCCTCGTCTTCTCTTCACAGCGCATGGCGCAGCACAGACAGACTGCTGATTCATGGCCTCGCACGGCACTCACTCACTCATTCAATGTTGTTGCGCGAGCGCGGCCGCGCGGGGCTCAAGCTGCTTTGTGTTGCAATCGGTGCACGCGCGAGAAAAGGGAATTTACAGCTGGGGATATAAAGATTTGAGGGTGCTACATGTCATCCAAACCCACACGGCACCACATGGACCGCTTTCATTCTAATTAGTACAATCACATGAGGTCCCTCGGTGTCAGGCGGCTGATTTAATGCCCGTTAGCTGTCTGGCGGGAAACCTCACATCTCCCCATTCATTTGCAACTTTTTACTCATCTCATTTACCAAAACAAAAAATTAAATTTTGTTCGTTAAAGCACATTTAAAACAACTGACAGAGTTGGAAAAACAAAAGATCAAAGCATATGTCATGCTGCCAGGCATGTATACAGTACATGTTGTGTCAATATGAGCACAATACATTCTGCACACAGTGGAATAAATAAGCTCAAGATGTGATCCAAGGCCAAAGAAAACAAATAAGTCCCAAAGCTAAGACTTAAAAACCTTTAGATTAAAGCCCTGCGACCTCTTCATGCTATATACGGTGTCAGGCAAACGTCTGTGAGCTTGTAGATCATCTTGACCATTTTTCTTTTGTTTTCTTTTTTTTTTTGTTGCAAAAACAACCCTGTCTTTGGGTCTTATAAACACTGAAGCAATGAAAGGTATTTACAAGCTGCCTGTGATGGAATGATAACTGGAACTCAGGTTCTTTAATGTGGTTCCCATCACAGTGGGGGTCCAGGGACGCCCCAGAGATCCTTATAGGGGATTTCCAGGGGGTCCCTAGCAAAATTCAGCATGGAACCAAACAGACCCTTATGGGTTTCTAACTGTGATAGTGTACAGTACAAACAGGTCCATTTGATTCCATTTACACTCACAGATAAATGAACATTGATTTCACTGTATATACATTTGCGTCTCAGAGAGAAAAATGCTCTTTGGGGGTTAATTATGGGAGTAATTATGCAATTAAAACTGGTGGTCCTTGAATACTGCTAGAGCCGGCTCTTATCATCATCATCATCATCATCATCATAACCTTTATTTCAATTCGGGGTACAATTGAGGGTCATGCCCTCATTTTCAATGTAGCTGAATGTACATAAAATAAAACAAAAAACATACGGTAACACAACATCAACAGAATAAAGCTTATTGGGGGTCCCTGCATGGCATATCTCTTCAAATGGGGGTCTGCGGGCTAATTACAGTCAATTTGGGGGTTCTTGACATGAGAAAGTTTGGGCGCCGTATTCTTTCTTCTCACATGTCCTGACGATGAACTGTTAGTTGTGCACATAGGAGGTTTCAGAGCGACAGTGATGTGATCTGATGTCATGGTCTAACCACTCCATGTTCACAATGGGCCAGCGGGCGGCGGGGGGGACTTAACCACGCACAATGACGCACGGCTCCAAGGCACTGCTTTCACAAACGTTTTCATGTACAAGAACCCTTAAAATGATACTCATTAGCCCTCCAGAGTAGACCCTCATTTCAAAATGCCAACGGAACCCATAAGAGAAGATTTATGTGACATTTCTCTTCAAGGATAATGGTCTATTTGGTTCCATTTGTGCTGCTCTCTCTGAGTTACAGAACCTTAAGGGTCCATTTAAGGGTCCAATTGGTTCCTAATTATCGTTTAGCTGGCCACCCTCTGGAACTCTAAAGGATCAATAAAGAACCACTGCTCTAAAGTACAAACTCTAACTACAAAGCAATGCACTGTCTTTGGATTCAAAACTTTAAATCTGCTGCAGTTGTTTTTTACAAGTTACTTTGTAGATTTGAATACAAAACAATCCCATTCAGCCCCATTTTATAATTATTCAGCTTGTAGATTGGCTGTTTGAGAATCCAAATTTGAGAATCACCTGTTTTATGATAAAAACAATCATAGACACTGCAGCTGCAATTCACAACTCCATTAAAGGCATTATGTTTTTTTTTTTTTTTTTTTTTTAGAAAACAAAGAGGACTGCCGAAGCAGACAACCAGCAACACTCCATGTTATACTGTAAATATCCTTCCAGGTGCAAGGCTCAAAAATTCCGTCCATACTTGCCTAGAATACGCAAAAATCTGTGCATGTTTGCCTAAAATAAATCTGTGCATATTATACTAAAATAAATCTGTGCATATTATACTAAAATTAATCCGTGCATATCTTACTAGCATATACTCCACTGAAAATGACGGAGCGGCACCGCCGACTCAGCCGCGTCTGAGTTGCGATGTGTTAGGGACAGAATAGTAAATATCATAAAACCCAAACTGCCCACCCCCAACTCGCCACTTCCGTGTTTGTGAAAACCACGCCCAAGTACATATTCACAGATTTTGGCTCTAACTAGTAGTGTATGCACGCAATAACGTAGGTGGCATTCCGTGCATAGTGTACTATTATCTGTGAGATCGGGCTGCAAAAATACAAAGTGAAAAAAGGAAAAATGCCAGCACACATTAAATGTCCTTTCTGTGTTTCTGTTTTCTGTGACAACGCTGAGGAAGACCTAGTGTTGAAACCTGTTCGTTGCTGCACATGAAAAGTTAAACTTTTTCATTATGTTTTTTTGCCCTTTCTCCCTTATATGTCGCTTCTACTTTGATGCTGCAGCTGTTTCACTGCAGACAGACACTTGCTTTTCCCTGCAGACGCACCAGAACTTGTTGTCAACAAATACTTTTCGTCCGGCACATGACAACACGGTGCTAGTGTGTGTGTTGGGGGGGTGTGAGGGTTAACCAATCACAGTGTGAGGTGGAGTTAAGATTCAAATCTGTTTACGAAGACAGATACAAACACAGATTTCGTACACACTAAAGTTGCCTATATAATTATATATATCCATGATCCATGACCCTATATAAATCCATGATCCATTATGTGTTTAACTTGCTCAGTCTGTAATGTATGCTAGATTCGGTTACTACAATCTCAAACTCAACTGTGTGATGCTTGTGTTCAGGACCGGATCTAGGCATGGGCATGGGGGGGGGGTGTCCCCCTAAATGCCCAGACTGCCCCACCAAACACGATGCAAAACAACCCAAGATATTTCAAATTAAAGTGTTCAAATGTAAAATGATTTGAAACACTACTACTACTGCTACTAACTAACTACAGCTGTGTCACCTCTAAACCAACAGCATTTCATCATTGAAAACAGAAAACTCTCTGAGTCAGACCTTTAGCTTTATGCATGCTGCGTGTCTGTTGCAACTTCAACAACAACTGATGTTATTATTGATGCTTTACTTATAATACTAATAAAAGTCCTGTAACCGAAAATGGTATGAGTGCGACTTCATCGCCTGTGCCGCTTCGCGCCACGGGCGATGAAGCCGCCCCATACCATTTTCTCCCCCCCCAATTGAGAAATGTTACATCCGCCCCTGCTTGTGTTTGGTCTCCCTTGCACTGCCATTGAGGCGCGTTCTGTGGTCAGGTTTTGGACCACTACTGTTTGACAAGTGGTTTTTGCATGGAGCTCAAAACGCTGCATGGCCAAACAGAGCTTTGTGTTCTCTGATGAGCTCAGCAGCAGAAATGTCGGCGCCTTGCGCGGGGGGTCCCCCGTGGTCGTGTCCCGCAGGGGGGGCCCCCGTGGTCGCGTCCCGCAGCAGGCCATGAGAACAGAAGATACAGATTGCAGATTTTTGTTTTTGCGACGATCGTTCATTGAATTACATGAGTGGTTGCAGAATTGATTGAAGAACCAGGGGAAAATTTGCAGTGCCATGACCATCGATTTACTCTGTTACCGTCAGTGGGTAAATACGCCACAGCCGCTGCCTGCCTTTTATTTATCTAATTTCCACCGTTGGACCGTGATTCACTTCTTAAAGCTGTGTTTTCAATTTGCCAGTAAGATCTTGAAATTGCAGGAGTGAAACCGAGCATGCGTTGCATTTTGTCCGCTCACGACTTGCCGCAGCATTCACTCGCATGATCTGAGGGATTGTGAAAATGAAAACAGTGTGTGTGAGCGCGCTCTCGCAGCCACATGGCGAGAGTTACCCCTTAAAATGGCTCCAATTAGAGGCGAATGCTGCACATTGCGTCGCTCCGATAAAGTACTTAAAACCAGCTCCAGTGTTTTGGACTGCACTGTAAAAAGCCTTCAGTGGTTGTTATGTGACTGAATGATAGCAATTCTTTACATTCACGTATATGAAGCTGTTGCTGTGCATCTCCGGTTCAAATTCCGGCTGCTGCCTGATCCAATCAAACGACGGCTTTGAGAAAACCGACCCGGAACTGCTAAACTCGCAGGAATTCGCGGCGCCTATTGGGCAGCCGGTCGCTCAGTGCCGCGTGCAAAAGGGTTTACATGTTGTGACTTTAATGTGCAACTTTAAATCACCCGACTCAACGAGGCTGACGCGCTGACAGTGAGGCCATGAGGCTCGTTACAGGCGCGCCCAGGCCAGGCCAGCTCTCGGCACGCGAGTGATTGTTCGTGCCGAGCAGCAGTTGGCGAGGACATGCTGGATGGAATAGATCACTGGGCTCACAACCCTTTTCCTATAGGACTCCCCCACCACCACCACCACCCCCACCGCCCCACGCCTCCTTACATCTGCCAAGGGCTGAGGACCCCCCCCCACACACACACACACACACACACACACACACACACACACACACACACACACACACACACACACACACACACACACACACACACACACACACACACACACAAATCACTCTGTTATGCACTCATCCTTAGTCCGATCTACCAATGTCCCTAGAAAACCCTTTTCGTAAAAACACGTTTTGCTCAGTCTAGTCTTCCGGGGAGCCCCAGAAACCAAGATTTAAGTTTCAAGATTTTGCATTTGAAAAATATACACTATATTAACTACTATTAACTAACTACAAACCTGTAGCACAGTGGTTATCAACCTTTTTGATACCAGGGCCCACTATTTATTCAGAATTTGAGCCACAGACTTGATGACAGATTTGATCACATTTTAGCCCCACAGACCCCAAAACAAAATATTTCTTGTGCTTTTGTCCACAATTCCAGGCTGGATTTTGGAAACGAAACAGTCAAACATACAGATCAAAATGACTATTAATCTTTTACATTCTCTAGTTGTGTAGACTTAATTCAAATGATGAATATCTTAACTCTTTGTTTCTCAAAGAGTTACATCTGGCAACTTTCCATCATTTAGCCTGGGGACCACCTGGAACTCTCAAAGACCACTGGTGGCCCCCGGACCACTGATGTAACACAATACAAAATGGCATGATATGAGCTTGTCTATCTGCTATTTTGAATAGTCACTCAAGTATAGAATAATAAATGCTTTTGTTTTTAGCGCAATCTAAAATTTCACAGATCACAGTAGCATTCATCTTAATGTGTTAATGCGGAGTGTTTTTTACTGCATCTTGCTGCTCACACAGATGATGTTCCATGGTCTGTGTGAGCAGACCTGGTCCAGTCTGGTGCTGGAACCATGGCTGGACTCACACTGAGATTATAAACAGGCAGGTGTTTAAAATTATTTTTGATCTGCTGAGAATCAAGGCAATAAAAAGATAACGGCAACGTAACGAAAACAGATGTGAGGGCACTGCAGGAGGAGGATGGCGGACTATGAAGAATACATAAGTTACAGTGTATACCCTATTGGCCTGAATATAAGACTATGTTTTTTCCCAATGGAAATATCCCCCAAAAATTGAGTCGTCTTATATTCAGCTATACTATTTGACATTCAATGTTCTTTTTTTCTGTAAATGGGTCTTGAAAAATGAGGGTCATCTTATAAACGAATCGTCTTATATTCGGGACAATACGGTACTGTATATTTATTATTTGACTCTTTTGAAAACAGTACTAATGTCTTGAATTTCACCCCGGTCGAGTGTACAATCTGTTTCGGGCAGGCGTCTTCAACCTTTTGATCCCAGATCCCAATTTTAGCCGCAGATCCCAATTTTAGCCACAGACCACGATTTGATGACATTTTAGCCCCACAGACCCCATAACTAAAGACTTCTTTTGCTTTTGTCCACAATTTGGGTGAAAACATAACAGTCAAACATACAGATCAAAAATGACCATTCATTTTCTACATTCTAAAGTTGTGTTAAAGTTAGGTGCCATTTAGTTGAAGGGTCCCCGGACCACCTGTTGAAAACCCCTGATTTATGGCATATATAGGGCAATACTGTTAAAATGTTTTCAAAATATGCAGCCATCACCATGGCCACCAGGGCGGTGATCATTTTCCCCTCAAAATTTTCCCATTTTTGAAACCGATATCTAAAACGAAGCGGCCAATAATATTACCGGAAACGCGTAAAGAGACAGCTATAGCCCTGAATGACTATAGCAGGTCTGTAACTCTGAGAGAGAGAGAGAGAGAGAGAGAGAGAGAGAGAGAGAGAGAGAGAGAGAGTACAAATGGAACCAAATCCATTTCAACACTCAGAGTTAAGGGGCCGTCCTTAAAAATAACAACATTTGAGAACCACTTAGTACTCAGTTGGACTCCTAATATGTCACAGCGCCATTAAAGTTAAGTGCCATCAAGTTAAAGTGTCATAGTCGTAAATAATCTGAAGAAATCCTGGAGACTTGACAGCCAGTAATTGGGTCTTATGATAATAAAAAAAGAACATCTCCATGGACGACCATGTGCAAGACGTACACCTCTTTGAGGGGTGCTAGCCCCTCCTATAAACAGCTATGGTGCAGGCTCTGTCTGAACCCAAACATTAAATGCCATTGACAATGGACGGAGAACGAATGTAACATTGGTGCGAAACCCTTGGCCAATAAGGGGCCACTAATCATTCTTGATGATGATATTACGATGATTAGAGTGCCCCTCAATTCACATGGGTGTGATTTAAAAAAATAATAACTAGATCAGCTCTAGGTAGAGTGCAAACTTGCGTGTTGCGCACACGTAGGCCATGCAAAGCAAGCTGCCACTTGACGTTAGTTATAGAGGTCTCTTACAATCGGAGACCACGACCACGGACTGCAAACCGACCACGCACCGATCGCTTAAAGGGGAACTCCACCCATTTTCAACATTTTAATTTGTCATTAATATACCTTAGAGATGTTGTGTGGACATGATAAAAAAAGTTCCCCCAATTCTATATTTCCTAAAAATGGAGGTCTGGAAAAAAAAAAAAAAAAAAAAACATTAACACCATGTTAATGATTTTTCTTTCAGACCCCTTTTTCCTTGAGAACCAAATGGATCCTAGCGGGTCCATTTGGGTCACATTTGTATCCTCTCAGGAAAAATTTGAAAATGGGTGGAATTCCCTTTTAAGTTGTGCCCGCTCCGCTCATGCAAGTTTCTTCAAACCGATTAGTGCAGTGTTTTCTCCTTTGCGACTCAATAAATAGTCAGTCAAAACAAACAAATGGTTCTCTGGGAAAAAAACGGCGGTTTCGGCCGATCCCCAAAGATCTGACATGGGTCGGGCCGTGGAGAGATATATACCCATAAAAACATTGTTCCATGATGAACGTAGAGCTCTCTGTGCTTTGGGGCCTGCCATGTGTGTGTGTGTGTGTGTGCGCATGTGCATGTGTGTGTCTGCGTGTGTGCATGCATGTGTGTCTGTGCACCAGGGGCGGATGTAACATTTCATAATTGGGGTGGGCAAGAGAAAATGGTAAGGGGGCGGCTTCATCGCCTGTGGCGCTTCGCGCCACGGGCGATGAAGCCACACCCATACCATTTTCAGTTACAGGACATCAATAATAACATCAGTTGTTGTTGAAGTTGCAACAGACACGCACCATGCATAAAGCTAAAGGTCTGACTCAGAGAGTTTTCTGTTTTCAATGATGAAATGCTGTTGGTTTAGAGGTGCCATAACTGTTGTTAGTTAGTAGCAGTATAGTAGTGTTTCAAATCATTTTAAATACAAGCACTTTTATTTGAAATTTGGGTTGGAAATTGCATAACAACATGTTTGGTGGGGCAGTCAGGGCATTTAGGGGGGCATTGCCCCCCCCCCCATGCCCATGCCTAGATCCGCCCCTGCTGTGTGCACGTGTGTGTGTGTGTGTGTGTGTGTGTGTGTGTGTGTGTGTGTGTGTGTGTGTGTGTGTGTGTGTGTGTGTGTGTGCACGTGTGTATGTGTGTGTGAGTGTGTGTGCGTGTGCGTGTGTGTGTGTGTGCGTAAGCATGTGCGTGTGTGTGTGTGTGTGTGTGTTTGGTGCAGATGCATGCTTGCGTTCACATAGAAGGAGCAGCAGAGGAAGGTGGGTATGACTCACTGTAACCATTAGATCAGTGACTGGGGGATTGTTGGACTGCTGCCGTTTTTAACTGATGCTGCTGCTTAGAAGAGAAGAGAGGGAAAGAGAGAGAGACCACTGCGCCGCGCACATGAACACACATGCACGCACACACACACCTCGTGCACAAACACACACATTGCACACACACACACACGCACACACAAACAACTCTCCGCGGCAGGCCATCTGCTCGGCATTTTCGACAGTGCCTTTTCAATCTTTTTTAAAAGGGAATTTAAAATCCTGCAAATGTAACACTTTGCATTCCAAGGACCAGTCACTCCGGTCCACCGCATGGCAAGCAGTCGCACAGCGCCCAGCCAAGTTTCCTTCAGCATTAAACTAGGCATGGCCCGATCTCCTCCTTTTCTCCTAAAGGAGTGAGTGTTTCTGCGTGCTGCTCGTTAAAGAGCCTCGTTATAGATGGAAATTTGGGGACAACAAACAAACGTGCATTATCTGTTTTCGTGCGATGGTTGGTTCTCAAAAACAGAATTCCCAGAATTAATATGATGAATATATTTGGCTACATTGAAAAATATTTTGTGCCATGGATGGATTAGAATCCAATGATTACAGTATAATCCAATGATTATGTCATATAGTACGGCATATGGCAGCCAGTCTATGGGACTTATGTGTGTGTGCTTGACGGTATTATGTTTGTTTAGAGCACTTATGGTGTAAATCAGGGGTGCCCACACTTTTTTTTACTTGAGATCTACTTTCAAAATGACCGGCTCAACAAGATCTACACATCAAAAAATGTGATTGTTCCATGACTGAAAATCCATTTCAAGGCCCTCTAAAAAGTTTGAGCTTTGAAATAGTGGTGATGGTGTTACTTACTGTTATAGTGTTTAAGAAGTTTTCCTGTATATGCTATTAATGACATTTGAAAACAGTATTTGTGGTTTGAGTTGACAGTTTGTGATGTTGAGTTTAGTCTCTTGCACCCAAAACGAAGAACTCCCATGTTTTTGTCCACAATTGGGAAACAGAACTGGCAAAACTTTAGTCAAAAATAACAATTATTCTACATTTTCTAATTGTGTGGACTCTTGAAAATTATGTAATTCCGATGTTTAAACATAATTTAACTCTTCAGAGTGTAAAATGAAACCATTTGGTTTCATTTTAAAGCTCTCAAGAGTTACAGATCTACAGTATAAGGGTCCAAGTGCTGGGGGAGTGTCATGTGATCTACCTGCACGTCCTGTGTGATCTACTGGTAGATCATGATCTACCTTTTGGGCAGTCCTGGTGTAAATCATTTGCCAGCTGAGTCTGTGGACTTTGTTTTCCAATCACTTCTTCTATGTTCTGTCTTCACACAGAACATGGAGACCCTTAGACCCTGTAGAAACCCAAAGCTGGGCATAACAGTAGGGACTTTAAGCATACGGTGGCGAAGTCTCCAATACGGCAACAGGAAGTCGATCCGTGGTCCATAGATTAACCTGCTTGCTGTAACAGGGGCGGATGTAACATTTCCCAAAATGGTATGGGAGCGGCTTCGCGCCATGGGATTTTCGGTTACAGGACTTTTATTAGTCAAGTAAAGCATCAATAATAACGTCAGTTGTTGTTGAAGTTGCAACAGACACGCAGCATGCATAAAGCTAAAGGTCTGACTCAGAGAGTTTTCTGTTTTCAGTGATGAAATGCTGTTGGTTTAGTGGTGACACAGCTGTAGTTAGTTAGTAGCAGTATGTAGTACTGTTTCAAATCATTTCAAATACAAGCACTTTAATTTGAAAGATTTGAAAGATCTTGGGTTGATTTAGTCATACAGTGAGTTTGGCAGAAGTGCCCGGGATCGAACCCATGACCTTGTGGTTCAATGGCGCGAGCTCTACCGACTGACTGAGCTACCCGGACACAAACGGATTATAAATAGATGCCGTTTATTGCTCTCTCTCTCTCTCTCTCTCTCTCTCTCTCTCTCTCTCTCTCTCTCTCTCTCTCTCTCTCTCTCTCTCTCCTCTCTCTCTCTCCCTCCCTCGGTACACAAGATGTGGCCTGATTTCTGTGCCGTTTCCCCCCACGCTTTCGTTGGTTAGTTAGCTCTGAGGCGTGTTTGGTTTGAGCCCTCGGTCATGTAGCTGTCAGCCGTAGTATCGCACTGACAGATCTGTGTTAACAGTGTCCAGAGGTCAGGGCCCAGGGCAGCACTGCTGCTGGGCTTTAATGTTATGTGATAAAAAACCCCACTGACATACTTTTTGTTTTACTGTAAGTTTGTTTACATTTTGTTAAACATTCCACAGTCCACAGCGTTCTTTACTGTACAATGGGGCTGGGGCGCATACATTGTTTGCAAATCGTAATCAAGGCCAAGGTTTGAAATAATCATAGTTTAACGGCATAATCAGTGTAAAGTACCTGTGCTCATGTACTTAAGTACACTTCTGACATACTTTCATTTGTGCTCTACTACACAAAGGCTATATAGATATTGCTACAGTAGATATCTGCTATTTCCAAAAGATTTTTTTGAAAAACTTGAAATGGGACATTCCACATAAAGCATACTTTCACTTTTTTGTACTTTATTTGATTTCAATACTTTTACTCAAGTACATTTTTAATTCCAGACTTTTGCTTTGTAACAGAGTACTTCTATGTCACACTGTTAGTAGTTTTCTATCATTTAGCTGCGGACCGCTGGGTAAATGGACCTTATGAGTGTGTAACTCTGAGAATGGAACCAAATTACCAATTGTACACTCTCAGAGTTAAATTGATTGACATTTCACAACATAAATGGTGTTCCTGGAGACAGTAATGCCAATAAATGAGGATTACACTATGTAGACTAATATAGGCATCAAACAGGCGTTCCTTGCAATAGACCTTTCGGTTAGCCCCGCCCTCTCCCAGACACTTTCCAACCGGGCTCATTCATTCCAATGTAAATATCATGGACACACTTTTCATTCATTTCATTTTTGGAACCAGACCATCAAAATCTCTTTCAAATCCATCAACAAGGCCTGCTGTATGCAGTGGAAAAATGTGTGTGTGACATTTAAAAAACAAAACAATTTATTTATCTATTGGTGGAGAGGTTTGTCTATCACATGTTATGCTTAGCTGTGATTGGATCATAGCAGTTTGGGGAGGGACTTACTGAACGGTCTATTAGAAGGATTATCTTCTCTTATGGGAGTCCCTGGCACATCTTTTCAAACGGAGGTCCACAAGCTAATTCGGGTCAATTTGGGGGGGGGGGGGGGGGGGGGGGGGGGTCCTTCAAAGTTTGGGAACCACTGCATTGTCCAGCAGTGCGGTGGCCTTGCATGCAGCCGTGGTGGTGGTGGGTTCATACACTTGTTGCTGTCCTTGGCTCTCTCTCTCTCTCTCTCTCTCTCTCTCTCTCTCTCTCTCTCTCTCTCTCTCTCTCTCTCTCTCTCTCTCTCTCTGTCTGTGTTGTGTGTTTACTCAGTGGCCTTGATTGCAGACTCCATCGCTGCCCCGCACTCCCTTCCTGCGTTAATCCCCACCTCATTTGTGCCACTTATTTCGTTAGTTCTTTCTTTCTGAGGCGATGAAGGGTGTGGGGCGGTGGCGGAATTCCACCACGACTCTCTCTCTCGCTCTCGCTCTCTCTCTCTCTCTCTCTCTCTCTCTCTCTCTCTGCCTCGGTCTGCTTTGCCCCCAATAGACTATTCTCACAAGGCCCATAATATAAGTGACCCTCCATATCCTGCCGAAAACAAACAACGTCGAGGAGGGCTCCAAAACAAAACGCTTTTGTCTCTGGGGCTATAATTAGCCAGTAAAAGGGGTGGGGGGTGTCCTCACCCCCAACAATTATTCTCTCACAAGCTCTCACAAGACTTATCTGACCTCAGAGAGAGAGAGAGAGAGAGAAAGAGAGAAAGAGAGAGAGAGAGAGAGAGAGCAAAATGAGATCACTATTATTGCCATATATCGGCATTCAGGGACTGACAGAATTCTTTTCTCCTCTTCCTTTATTCCTTTATTCCCTGAGGGTAGAACAGTTGAAATCGAGAATCACCTGTCAGGGCTTGACACTAACACTTGCCCGCTTGCCCGGGGCAAATAAAAAAATGGTCGGGCAAGTGAAGACTGCTACCTGGTTGCCCGATCGGGCAAGTGTGTGACTAAGTTCGCTATAACACAACACAAGATATATTTGGCACGGCAGATCGAGCTGATCTGATTTGATCTCACTAATGTGTCGTCATCCCCGGCCCCTACCGCGCCCGTCCACTGCTGTTCTACGTCACATCATTTAGAGCGACGCCCACCCCGGAAGGTTGACTCCCCCCTCAAGGCCACTGTATGTAACAAGTTAGTCCAGGCTTTCTGTTTTCGCGCAACGCGAACGAAAACGAAAGCCTAGGTGTCGAGGCTAAGTAGAACCTAACTTGCACTTGCACATGGACAAGTGCCTCGGAGACCTTAGTGTCAACCTCTGCCTGTATCTGGCACATTGAGAGCCTGGCTCAGCACTGAATCAGCACTACCTTATTTTTCCCCTGTGATTCAAGGACTGGCTTCCCTGCCTTATGGGGCTGTTTGTGCTGGTTGGAAATCCAATCCCAGCACCTGATTGGCCAACAGCCCTGTCAATCACTTCGACCCCAACGTCGTCTAGAAGGGATCTTAGGGTTTCACATGAACCAATCACCGTTAAGATTGCCACGCCCATCCCAGAAACTGCTGTGGTGGAGAAGGGACTTCAGTCTGAATGATGAAGTGAAACAAAATGATAATTCAGACTGAGGTCAGGCTAGCACATTGACGCTTAGGGTGACCAGATCCCAACTCACCAGATGTGGGACAAACAGTGTGTTTGTGTGGGACAATGTGGGACACATGCTGGGTCGTGTCGGACTGTCACACAAAACAATATAACTGAACCAGGGCCAAAGCAACCAATAACAAACTAATAAAGAAATGTTATCAATGTATCTTCCTCCTAACAAAGACAACTACTGCAAGTGCAAGTGCCCAAAAGGTAGATTGTGATCTACCAGTAGATCACACAGACCATGCAGGTAGATCACAGGACAGTCCCCTAAAATATATAGATCTGTAACTTTTGAGAGTGTTAAAATGAAACCAAATGGACCCGTTTCATTTCACACTCTCAAGAGTTAAATTATATTTAAATTATATTTATACATCTGAATTACATAATTCCACACTATTAGAAAATGGAGAAATGGAGAAATTGAGTTATTTTGACCAACGTTTTGTCGTTTTGCCAGCTCTCTTTCGCAATTGTGGACAAAAACGTGAGCGTTATTAGCTTTGGGTGTAAGAGACTAAACTCAACATCACAAACTGTCAACTCAAACCCCAAATACTGTTTTCAAACGTCAGTAGTAGCATATACAATAAAACCTTCCAATTCTCTCCCCTCTATTTTTCATTATAAGTGCATTATTCTTAAACCCTATAACAGTAAGTAACACCATCACCACTATTTCAAAGTTTCTTGGAAATGAGCCTTGAAATGGATTTTCTTTTTTTGATGTGTAGATCTAGTTGAGCCGGTCATTTTGAAACTAGCTCTCAAGTCAAAAAAGTGTGGGCACCACTGTTGTAGGGGGAGTAGGGAGATTTTGTTCTTAGCAGGTGCGAAGCGACAGGTTTTGAGCTTCTGGATCAGCTGCTTTTGCTGTGTCTTTGAAGGGTCCATGTGTCTGGTCCCCATCATGTGCTGCCATTATGTTAACAGGGGCGGATCTAGGCATGGGGGGGGCAATGCCCCCCTAAATGGCCTGACTGCCCCACCAAACACAATGGCACGCAACCCAAGATATTTCAAATTGCTTATATATAAAATGATTTGAAACACTACTACTGCTAACTAACTAACTACAGCTGTGTCACCACTAAACCAACAGCATTTCATCATTGAAAACAGAAAACTCTCTGAGTCAGACCTTTAGCTTTATGCATGCTGTGTGTCTGTTGCAACTTCAACAACAACTGATGTTATTATTGATGCTTTACTTGACTAATAAAAGTCCTGTAACTGAAAACGGTATACCATACCGTATACCCCCATATACCATTTTCTCTTGCCCCCCCAATTGGGAAATGTTACATCCACCCCTGTATGTTAATTCAAATATTTTTAACTTCTAGCATCATTGTTGTGCACAGAACTTCCTCTCCACACGGCCACACCCTCCACAATGGGCTGGTTGCCATGCCTATTGCTTTGGTCATCTGTAAGCTTCTCTCTAAAAAGCCATCGGTCATCCTTGTAAACAATGGCTAGAAAGTCGGGAAGTTGGTAAATGGTGCATTTACTGTATATAGCGTCTTCATCTAAAGCGTGGCGCAAACCAAGCAAGGCAAATGGTAAATGGTGCATTTATATGGTGCATTTATAGCTTTACATAGATGCATCACATTCACACATTCACACACCAATGGTGGAAGAAAACATGCAAGGCCAGGGCAGATGTAACATTTCCCAATTGGGGGGCAGGAGAAAATGGTATGGTGGCTTCGCCCCCATACCATTTTCAGTTACAGGACTTATATATATATTTTTTTTTTAACTTAAATTTTTATTGATTTTCAAAACATGATGCGTGAGGAAAAAAAAGGAGGGAAGAGAAAAAAAGAGAGAGAAAGGAAAGGGTTTGCCAGACATCGAAATAAACATCAATACATACAAGGAAGTGGACAAAAATAAAAAAGGGAGATACAGGCACATATGGGATATGATAGTATGGTTGGGGGTGTAAAACAAACAAATAAAAAATAAAAAATAGAAAAAAGGGGCTGTCACATGTACAAACATAGACAAACTTATTCTATAGTACATCCATGTATACACAAGTGTCATCATCACATCTATGTCAGCTGTGCCTAGTACTCAGGTATCAGTTCATGTCAAGGGTTCAAGAGTCGTATCCGAGGCATGCTCAATTGAAATTGTTTATATGAGTATATAAGTGCAGTACTTGCACATGCACATATATTCATATACTGCCTACGTATATCCAATTGAAACATATGGTGGGGGAAGGTAAAATCCCTATCCCTCATTTTGGGTATTAATATAAGCAATCCATTTTTTCCATTTTTTTCCAAAAGACTCACATCTCATCCTAAGTTTAGCTGTCATCAGTTCCATATCGTAAATTTCAGACATTATTTGGAGCCAATCCGCTATGATGGGAGGTTCTGTCTGAAGCCATTTACGGGTAATGGCCTTCTACAGGACTTATATTAGGCAAGTAAAGCATCAATAATATCATCAGTTGTTGTTGAAGTTGCAACAGTCACGCAAGCAGCATGCATAAAGCTAAAGGTCTGACTCAGAGAGTTGGGTTCAAACCGGCAACCTTGTGATTACA
This sequence comes from Benthosema pterotum, assembly GCA_039105355.1. Taxonomy (NCBI): domain Eukaryota; kingdom Metazoa; phylum Chordata; class Actinopteri; order Myctophiformes; family Myctophidae; genus Benthosema; species Benthosema pterotum. The sequence goes on from CM076984.1 coordinate 33,298,534, forward strand.
AGGCATCCAGCCACTCTGCCCCTCAGCCACCGCAGCCCTTATTCTCCCAAAAATCCAGAAAAGAATCATTCTCTAAATGTACATGTATTTTATAAAATGTTTTTTCTCTATAAAGCAAACAAATAATGCAGAAATAGAAGTGACACTGTTTGAGCTCAGCTTGGTAACTTACATCTGCTATTTCCACTATTAAGGACTAGGCCATCAGTGCTTAGTGGTTAATAATTCATGATGTCTTCTTATAAGTTTTGCTTCCATGGAGACAGACAGGGTGATACCAGATTTATCTTGTGGGTTTAGAGCTGAAAGCTTTGTGGATCCTGCCCTGCTATACAGTTTTCTCTCTCACCCACCCGCAGGCTTCTGTAGCGCCAGTTCAACAGCCACAGAGACCCCTGCCCTGGCTCTGGGGACCCCTGGGGACCCCTGCCCCCCCCACCCCACACACTTCCTCACTGATCTGCTCCCACAGGCAGAGAGTAGGGACGGGACCATATGAAGATGACATGTCACGACTATGATTAAAGGAGAATTCCACACCAAAACACATTGGACCTCAATCTACTTTGATTCCTGTGACATGATACATAATGTCCTTCATTTTTGTCACAGATGTCCCATTTTCTACATTTCACCATGAGGTCCCCGTCCCCACATCGACGTTGGCAGCAGTTAACATGGCCGCAGGTTGTCTTTATTCTACTGCGGGTATTTCTGTAACTCCAAACTTATTCTTTTCACACACATCACATTTTAATAGTATACTGATAAACACGCTGGTAGAAACTCCTGTCCCATGGGTGCCACCTGAGTTTTTAAAAGCCATAGTGGTCCAATTATCTTGTAGTGAGTGGCTTGATATGATGTGTTAACTGTTCCCAACATTGTCACTGGGACAGGGACCTCATGGTGAAATGTAGAAAATGGGACATCTGTGACAAAAATGAAGGACATTATGTATCATGTCACAGGAATCAAGGTAGATTGAGGTCCCATGTGTTTTGGTGTGGAATTCTCCTTTAACTATATTATTGCAATAATCAGATATATCTCCAAATGAGTGGTCCAGTTGTTATTTTGTGGGGAAAAAAAAAAAAAAACTCTTTGGCTTTAACTTCATGGCTGTTTCCCGTACCCCAAAATAAGCTGAGTATGGGCCTATGGGATGTTAATCAAGATGTTGCTATATATTCTCTCTCCGCCATGTCAATGGTGTGTTGACACTCACACTTTCACATTTTGGTTCAGCAGTGCTTCAGCCATAAACCGTGTGCCACACCGCAACCTTTTAAGACAACTGAATCACTTGCTAAACCAAAAGTGAAAGTGTGAGTGTCAACAGACTATTGACATAGTGGAGAGAGAATATATACATAGCAAAAACATTGCATTTTGTAGCGATGAAAATAGGTGCATTTGAACAAAACCCATTAGCCCCATTCTAAGCTTATTCTGGGGTAGGGGAAACGGCCATTAAGGAGTGCCTTCACTAAATAACAACTGGACAACGTTTTTTTGGGAACATATCTAATTTTCAATTACACCATAAAATTTCTGCGATGCCATTATCATGGGTGTGATAACATTTTGAGATGGGCACTAACTAGCCTGACCCTTCCAATGCAAGGCTTTCGAAATTACGGCATACAGTATGCTACATATTATGGCCAAGTCTAAGGACTTTTAATCTTGGTTTAGGGCTTACAGCACTCCTGTAAACAAACATCGACAACATGGAATGCCGTGATGTGGCCAATATAAAATACGTCCTTGGTGGCTGCTATGGCTTTATACAAACTGTACAATTACAACAGCAGACTGCGTTCATGTTTCCTGGTTATGTACACACTACACAGTGGGCGATCCCCACTGCTTCACCTCACACGACGAGGGTGATTTCTCTTTTCTGTGCTATCACAATAAACTCTACTACTGATTATTGTTCCATCCCTATAGCACAGGGAGGAGGCCCCTGCCTGAGCTCAGTGTTGCCAACTTGGCGCATTTGTCGCTATATTTAGCGAGTCTTTTCCAGACCCACCTTACCTAGCGCCAACATGTGTGAGAAACTCCTGGCGGAAAATCTAGTGGCGAAATTAGTTGACAGGCGCCAGAGATAAACCAATTTTCCTCCTATGATATGAGAGTCCTCCTTCCTTCCTAGAAAGGACCATTGGTAACCAAATGGACCCTTACGGGTCCATTTGGTTTCATTTTACGCTCTCAAGAGTTAAATTATATTTAAACACCTGAATTACCTAATTTTCAAGAATCTACACAGTTAGTAAAATTGCTATTTTCACCGACATTTTGCCAGTTATTTGTCCTAAATTACTCAGAGACTAAACTCAACATCAAATGGTGGTCGTCCGTGGCTAAAAATGCAGAATAATAATTAGTGGGCCCTGGTATGAAAATGGTTAAAACCCCACTGCTCTAGCGCATTCTAGTGCATTTTGGAAGTGCCAATAGTCCCCTGCCTGACACCCCTGCTGGGGTATAGGCCGCCGACAAGGGTCCTCCAGAGTTCTCGGTCACTGGCGTTCTTTTCCATCTGCGACCAGGTGTATCCCAGTCTCTTGCGGTCTGCCTGGAGATCTCTCCGCCAGTTGTTTTTGGGCCTGCCTCTGTTCCTCCTTCCTTGCGGGTTCCAGGACAGAGCCTGTCTGGTCGTGTTTGACACCGGCTTCTGCAGCGTGTGCCCGATCCATCTCCACCTTCTTTGTCCAATCTCATCTGCTACGGGGACTTGGTCAGTTTCCATCCACAGGTTGTTGTTGCTGATCTTGTCTGGCCCATGGAGTGCCACTAGTGCATTTTGGATTTTGGCAGTTGGCAACACTCCCTGGCCTGCCCTGCCCTGCCCTGGCTGCTCTCTCCCAGGCAGAGTGGATGTTTCTAGCCATCATGGACACGGTCCCTGGCTGCTACAGACCCCGCAGGGCACTCTCTACAATACAGGCCCTGGACAGGCTCCTGAGAGAGAGAGAGAGAGAGAGAGAGAGAGAGAGAGAGAGAGAGAGAGAGAGAGAGAGAGAGAATAGCCAGGGAGCCAGACACCCAAAATCAGAGACCCAGGCAGGGGTGAATCCAGGCATAGGCATGGGGGGGGACAATGTCCCCTTATATGCCCAGACTGCCCCACCAAACGACATTGGATGTTCCCAAGAACGCCTCCTGAATGCATTGGATTGAATGGTGGTGAATGGGACAAAGTCAGCAAACGGGAGAGAAACGGGTATGAAAATGGTTTTCAACCATTTTCATACCAGGGCCCACTAATAGGTGTAGGCATGCGTAATTTCACGGTAGGAAAATGACGACTGCGGTATCGATGGTCCGGGAGTTAATCATTTCGGGCCTGTGGCTCCCAGGCTAGAGAGAGAGAGAGCTGCAGTCAGTCAGTGTTGCCTCAGAAGGCAGGAAGCAGCTTGTGTGAGAGGAGCAGCCCAGTGGTCAAGGGTGTGGGAGGAGGGGATGCATGGGAAAAGGGGGATTTCCTCATATCGCTGCTGCCGCCGGGCAAAAACCTCCTATCTCCATAATTCAACCTTTTTCTTTGTTTTTGTTTCCCCCCTCTTTTGTCATTAGCCTATGCCCTATACTTCATTTGTGTTGGACAAAGCTAGTGAACACATGTAGCACATCTACACACTCACAGTGGGGATCACATTATTGCGACGCGTTAAGAAAGTTTGTGACAATTAATAGTTTAGGACATACAAGGTTTCCTATCCCATCCGACGGTGAAGATAACATGGCACTGGATCAGGACACTTTTCAAAAGGTTTAATCCATGTTTACATTTGGAGCTCTATGCAGTAGTCCTCAAAACTTCTTCATGTCAAGGACCCTTGAATTGATATATATATATTTGGCCCCCATCTGACAATGTTTTGTCTGCAAAAAACTCTGAACTAAGCAAGTTTTGTAATCTTAAATCTAGACTTTTAGTATGATTGCTCTTTTTTTTTTTTAAAGAAGGATATACTAACCAAGAGCAAGTTGTATAAGATTATCAACCTTGTTTTTAGAACATATTTCTTATTACAAGAATTCTTACCAAGTACAATTCACTCACCCCATGGACAGATTATTTTGCTTATTTTCTAGTGTAATAGTACTTGAAACAAGCAAAATAATCTGTCCGTGGGGTAAGTCCGTGGGTAAGATGAATATTTTAACTCTTGAGAGCGTAAACGTGAAATCCATTTGGTTTCATGTTTACACTCTCAAAGAGTTACATCTGGTTAACGAACTCTCCATATTTAACTGGAACTCTCTCAAGGACCACTCTCTCAAGGACCACCAGTCAGAGTCAGCCAAAGGGCCGCATTTGGCCCCCGGGCCGTATAATGCCCAGGTATGACCTAGCCAGAGGGAGTCACTGGAGGCATCCTTACTAGAGGTGAACCACCTCAGCTGGCTCTTTTCCAAGCAAAGAAACAGCAAGTTTTTACCATGCGACTGAACTTCTCACCCTATAGCTCTAAGGGTGATAGATGCCAGCCACCTGTCTGAGAAGACACATTTTCAGCATGGGCGGATCTAGGCATGGGTATGGGGGGGGGGCAATGCCCCCCTAAATGCCCAGTCTGCCCCACCAGACCATACATGATGGCATGCAAAACAACCCAAGATATTTCAAATTAAAGTGCTTATATTTAAAGGTAGGGGAAGTGATTTCACTTTTGTCAGATATCACCCAAAAAATATTTTTTTCTGTTAAAATGCTCTATTATAAGGTGTGGAAAACACATATGGAGTTTCCCCCTCCCCCACGTTAGCAGAGGAGCTAATAAAAGTTCCCCAGGTCACCACAATTCTCCTCCAATCAGGAGCGAGCAGCAGGTTCACATAGTGTAGCTACTGTTGGGGGCCCCTAGTGCACCAGGCTGGTACTACACCATGAATTTCAAATCACTTCCCCTACCTTTAAAATGATTTGAAACACTACTACTGCTAACTAACTACAATTCTGTCACACTAAACAACAGCATTTCATCATTGAAAACAGAAAACTATGAGTCAGACCTTTAGCTTTATGCATGCTGCGTGTCTGTTGCAACTTCAATGTTATTATTGATGCTTTACTTGACTAATAAAAGTCCTGTAACTGAAAATGGTATGGGCGCGGCTTCATCGCCCGTGGCGCGAAGCGACACGGGCGATGAAGCGCCCCCCATACCATTTTCTCTGCCCCCCCCCCCCCTCCCAATTGGGAAATGTTACATCCGCCCCTGATTTTCAGCCACCTGGATCTGTCATGATGAGACACTATCAGTAAAGCCAGCTATTCCTGTTTAGTGTGCAGGCATTTGGCCATGCAGTCCCCTGATTATTATGCATTCAGACTGGGCTTGAACGGTTACAAACTGGTCCGATGGGGTTCTTAAAGACTGAATTATAAAGGTTATACTGTAAACTGGTCAGATTGGGCTCGCTGCATGGAGAGAGACCGGTCTGGATATCCTCAGGGGTCTGTAGCCTCTCAGCACAGGGCAATATCCATGAATATGACATCCCATACATGCCAGACTACCAATCAATCAGTCAGCAAGGCTATCCTATAGTGAGCTGGAGCCTGGAGTCAGTGCTGTCTGCAGTTTCATGAATCTGTCTGCAGATATTCATGTACTCTCCCTGGCACATGGGCGCTCCATGCCAAAAATAGCCTAACTGTCGGCCCGTTATTGTTCATTTGTAGATCTGTTCTTCTGTTGTTGTTGTTGTGGCGAACAACCCCCGGGGGCATGGCGTGGCACTACGGCCACTGCGGCCAACGTTACATAATACAGGGCTTGACACTAAGGCACTTGCCCGCTTGCCCGGGGCAAGTAAAAAAAAATGGTCAGGCAAGTGAAGACTGCTACCTGGTTGCCCGATCGGGCAAGTGTGCAACATAGTGCACTATAACACAACACAAGATAAATTTGTCTATCCACAATTCCAGGCTGGATTTGGGAAACAAAACAGGCAAATTAACATACACATCAAAATGACCATTAATCTTCTACATTCTCTAGTTGTGTAGACCTGGTCTAATTAAGATGATGAATTTTAACTCTTGAGAGTGTAAAAATGAAACCAAATGGACCCGCAAGGGTCCATTTGGTTTCATTTTTACGTTCTCAAGAGTTACATCTGCAAAATTTACAATATATTTTTGGGGGGCAAGTGACCATGTGCTGAGGGCAAGTAGAACCTGACTTGCACTTGCCCGATGGGCAAGTGCCTCCGAGACCTTAGTGTCAACCCCTGTAATAGCATCACTTTAACCACTATTATTCATTGAATATATATTGTATAGTCGATGTAGCCTACCAGCTCATAGTGCAGCGATAATACGAGCATGAGCTTGTAGATTTGCTATGTTCAAAACATTTTCCTTTTTCTTAACAACACAAATCTTGTGTATCTGGGAGGGTGGGAACTTCTTTGCTGGGCCAAAAATATTGGGAGTGTAGGTTATTGTGTAGGTTATTGTGAAATTCAGTTTTCATTTGAAGGTGGTCCTTATATGACATACATGAATGTTTGAGAACCACATGTGTGTTGCTGTGCAATACTACCACTACTATAGTATGTAATGCATACATGAGGCTTCATTTACTGTCTGTGTCTTTAAAGCCAAGTCGTGCAGAGGCAGAGAGAGAGAGAGAGGGAGAGAGAGAGCGAGAGAGAGAGAGAGAGAGAGAAAGAGATGAGAGAGAGAGAGAGAGAGAGAGAGAGAGAGAGAGAGAGAGAGAGAGAGAGAGAGAGAGAGAGAGAGAGAGAGAAGAAGGAGAGAGAGAGAGAGAGAGAGAGAGAGAGAGAGAGACTATAGCTTACTAAAGAAGGGAGTGAGGGGAGGAGGGATAGAGAGGGGGTCTCTCTCTCTCTACTCTACAGTGCTGTGCACCAGCAGGCTGTATAGTCAGTCAGCACAGAGCTGTCGCAGAGATAGCATTACAGGAGCGTGTGGCTTCGCTGAATTCGTGAAGGAACATGCACTTAAATACAGTATAACCGGTGTGGCTTCTTCATTATTGTTATTATTATTACCCGGGATTGAAATGCGGAATATACACAACACAAGACACTGATCCTCAAGAAGCACAACGTACGTACGCGTGTGAAGGAAGCCGAAGGGGTGATTTATAAATGGATGGACAGAAGGAGAGACATATTATCATTACACACGGAATTATTATCAACCTGTCAGCCGGTGAGAGGAGCATATAATGGGCAACACGACACCTAAACCTCTGATAGGTAAGATTTAATAAGAGTCACATCACTGTCTGGTTTAACTCAATCGCCTGCTTGCTGTGACAGCGTATTGCTATACGCCGCACGCGCGGGTTTAATTGCTGCGTTTGAGGAGAAAAAAAGGCGCATTAAAACCCAAGCGTGGCTTTATTTTGCACGCGTGGTTAAAGATGTTGACGACTTTGTTTTGTGGTGGTGGTCCGTAGCTGTTGTTGACTGCTGTTGTTTGGTCGTTAAAGTCGTGTGGACTACATGTAATGGATCAGACAACTGTGTCTCTGCTGCTGCTGCAGCAGCCACGCTGACGCGCCATGCGCTTCGTGCGTAATTCTCCGCGATAATGTCACAAAAATCCTGTATTATTTATGCATGCAGTGGTTTTCGACCTTTTTCATACCAGCCAGGGCCCACTATTTATTCAGCATTTGAGCGAAGGACCACCATGTGATATTTTAGCCCCCAAAACTAATGATTTATTTTGCATTTGTCTACAATTCCAGCTGGATTCGGGGAACAAAACAGTCAAACATATAGATTCACATAATTTAACTCTTGAGAGTGTAAACATGAAATCAAATGGACCCTTGCGGGTCCATTTGATTTCATGTTTACGCTCTCAAAGAATTGCATCTGGTTAACCAACCGCCCGTCATTTATCCTTGGGACCACTTGGAATCCTCTCAGGGACCACGTGGTCCCGGACCACCTGTTGAAAACCCCTGTTTATGATTTAGATTCAGAATCGGATTTTTTATATCCTGCTGCCTGCTGCCGATTGTGAACGTTTGAACTTTCATTGTCAAGGACCCCCCCATGGGAAGTAGTTTGTGCAGGGAGTGGCGTTGTGGAGGACCCCTATAACAGTACTTTTCACCCTGTTTGACACCAGGCCCAATATTTATTCAGCATTTGAGCCACGGACCACCATTTGAGAGGGACATTTTAGCCCACAGACCCCCAAACTAACTATTTTTTGCTTTTGCCACAATACCAGAGTAGTACCAAGTAAACATAGAATCAAATAATAACCATTAATCTTCTACATTCTCTAGTTAGACTTGGGGCTTGGGGGTAATTCGTTATGATGAATATTTAACTCTTGAGAGTGTCAATATGAAACCAAATAGACTCGCAAGGTCCATTTGTTTTCATGTTCATTTAGCTGGGGACCACACTGGAACCTCTCAAGGACACTGGTGGTCCCCGGACCACTGTTGAAAACCACTGCTGCTGCCCTATAATAAACAATTTAACATATGAACACTTTTCACTTGTTTTGGCCCACTCCCAAGATTGTTAATAGCAAACATGCTTGCGGGTAAAGTAGTGACTGTATATTATCTATAGGGTTATCTAAAGTAGTTCAACTGGTTTTGACGCTCCTTAAGCGCATATATACTGTAATTAATTTAACTGTTAGAGGGGAGGGGACCACTTGGAACCCTCGCCAGGGACCCCCTGGCTTGTTGGCTGCATGGGGGGGTCCCCGGACCCCACATTTAGAACTACTGATTTAGCAGAGTTTGTGAAAAGAAGTGTTTCACAAGATATAGGGAGCCATTTTAAATTAAAGTGGAATCCCACCCATTTTCAAAAAAATCCTGAGAGGGTACAAATGTGAACCAAATGGACCTGCTCCATTTGTACCCTCTCAGGAAAAATGGGTCTGAAAGAAAAATCATTAACATGGTGAAATACATCTTGATGATGTCATCAGATGTACTGTATTTGTTAATGATTGTTTTCAGACCCCCATTTTTAGGAAATACAGAATTGGAACTTTTTTTTATCATGTCCACACACAACATCTCTAAGGTATATTAAATGACATATTAAAATGTTGAAAATGGGTGGAGTTCCCCGTTAATTAAGTTCAGAATGGACAGTCATTTTTGATTGATTGATTGATAGATTGATGCAGCCTATGGATTGATTGAATCCATTAGAAACAACAAATGGAAACATCACATACATGTACATCTAACATCTCGCACAGACATCACATGTCACTGGTTCCCAAATTGGGGTTCAGTCAGAGACCCCTAGGGCCCCTAGAGAGGGTTCCAGGGGGTACCCTTGCAGCTACATGATCCAAGTGGACCCTTTTCTTGTTCTTCTTTTGGTCACTCAGAAAATGTACAATTGGGTCCATTCGTATCCAATTATACACTCTCAGGGTCAGGGGCGGATGTAACATTTCCCAATTGGTGGGGGCGTGGCCAGGAGAAAATGGTATGGGGGCGGGCTTCATGAAGTCGCACCCATACACCATTTTCAGTTACAGGACTAAGGATT
>CM076984.1:33308579-33436079 GCA_039105355.1 Benthosema pterotum
GTCTGTATAGCCTGAGCTCTTTTGAAAAAGATATACTGTACGTCAGACGGTGTCATGACCCGGATGATGCGTCAAAGAGAACAATGCCTGGGGGTCCCCGAGACCCCACTTTATGAGAAGCTCTAGGCCAGGGGAGCTCAACCAGTAGATCGGGATCTACCGGTAGATCTCGGCCTGATCACAAGTAGATCTCGGGAGATGTGGGGGGAAAGAAAAAAAATGGGGTGGAAAAGAAAAAAAGAGCGATTTTCGTGTGTGTGTGCGCCATTGTATTTGCAATGGCAGTGTTTGTCCAAGTTTGTTGTACTTATGTTGTACTGTTGTAGGCCTATTTATGACAAGTCTGTTGTGCTTTAGGCTTATATGGACATAAAGTAAAGTGGTAAAACAAAGTAGTGTTGTGTTGTTGTGAAGTTACTGCAGGCTGGCAACGATGCGTGTGGTTTGAAATGTTGATATTGGACTGGTAGATCCCGGAGGGGTTGGCTGCTGAAAAGTAGATCTTGGGTCAAGAAAGGTTGGCTCCCCTGCTCTACAGCGAGACATTAATCTGAGGTCGGGCCTTTAGTGCTGATCAACTGATAAATGATCACATAAATCAGCCGCCATGCAGAGAAAAGAGATTGCACAAGCCGCGGTGCCGGTGTCGTGTCACAGCCGAACATGATGCTGCAAAACTATGAAAGCAGGTCACTTGTTCTTCCATCAGACAAAAGCCAGCTCTGACGCAACTTTGTGCCGGAAACTTAAAACCACAAGAAATGCTGCTTTTCACAATCTGCCTTGTGTGTGTTTTTTTGTGTAGCAGCAGCCATGGGATGATGGAAAGGCCTAAGGGTGGAGACAGCAACACAGCCAAATTAAAATGGCTTAGGTTTACAACACTGCACTGTCCAAGAACAACGTTTTTTCCCCTCTTATTCAGGTGTCAAGCAGGGGCGTATCTAGGCATGGGCAAGGGGGGGGGGGGCAATGTCTACTGCTACTAACTAACTACAGCTGTGTCACCACTAAACCAACAGCATTTCATCATTGAAAACAGAAAACACTCTGAGTCAGACCTTTAGCTTTATGCATGCTGCGTGTCTGTTGCAACTTCAAAAACAACTGATGTTATTATTGCTTTACTTGACTACTTGTTATTAATGCTTTACTTGACTAATAAATGTCCTGTAACCGAAAATTGTATGGGGACGGCTTCATCGATGAAGCCGCCCCCATACCATTTTCTCTTGCCCCTCCAACATGTTCTCTTGCCCCCCCCCCCAAATGGGACATGTTACATCGCCCCTGGTGTCGAGATGAGTAACTGTTTGCACAGAGATTTGTTTGTTTGTTGTTGCATTCCCAAGACAACAAATAGACGATCAGTGTCCAGGGCCGGGCAGAGAGCCCGAGTGAAAGCCCAGAAAAGGGCACATGATGGGCACACAATGAGGCAGGTACAAAACCATGGTACAAAAGCCTTCCCTCCCCACCTGAACATGCCTAACTGGCAAATAGGCCTACTCAAAGAGCATAGGAATGGAGCTCCATAATAACCGATGGACCCAAAAAATTAGATAACAAGACTTATTGAGACACGTTATGAATAAGCTTTGGGCTTACAGTATCAAGCCTGTTACTGAAAAAAACAGTTTTGAACCTTACTACTAGGTTGTACTACCATGATCTATTTTATTTTTGCTAATTAATTAATTTTCCTATAGAGAATTAGGGAATTACTGTATATAGAATTATGTACATAGAGAATTACTGTATTTGAAGGCCCTAGTAAATATAGTACTCTTTTTCAGATTATATTGTCACCGTCTTTGCGCCAAACAAATTTAAAAAAAAAAATCACCCACAGGAACGACCCCTACAGAGTCACTGTGTAGGGGTCTTGGGGGGGGGGGGGGGGGGGTCCTTTGGAACATTCAGAATGCCAGGAGCATGCCCAGGGGACTGGCTGTGGCCCCATGTACAGAACAGTGAGGAAATGGCAGAGTATACTGTAGTGTACTCTGGGCCACATTACTTTGTGTTGTACTCTACTAGCCATAGGTGCTTTAGGTGGGGTCAGTTACAGAGTTGCAGTGTTGTTGCAGCTTTTCATACTGGAACAGACAAACGGACGGACAGACACGGAGACACGGAGACCACGCCAGGGGCGGATGTAACATTTCCCAATTGGGTGGGCAAGAGAGAAAGCAAGCTGCCGCACCCATACCCATTTTCAGTTACAGGACTTTTATTAGTCAAGTTAAAGCATGCATACACACAGCATGCACAAAGCTAAAGGTCTGACTGAGAGAGTTTTCTGTTTTCAATGATGAAATGCTGTTGGTTTCATGGTGCCAAAATTGTACAGTAGTTGGTAGCAGTAGTAGTGATTCAAAACATTTAACGTATAAGCACTTTAATTTGAAACATCTTGGGTTGTTTTGCATGGCATCGTGTTTGGGGGTACATACATACAGTACACACACTCGGGTCTTCCGTGTGAAAGTCCAACATCTTAACCACCAGACCAAATTAAGGGACATCCCTTTGGCCCAGACACTAGACTGTGGAGGCATCACAACAGAGGCTGTGGCCACTGCTACACTCACCTCCCTTTTGACCTCCTTCCACAGGGAAACCCAACCCGGGTCACGGCACCACTGTAATGCCTGCATGGGGAATCAAACTTGGGTCTCCCATGTGAAAGTCCAACATCTTAACCACCAGACCAAAGGGACATAAATCTTTTTGGTCCAGGGACAGATACTAGACTTTACAGCCCATCACAACAGAGCAGGGGTTTTCAACAGGTGGTCCAGGGGCCACCAGTGGTCCCTGAGAGGATTCCAGGTGGTCCCCAGGCTAAATGATGGAAAGTTGGTTTACCAGATGTAACTCTTGCGAATGTAAAAATGAAACCAAATGGACCCTTGCGGGTCCATTTGGTTTCATTTTTACACTCTCAAGAGTTAAAATATGCACCATCTGAATTAGCATACTTAATTAAGAAGTCCACACCGTTTGGTTGCAAAATCCAAGCTGGAATTGTGGACAAAACCAAAGGAATCCTTTAGTTTTAGGTCTTTGGGGTGAAAATGTCATCAAGTGGTGGTCCGTGGTTAAAATGCTGAATAAATGGTGGTCCCTGGTGTCAAAAAGGTTGAAAACCCCTGCAATAGAGGCTGTAGCCACTGCTACACTGCGTAGGGGAAGTTGTTCTGTCACTTTAAAACACTGGTGGGCAATTATTTTTCCCAAGGGGCCAAATTACATAAAATATTGTGGAGGGCCAAGACTGAAGGCTGAACTAAAGTCTGTGTAATATTAATTTAATTTCAAGATAAAAGTAAGAGTAAGACCAACCATTTTGACACCAGGGCCCTCAATTTATTCAGTATTTGAGCCACAGACCACCATTTGATGACATTTTAGCCCCACAGACCCCAAAACTAAAGATTTCTTTTGCTTTTTGTATACCCAATTCCATGCAGGTTGGATTTCACAAACAAAACAAGCAAACATAGATCAAAAAAATGACCATTCGTTTACATTCTCTGGCTAATTAAGATGAATATTTTAACTTTTGACAGTGTACACATGAAACCAAATGGACCCGCAAGGGTCCATTTGGTTTCATTTTTACGCTCTCAAAGAGTTACATCTGGTTAACCAACTTTCCATATTTAACTGGAACTCTCTCTCTCTCGAGAAACACTGGTGGTCCCGGACCACTGGTTGAAAACCACAGTACCCTTTCACGGTCCGGTCAGAGTCAGCCAAAGGGCCGCATAATGCCCAGGTATGCTTTAAAAAGTAGGGTCAATAAGGACCGGGCTTGATAAGCCTGCTGGATAAGGTGATGGTTATCACTAAGAGCCTACACAAGCTCCATCCTTATCAAAGAGTGTCCTATGCTAGGGGGCACAGTGGTGCAGAGTTTGTCAATGGGCACTGGTGGCGTGGTCAAGGGGCGGATCTAGGCAAGGGCATGGGGGGGGGGGGGGGCAATGCCGCCCTAAATGCCCAGTCTGCCCCACCCACCAAACTTGATGGCACGCAAAACAACCCAAGCTATTTAAAAATTAAAGTGCTCATATTTAAAATGATTTGAAACACTACTACTGCTACTAACTAACTACAGCTGTGTCACCACTAAATCAACAGCATTTCATCATTGAAAACAGAAAACTCTGAGTCAGACCTTTAGCTTTATGCATGCTGCGTGTCTGTTGCAACTTCAACAACTGATGTTATTATTGATGCTTTACTTGACTAATAAAAGTCCTGTAACCAAAAATGGTATGGGTGCGGCTTCATCGACCGTGGCGCGAAGCGACACGGGCCGCCTCCAGTTGTTGCCGCCACTGGTGTGTGAATGTTGGAAGTGAGAGTGCTGCACATTGACTGTTCACCGCTTCACATCCCAATGTGTGAATGAATGGACCATTGTAAGCACTTTGAGGAGTTCTATGCACTTAAACGCTATAAAAATGCAATCCATTATTATTATTATTGTCTCCACCATAAGGTGGTGACTATGTTTCGTCCGTCCGTCTGCGCACGCGTCCGTCCGTCTGTCCACGCGTCCATCTATCCCAGGGGTCGGCAACCCAAGATGTTGGAAAGAGCCATTTTTGACCCAAAATTAAATTCAAAAATGTCTGGAGCTGCATTTTATTATTTTTTTCCTGAGAGTGTGCAAATGTGAACCAAATGGACCCTGGCGGGTCCATTTGGTTCCATTTGCACACTCTCAGAACAAAAAGGTCCTCAAAGAAAAATCATTAACATGGTGAAACACAACCTTTCTTCAGAAATGGAGTTTTACAGAACTCCATTTCTAGTCCACACAACATCTCTAAGGTATATTAATGACATAGTAAACTGAGTAAACCTTTGAAAATGGGTGGTTCAGATTGAAAGCTCCACCTCTGATAACTGCTGGGCTTTTTTGACATGGCCAAGTGCTACTTTAACTGTCAACTGTCAGACAGCGCAACGCGTTTTGGGTGACTGAAGTGTTTATATTATTTTGGTTTGGATCACCCCAGTGTGTGTATGTAATAATGCTACAGCCACTGAGCCACTAGGGCTGTGTTCTAGAGCCGCATGCGGCTCCTGAGCCGCAGGTTGCTGACCCTGATCTATCCACACCTATTACGTCACCCTGCGGGTGATGTAACAGTTGCCGGCAGGGGTGAAACATAGTCACCGCCAGTCTTCACCCTCACCTTCACCTGACCGCTTACAGTAGTCAGGTAGTCAGGTGACGTAACAGCCCTGTGAGGGTGACTGTTGCCCTCACAGGGTGACGTGACTCGAGGCGGTGGAGACATGCACCCCTAAGGGCCGCAGGTCTAGTTATTATTATGCGTTCCTTCCATGTGCTACGCCCAACGGTGGAAACTCTCTCGTCAAGAAGTGGCTTGGACTGCACATTGCACAATAAATGCGACTTGGAGGTGCAATCATCTAAAAGAAAAAAACAAGTGTTGTACAGAATTTAAAGGCTCTCATACCGTGTCTCCTCAAATTATTGGATTAGGAATGCAACAAAAAGACAAAACAAAAATGAATTAAAGTCCTAATGGGCTGTGAAATTGAACTTGGGTGAACTATTCTTTCTACGGGGAGGGTTACAGAGAGTATAATACCCAGAAATTTAATTCTGGTCTCCTGTTGGAAAGCCAACATTTTAACCACTAAAGGGAAATTGGAGGGGGAACATTTTGCACTTTTGGTCATCAGGCAGAGTGTCTGAGCCAACACTGCTACACTGGCATTATAGCAAAGTAAAATGGCCTAAATGCAGGGGCAGATCAAGGCTTGGGCATGGGCCCAGACTGGGCATTTATTGTACATAATGCTAGTCAGTCAGTGTTATTTTAAAGGTCATTACAATAGCTTACACAGTAGCCACTGTAGTTGCAGAGATTTAAAACAAAACAGAATTAAAACAAAATGGGGTGTGCAGGTATAATATAAATGTTTTCACTCATAGTTAAGTCATATTTTAACAGGAGTATTAATGTTGAGGTTGAGTTATACCACTGAAGTTCATTCAATGCGTATCCCTTATTAAAAATGTCTACCCCTCTGCTCTGCCCCCAAAACTAACTATGGTGAATGATGGCGCCACAAAATGAAATTGCACCCGCCTGCAAACCCTGTGATGTGACAAATAAGACTGATTCAGTTTCTGTAATCAGAAAGCTTTATTATGAATCCCTTCCCTGGCTCAATGCTCTGTGCCTTTTCCTACTTGTGCGCTACGCCAAAACACTGTCATATTATGTCAGAGGGAGAGAGAGAGAGAGAGAGAGAGAGAGAGAGAGAGAGAGAGAGAGAGAGAGAGGAGAGAGAGGAGAGAGAGAGAGAGAGAGAGACAGAGAGATAGAGAGGGACAGAGAGAGACTGAGGGAGGTAGACAATGTATGTGTATGACTCTACGTTTTAACGGCGGGCGATGGACCAACAACGTCGCCCGATATCAGCGACGCAGACGGTCATTACCGTAAATTCTCGATTAGAATGGCATGCAAAATGAGTACCGTAAACGACGGTGCTGTGGAGGAGGAAGTGGGGCGGAACTAGGAACCAAACTGTGCCGAATGGTTCGAGGTCGAGGGGAGGGGGGGGGGGCAGCACTTGGCTCTGATTGGTTATCCCCGGCCAAACGTCGCCCACCCACATTGGCCGACGTCGCCTGTTCTGCTGCTGTCGCCCGAATCGGCCGCTCCCATAGACAAATAATGGATGTCGGCCGACGTTGCTTGTCCATCGCCCGCCGTTAAAACGCACTGTTAGAAGCGGGAAGAACAACAGGAGGGATGATAATATAACTCAGCGGTGTCAAACTCATACAGAGTGGGCCAAAATTTAAAACTGAACAAAGCCGCCGGCCAAGTTTGAACAAACTAACCTTTTAAAGGTGAGTTCAACCCTTTTTCAATTTTTTCCTGAGAGGGTACAAATGTGAACCAAATGGACCCGCTAGGGTCCATTTGGTTCACTCTCAGGAAAAATAGGTCCGAAAGAAAAATCATTAACATGGTGAAATACATCTTGGTGATGTCATCAGATGTATTTCACCATGTTAAAGATTTTTTCAGACCTCCATTTTTAGGAAATACAGAATTGGGGGAACTTTTTTTATCATGTCCACACAACATCTCTAAGGTATATTAATGACATATTAAAATGTCGAAAATGGATGGTCTTCCCCTTTAATTTGATAATGTCTCAAGGGCCAAATGAAATTACACGGCGGGCCAAATTTGGCCCGCGGGCCAGAGTTTGACACCCATGATACAACTGGTAATCATATGGCAGCGCTACCTCTATCATGGTGGGGGTAAGTCTATGGTTTTCAACCAAAGTGGTTCCAGGTGGTCCCTGATCTAAATGACGGAGCGTCGGTAACTCATTTTGGTTTCATTTTACAGCTTCAAGAGTTAAATTAAAATGTCTAAATTACAAGAGGTCTACACAATTATAGAGAACATAGAGGAGTTGTTATCAGTGTTTACCTGTTACAGTATCTCTGCTTAATGGTTTGGGACTGACAGGCTAAATGTCATTAAATGGTCTTTTGATGGCTCATATGCTGAATAAATAATGGAGCTTGACATGAAAAAGCTTGAAAAACGGGTTTAGTGATGTTTCGAAGCAATTTGGAGCCCTAGGCAAGATTTTCCCTGATTTGGTAAGGGGAGGTTTCAGGGAAAATCTCCTGTAAAATGGCTCCCGCAAGGTATGAAATTATGAACTATTTTTAAACTAAATAACATATTATACTGTATGTGTTTTAAATGTTCAATTCTAGTCACCCAATTCTAGTCGGGGAGGTCGCCCCCCTCCCCTCATGGTCCCCCCTCCCCTCATGGTGCCCGGGCCTAGGCAACTGTTTGCAATCTTTTATGGATCAAGGCTCACTTGATTTGAGTGAGTGAGTGAGTGAGTGAGTGAGTGAGTGAGTGAGTGAGTGAGTGAGTGAGTGAGTGAGTGAGTGGTGAGTGAGTGAGTGAGTGAGTGAGTGAGTGAATGAATGAGTGGTTTAGTTTCTGTTTGTTTACAGCAGGGGTTTTCAACAGGTGGTCCAGGGACCACCAGTGGTCCATGAGAGGGTTCCAGGTGGTCCCCAGCTAAGTTGTTTAATCAAAGGTAACTCTTGAGAAAGTAAAAATGAAACCAAATGGACCCTGGCGGGTCCATTTGGTTTCATTTTTACACTCTCAAGAGTTAAAATGTACATCATGCGATTAGTCCAAATCTACACAACTGGAAGATTAATGGTCATGGACAGAAGCAAAAGAAATCTTTAGTTTTGGGGTTTGTGGGTCTAAAAATCCTCAATTGGTGGTCCGTGGCTCAAATGCTGAATAAATGGTGGGCCCTGGGATGAAAAAGGTTGAAAACCACTGGTTTACAGCGAACCAAAACACAATTGTGTGGACCGACAACAACAGAAATCATCATCAGAAATGTACATTATGTACAGCAGGGGTTTTCAACAGGTGGTCCGGGGACCACCAGTGGTCCTTGAGAGGGTTCCAGGTGGTCCCCAGGCTAAATGATGGAAAGTTGGTTAACCAGATGTAACTCTTGAGAATGTAAAAGATGAAACCAAATGGACCCGCAAGGGTCCATTTGGTTTCATTTTTACACTCTCAAGAGTTATGAATCATCTAAATTAGCAACACTTAATTAAGAAGTAGAAATACAGCCTGGAATTGTGGACAAAAGAATTCTTGAATTCTTTAATTTTAGGTCTTTGGTGTGAAAATGTCCTCAAATGGTGGTACGTGGCTCAAATGCTGAATAAATGGTGGTCCCTGGAGTCAAAAAGGTTGAAAACCCCTGATGTACAGTATATAGAAACAACTCAACGCAAAAGATCCAAAACTGATGGCGGAAAGTAAGAATAGGAATAAGCTGTTGCAAATAATGAGTCAATGGGATTGCATTAATTTGGTTGATTAATCTGATTAAAAATTTTAACGCAATCAATTCACCTGCACACACACCGACTCAACTCACTGAGCATTTCTGTCATTGAAAAGAATGTGTGGAGTACGGTTTTACAGAGACATATAGCTGTGTGTCTCCCTGTAACCAGAGTCACAAGAATTTGGGGCTGGTAGATCACCTATTTTGATAAATATTTAAAAGATTTTGTTTTGCTCCAGAGTGTATTTCTTTTCTAAATGTTCAAATCCTGTACAGGGAAACGTGTCATATGTGGACATAATTTGAATGGTGATTAAACATGATTAAATTAATTTTGAGGGGCGGATCTAGGCATGGGCACGGGGGGGGGGGGGGGGGGCAATTGCCCCATCAAACACAAATGCAAAACGGCCCAAGATATTTCAAATTGAAGTGAAAACAGAAACCTCTCTAAGTCAGACCTTTAGCTTTATGCATGCTGCGTATCTGTTGCAACTTCAACAACTGATGTTATTATTGATGCTTTACTTGACTAATAAAAGTCAAAATGGTATGGGGGCGGCTTCATCATAGCACATGGCTGCGGGAAGATATTTACAGTAGGGGGTGCTGGACGTTCACTATGGGGTGCTGCAAGAGGCGCACACATGCAAAATATGTGTGAATGCGCATTGTGCATGCACATTTTCATGCATTTACACACGGAAAAGTGGCTTTCACCTTCCCTCTCCACATGCATGAGCTAACTGACACAGGTACCTTAGCCTCTGATACAGCAATAGAGCATGTGTATAAGGCCTATTAACAGGAATCTGTTTTGATTAAAATAACTAGTATTTTACTCCTCCTGTCCAAGGGGGGGCTGTGTCTGAAAAAGAGGGTGTGCTCAAGCCCCCCCAGCACCCTACTTCCCTCAGCCATGTCATAGCATACATTTTCTCCTGCCCCCCTAAATTAGGAAATGTTATATCCGCCCATGGCCAGGAACGTGACGAATTAGTGACACGAGTGTCTTCTTTATGTCCAGATCAGGGCAAATGAAGACTAGTTAAAACTGAACCAGTGGAATCCAGGTGGTTCCAGGTGGTACCTGATAATAAGGATGGAGTGTTGGTAACTCATTAATGTTAATTAATGTCAATTAAATGTCTAGGTCACCACAATTAGACAACATAGAGGAATTGTTATCAGTGATATCTCTGCTGCTTAATGGTTTGGGACTGACAGGCTAAATGTCATATATTCGCTTCGTTGCCACGGGCGATGAAGTCGCCCCCATACCATTTTCAGTTACAGGACTTTTATTAGGCAAGTAAAGCATCAATAATAACATCAGTTGTTGTTGAAGTTGCAACAGACACGCAGCATGCATAAAGCTAAAGGTCTGACTCAGGGAGTTTTCTGTTTTCAATGATGAAATGCTGTTGGTTTAGTGGTGCCGCAGCTGTAGTTAGTTAGCAGCAGTAGTAGTGTTTCAAATTATTCATAAGCACTTTAATTTTAAATATCTTGGGTTGTTTTGCATGCCATCATGTTTGGTGGGGCAGACTGGGCATTTAGGGGGGCATTGCCCCCCATGCCCATGCCCATGCCTAGATCCGCCCCTGTTATTTGGGCATGTCTACAGGCAGAGGGTTCCACTCGAATGTACCTTTCTAGTTACAGCCTAGACAGAAAAGAGACCCACAAAAAAGGCACAGGGTGAATCGTCACATACAAATACATCGCACACAACAAAGTACAAAACATTTCAGATGGCTATATTTTCCCCCCAGTACCGATTTCACACAATATAGCACAAATGAACCGAACTGGCATTCCGTAGGTTAACTACTAATGGAGCACAAAAGTCTGTTCAGTTATCACTACTGTGCGACAGACGAGGCGTGGCTTGCACAAACCTCCAGAAGTGCAATTCCACCGCAGCTGTTTCAGGCTGGGTTGAGTTCGGGTTTTGTAATATTTACTATTCTGCAGCTACACACCAAACTTGGCAACGCTCAGCAAGGGGACTGGGACAAGGGAACCTTACAGTACGTTTTAACGGCAGGTGATGGATAAAAAACGTCGCCCGTTATCAGCGACGGCGACGGTCATTACCGTAAATTCTTGCTTAGAATGGCATGCATAATGAGTACCGTAATCGACGGTGCTGTGGTGCACTGAAAAAAACAGTATGGTGGAGGAGGAAGTGGGGCGGAACTAGGAACCAAACTGCGCCGAATGGTTTCGGGTCGTGGGCAAAAAAAGCAGCACTTGGCTCTGATTGGTCGGCCAAACGTCGGCCGATTCGGCCGAAAAGCTCACCATTTTTTATCTTTCCGGCCGACGTCGCCCACCCACTTCGCCCGAGGTCACCCGTTCTGCTGCTGTTGCCCGAATCGGGGGGATTAATGGTCATTTTGTACCTGTATCTGTATGTTTGTTTTGTGTTTTGTTTCCCAAATCCAGCCTGGAATTGTGGACAAAAGCAAAATAAAATCTTTAGTTTTGGGGGTCTGTGGGGCTGAAATGTCCTCCAATAGTGGTCCGTGGCTCAAATGCCAGATAAACAGTGGGCCCTGGTGTCGAAAAGGTGGAAAACCACTGCTTCATATAAAAACTTTGAAGGTGCCCACCCTGCCAACCTTGCAGCCCACCCTAGTAGGGCTGGCTAAATCCGGCCCTGGCTCAACACCACGGAAAGCTGCGGGTACTACATATATTAGTAGTTCATCCAACGGAACGTCAATTCCATTCATTCTACACTATGTTACACGACATCGGCTTGTTTCCCCAATTTCGCCAAAAGGCTCCAGCTGCAGACCTAGCCCAGGAGTGGACGTGGCTCACAGTTGATGTGATGACGTCACACATCAACCCACAGGCCCCAGTTGTTGCCATGTCCCACCTGCTTCTACCGTTATCAAGCGATAATTCCCAGTAGGCTGCTTAGAGGGAGCTAGGGTTTTGCGTCTCGGAACAATGGGAGTCTGCAGAGCATGGCCATTCTGAGACGAAAAAGTCCTGCTGATGACAACGTGATAACTGAGATCTTATCTACTGATAACCGTAGAATCCGCTGTACTAGTGCCTAAGTAGCCTCGACACCCAGGCTCAACACCACGGAAAGCTGCGGCTCCTACATATATGAGTAGTTCATCCACGGAACGTCAATTCCATTCATTCATACACTACGTCACACGAGATCGGCTTAATTGTTTCCCCAATTTCGCGGCTCCCAAAACGTCTCCAAAAAAAAAACACGAACGGCCGAACGCACATCGTCCGTCACACGTTCAGCTCGGCCACGTTGTTGTTAGTGGGCGCCGGCGACGGCTGGCTCTTCAGTCCCTCGGTGGCGCAGCGCGACGTCTCGGCGATGAGCAGCCGCGGGATGCACAGCGCCAGCAGCAGAGTCTTGTACTCCTTGCGGAAGTTCTGGTTGAGCAGGCCGTAGACCACGGCGTTCAGGCAGCTGTTGAAGTAGGCCATGAAGTAGCTGGTGACGAACAGCCACTCGGGGATGTTGGGCGCCACGTCCACCGGGTTGAGCGCCACCGCCAGGCCGATCAGGTTGAGCGGCGCCCAGCACACGGCGAACAGCACGAAGACGATGAACATGGTGAGGAAGTTGCGCACGTCCTGGATCTTCACCTTGTTGGTGCGCTGGTCCGGCTTGACCCGGTGCTTGACCTGTATGACCAGCACCCATATGCGCAGGTAGCAGTAGGAGACCTGTAATGGGTTTTTACAATGTCAAAATAGTTTGTGATTCGCCTGTCTGCATTTTAAAGGAGAATTCCACACCAAAACACATTGGGCATCAATCTACCTTGATTTCTGCAAAATGATACATAATGTCATTGATTTTTGTCACAAATGCCACATTTTCTACCTCATTTCACCCTTGAGGTCTGCGCCCCAACATCGCCGCAACGTCGGCGTTCCAACAGTTAACATGGACCGTTGGCCCCAGGTTGTGTATCAGGCACAAACTCTTGTAATAAACTGGACATTGACTCAACTCATTCCACTCTTTAATGTATGTCTTTATGTTTTCTTAAAGGAGAATTCCACACCAAAACACATTGGGCCTCAATCTACCTTGATTCCTGTGACATGATACATAATGTCCTTAATTTTTGTCATAGATACCCCATTTTCTACATTTCACCATGAGGTCAGTTGCAGTTGCACCAGCTGTTGCTGCTGCGCCAATCCAGTTAACATGGCCGCAGGTTGTCTTTATTCTAATGCAGGTATTTCTGTAACTCCAAACTTATTTTTTGTAATACATCACATCAAACCACACACTACAAGATAATTGGACCACTACATGTTTTTTTTTTAAACTCAGGTGGCACCCGTGTGACAGGAGTTTTAACCGGAGTGATTGGAGAGGAGAGTGGCAAAAGGGAGGGGAGAAGGTGGAATAGATTACATGTAAAGACTTCCCCAGAGTGACATAAATTCAAGTGTGAGTATCAGTATACTATTAAAATGTGATGTGTGAAACGAAAAAGTTTGGAGTTACAGAAATACCCGCATTAGAATAAAGACAACCTGCGGCCATGCAAACTGCATTGGCGCAGCTTCAACAGCTGCTGCAACTGCAACTGACCTCATCGTGGTGAAATGTATAGAAAATGGCGCATCTGTGACAAAAATATAAGGACATTATGAATCATGTCACAGGAATCAAGGTAGATTGATGGCCAATGTGTTTTGGTGTGGAATTCTCCTTTAACACTCTTGTGTAATGGTCTTAACCCTTACAGTGTACTGAATGCGTTTTGGTGTTCTAAGCATTATGTTTTAACTATTGAAAAATAGCAGATCTACAAGCTCATAGCGCGCCACCGAGTGGCGCGCTATGAGCTTGTATCTCTGCTATTTTTGAAAAATCGTGAAAACGTGGTGCAAATCTTTGAATATTATGCATATTTTAAAGAAATCTGGTACACACCACCAGCAGCGGGATGAGGAAGTGGATGACCACCACCGACACGGTGTAGTAGGTGCTGACCTCCTGGGCGAAGGTGCAGGAGTAGATGCGCGGGTCGTACTGCAGCGAGCCCACGAAGAAGTTGGGCACGGTGGCCACGGCCGTCATCAGCCAGGTCAGGCCCAGGTAGCAGCAGGTGTTGCGCTGGCTGTACAGCCGGTCGTAGCTCAGGCTGTGGCAGATGTAGCAGTAGCGGTTGATGGCGATGGCGGTGATGTTGAAGATGGAGCCGATGACGCTCAGGCCCATGATGAAGCCGCTGGCCTGGCAGTGCAGGTCGCCCATGGTCCAGTCGTTGTTGAAGATGGCCGTCAGCACCAGCGGGTAAGGGTACACCGCTACGACGAGGTCAGCCACCGATAGGCTCACCACGAAGATGTTCCCTGAGAGGGGAGGAAAAAAAAGAGATCAGATGATAATCACTCCTGCGTGAAGCAGTGTTGTTTTTGACGACTAAGACTAAGAAAGACTAAGTCGACAAAGTTTTTGATATTTAGTCGATTAAGACAAGACTAACAAAAATGAATTTCAGAAGACTAATTGGGACTAAAAGATGTGTGTTTTCAAAAGACTAGGACTAAGACGAAGACTAAATCATAACCTAAGACTAATGGAAATAGGAAACTCATTTTTTTCGTTCTTTATACTATATGAACATATCTGCAGTATACAGTAGATTGCATACTTTTTCAGGAAAGGAACTTATTACTAATACAGTAATTTTATACAAAGAAATAAAACGCGACATGTTTCATACTAAAAACTATAAATCTGTATAACATATATAAACCTACAATGCATTTGTATGTAAGACTAAACTACCAAAACTAAGACTGAAAGACTAAGACTAAAAAAAGACTAAGACTAAAAAAAAGACTAAGACTGAGACTAAGACTAAATCAATGTTGATATTTTGTCGACTAAGACTAGACTAAAAAAATGAATTTCAGAAGACTAAATGGGACTAAAAGACTAAATGTGTGTTACTCAAAAGACTAAGTCAAAATATTCTCAAACAAACAACACTGGCGTGAAGTGAAGGAGGTCCGGGGAGGGGCGGGGGGGGGCGGGGGGGTACATCCAAACCTACAGGAGCGCGTCCCACCAGTGGTCCCTGAGAGAGGATTTCAGGTGGTGCCCAGCTAAACGATGACAGTTGGTAACCAAATGGACCCTTACATCATGTCTGTAACTCGAGAGAACGTAAAATGAAACCAACTATAACTCTAGAGAACAAAATGAAACCAAATGGACCCTATATGCTCTCAAGAGTTAAATTATATTTAAACATCTGAAATACTTCAGTTTCAAGAATCTACACAATTATAAAAAATATAGAATAATTGTTATTTTGACCAACGTTTTGCGAGTTTATCTCTCCTAAATTGTGGACACAACCTTGAAAATTCTTGCTTTTGGGCCCGAGAGAGTAAACTCAACATCAAATGGTGGTCCGTGGCTAAAATGCAGAATAAATGCTGGGCCCTGGTACGAAAAAATAATTGAAAACCACTGTGGGTTAAGGAGGCTTGCACTAGACAGACTGCCTGAGTGTTGCGTATCGGGCACAAACTCATGTAATAAACTGGACATTGACTCAAACTCCTTCCACTCTTTAATGTATGTATTTACAGGGGTTTTCAACAGGTGGTCCAGGGACCACCAGTAGTCCTTGAGAGGGTTCCAGGTTCCTTTCTCAATATGCTATACTTGTTCTAATAGAGATGCGCAGTGACGTCACCGCCCCGGTTCCGGAAGTCTTTTCCCCATTCATTTTTCTCATAGACTTTTCGAAAATAATTTATACCAAGACGATTACGCCGCGGCCAAAGCCAACTCAGGTCGTGACAAATCATGACAACAAACACAACATCGTCATATAATATATAATTAGGAAGAAGTAGAAAACGGCATGATACAAGACTTTTTGTTTCGTTTTTCATCTTAAATTATTTTATTGTCCCAAAAGTTTGTGTGTGTCATCATGATTCGTCACGACTCGAGTTGGCTTTTTCCGCGGCGTAATCGTCTTGATATAAATTATTTTCGAAAAGTCTATGAGAAAAATGAATTGGGAAAAGACTTCCGGAACCGGGGCGGTGACGTCACTGCGCATCTCTATAGCGTGTCTGTGTGAGTGGGAGGGGAGGGGGGGGGGGGGGGGGGTACATCCAAACCTCCAGTCATTTGAGAAATGACTGGGTTACTGAGGGCGTCTATTGCACTGTACTGTCACTCCTGAAATCATCATTGCGAACGCAGTGATTGAGATTACTACGGAAGCATGCAGAAACAGACCAGAACAGTGGCCGTGTGGTTAGAGTGTCCGCCCTGGAACTGGGAGGCTGGGGTTCGATTCCCGGTTGGGTTCATACCAAAGACTCTAAGGCCCCGTTTCACTAAGACGATCCGCCGTGCAAAATTGAAAACGGTCTCAAAAGTTTACCGTCTCCACTGACCACTGAAAACGCATTGAGAAGGGTGCAGTATATATGCCGGGCCTGTAGGTGTCGCTGTAGCAACTCGTTGGCACAAATATCAAGAAGAGGAAAGATAAGCGGTTGCCATGTTTGCGTATTATAAGTGACTTTGGGCCTGTTTCTTCAGAGTGTATATAGTATTAGTGTTAGATAGTGTTTTAGCTCATTATAAAACTAAACAATTAAAGACTATATATATATATATATATATTATATATATATATATATATATATATATATATATATATATATATATATGACTATATATATATATATGAGCTGTAACAGACTGTCTAGTCTTGTGATTTTGTGTAGCCTATTGAGGATTTGTTGAAAGTATAACTTGACTTAAGATAAAGGAAGTGACCACCATACCAAATTTGTGTTGTTAAAATCATTAATAAAAAAAAATGTCACTTTTTTCCATGGTAGCCTATATGCATAAATGCACCGTTTTAAACCAAATATAAGACAACATTCATTTCTCTAGACAAATTTGTGGAAAAATAACATTGGATGTCAAATGTCTAGTCCTCACTTAGCCTGTTTTTACGATATTTCCTTTGGGGAAAATGTTCTTATATTCAGGCCAATAGGGTATATATGTTTGTTTTAGAGAGAAGATCAACAAGCTCACAAAATGCAACATCATGTCACGACTCGAGCCGCAAACTTGTTGATCTGCTGTTCTCAAATAACCTGGGCTAGTATAGGCCGGGCGCTTATTTCTCGCTCACATTCTGGCAACACTGCCTTTGACAACGTAAACATGAGCAACAGACCTATGGAACAGACCGAACAGGACACTTGTTACAAACAGCAGTGGTGTTGTTGCATAGAAGCAGTACATGTTGTTGGAAACGCACCAACTGTGAACTATTTTCTACAGCATTAATGCAATGAATGCAAACGCTGGGTGCCGCCATGTTTGTTTATTGTTGTTCAGGGGCCAGGGGTGAGCATGCGCTGTGGGATCTCAGTTAAAAAACTATACGGTTTCGCCCGTTTCGACTGTCCACACGGAGACGCAAAATGACCGGATAAGTTTCGATCCACTCTGGAAGGCCGATTCAAAGTTTGTCGGTTTCGTTTACCGTTTTGGGCGTTTCAGTGGGAATGAAAGGGCGAATCGTTAAAAAAGTTTTGCGTTTACATGCGGATCGTCTCTGTGTGGACGTACCCTAAAAATGGGACCCAATGCCTCCCTGCTTGCCACTCAGCATCAAAAGGGATGAATTGGGGGTCAAAATCAGCTAATAATTCCTAAGCGCGGCAAGACGCAGCTCACCGCTCCTTGGAGCTCACCGCTCCAAATGATGGGTCAAAAGTGGAGAACCAAATTCCCTGCGGTAACGTAGTGACAAATCACACGACTTTGACTTTGAAGTGTGTGTGTGTGTGTGTGTGTGTGTGTGTGTGTGTGTGTGTGTGTGTGTGTGTGTGTGTGTGTTGTGTGTGTGTGTGTGTGGCAGCACAACAGTGACACTTGGTTGTGAAAACAAACCAAACGCTATTTTTGTGGTCCGACCCAGCCAGCCAGCCAGCCAGCCAGCCAGCCAGCCAGCCAGCCAGCCAGACAGACAGACAGACAGACAGACAGACAGACGCTCCTTAATGAAGTGGTTGCACACTTAATAATAATAATAATAATAATAATTAGATCTGTGCTCTTCCGGGCACAGATCTAATTATTATTCACAGATCTCCACCAGGAGGATAGGATTGTGTGTGTGATGTTTGGCAAAACATCACACGACTCATCGTGATCATCGTGCACTATAACTGGAAGGAAATTTATTTTCCATGGGCTCTAAGGAGTGTGCATACAACCAGGGCCGGATCTAGAGGGGGGCAGGGGTGGGCAGTGCCCACCCAAACGTGTATCCTGCTTACCCAAATAAAGGTAATATCAGTGGTTTTCAACCAGTGGTCCAGGGACCACCAGTGGTCCTTGAAAGGGTTCCAGGTGGTCCCCAGCTAAATGGTGGAAAGTTGGTTAACCAGGTGTAACTCTTTTGAGAAACATGAAACCAAATGGACCCTTGAGGGTCCATTTGGCATTACTTTCACATTACAACGGTCAGTCTCAGTGCAAGAATTATGCACACGCAGGCGCAGCCGTGGGCACACGCACACAATTCAATTCAAATGGCTTTATTGGCGCGCACGCACACACGCGCGTGATAACACCACCGCGGCAACCTGCAAGCACTGAACAGCCACTACCGTGCGTCGCATCACTTTACTGGGGGTTTGCGAGTGTCGGACAGCTTTACTCTTTACTTTACTCATTCGCGGTCTCTCACTGAATGAGTTTTTATCCGACACACAACGTTATCCAAACATATAACACAGACGCGGGACAGTCTTGCTGCGGAACAAATCCATAGTGATCTCTCCCATCTGGACAGGAATATTTGTGCCTTTTTAGCCATGTATATAATGTTCTCTCACACAACACTAAGCCACAGCAACAACGTGTGTAGTCCCAGTCTCGGCATCCTGCGTATACTGTATGATGCAATGTTAACAGCTGTGCGCATAGCCGTGGGAATTCAGGGGTGCTACAGGTGCTACAGCACCCCCTGGGGATTTGTTTCGAAAATATTTTTTAGTTTTGAGTTATACGTTGAATCATTCTAAATCAAAACATTATTTTATTTTTGGCATAATGTGCCTGTTGTTGTCGATCTAAATGTTTTGTTTTCCGGAGTATTTAGTACATTATGATTGAATAATCTTAGCTTTTAACCCAAATTCCGTGTCGGCAATATGTGGCGCACACCAGAGCCTTGAGTTATGACATTTCTGTTCACTTCCATGGAAAGGTCTAATGGCCTTGAGAACTAGAAGCAGGGCGGATGGGTGCGGCTTCATGGGTATGGGTACGGCCACACCCATACCATTTTTAGTTTCAGGACTTTTATTGGCCAAGTAAAGCATCAATAATAACATCAGTTGTTGAAGTTGACACGCAGCATGCATAAAGCATAAAGGTCTGACTCAGAGTTTTCTCTTTTGAATGATGAAATGCTGTTGGTTTAGTGGTGACACAACTACAGTATAGTTAGTTAGTAGCAGTAGTAGTGTTTCAAATCATTTTAAATACTAGGAATTTACCCGTTGTGAATATATGAGCAACAAATAATGTACAGTGTAAAGTGAATTAGCAGATCATAACAGTGTGGGTGAATTAAAGTGAATTAATAGATTATACCAATCATGTAAGTGTGTAATTGCTTTAATGTGTAGTTGTGGGTAAGCTACACTTTAGGGAAAACAGTAGTGGCAAGCAAGGGTGCCATGCAGGAATGTGGTGAAAAATCTGATAAACTAGCTGTAATAACTGTGTTTGTGTGCGTGTGCATGCGTGTCTACGAATCAAGAAGACGCACAGTGTAACCTTATTTGTGTTACAGTATATCTCATTGATATATAAGAAAAGCTAATATAATGATATCAATGCATAATGCATTGGGCAGGGGGAAGCTGCAGCTGGAGGAAATCCCTGTGTACTTGGCAGACACGCACATACGCATTGCAAAATGTGCATGTCCCTGCTGCTGTAGAACTCAACATAATATAATATGAAAACAGCAGTCGCGTGAGATTGTAGATGGGCCATTTCCTTTTGCGAGGTGGCCAGGGAAAGCAATGCGCCTGCTGTCGTTTCCATGACGCGAGAGTTGTGTTATCATCATGGAGGGGCTGCTTCTGCTGGCCAGCTTGAACGTGCAAGTGAAAAGCGAGGGGGGAGGAATTTAATGCACAATTAAATTAATCATTCATTAACAATTGGTTATTTTCAGAAAAGGGCTTTGTTAGTCTCTTCCTAATGTTATGTTCAATGAGCGTGTGAAAACTCAGAATGATTGCTGTAGTCTTATGACTGTTTCAGACATCCATTCAGACAGACATTCAGACAGACATTTGCTTAGTTATAGTATTGATAAGCACTTTAAATTGTAAAAATCCTGGGGTGGTTTTGCATGCCATGGTGTTTGGTGGAGCAGACTAGGCATTTAGGGGCGCATCGCCCCCCATGCCCATGCCTAGATCCGCCCCTGAGAAGAAAAGAAGAAGAAGAATTACAATGATCAAAACAGTTCTCAAACTCTGCAGATCAGTAGGGCTCCATCGGACCTAGGTTACATGAAAAACACACAAGATATATTAAATAATTTTACTTTTATGATAAAAATAATAGCTCTGTTCTGTCTGTCTGTCTGTCTGTGTAATTATCTATTATGACGACGGTACTGACTGCCATTTCACTTTTACTCTATGTAGAGTTCCCTCTCAAATTCTGCCCATACCCAACCAGGCCCAACCGGACCTGACATTTTAGGGCCAGGTCGGATATAAAATCTAAGCTAATTAGGCTGGGCCTCGGGGCTGATCATTTAGGGTCCAGTTAAAAGGATCCCTGCCTAATAAAACAAATATGCCTTAAAACACTATACTTGCCTTCTATAACTAAAACATGCAGATAGAAACACCTTAAGTACTTTTTTTTTTCTCTTCATAAATAGAGAATCTTTCACTCAATAGGAGGTGCTCCTGTCACAGGATGATGATGTCACATGAGCATTCATCCATATATTCCACAGAGCTAGATCACACCTGACATCATCATCCTGCGCCAGGAGCAGTTCCTGTTGAGTGAAATATAGGGAAAGTATAATGTTTTAAGCGATGTTTATCTTATTAGTCAGGGATCCTTTTTAGGCCAGGCCTCAATTTAAATTTCAGGCCCGTCGAGAACTCTAGTAGATGTGTGTGGTTGTGTGCATGTTGTGTGCAACAAAAAATGTGAAAAAATGTCCTTGGCGCACGTTGTCTGAACAATCAATTTCAAACTCCTGCATGTGTCACAACTTGAGACACGTCATCCATTTATAGCGTTGTTGGAGGGATAAGCCCATCAGACTGTTGAACTGTAGCCGTAGGTTAACCTGTCACCTCAGGTTAAGTGCTCTTCTCCCTGGTCTGGGGGATTTCTAGGACACGGGCATTCTGCGGACCTGAGGGAGCGAGAGAGAGAGAGGCAGGGGCGAATCTAGGAGGCATGGGCATGGGGGGGGGGGGGGCGGGGGGCGGGGGGGCTAAATGCCCAGTCTGCCCCACCAAACCAAACACGATGGCATGGCAAAACAAGCCAAGATATTTCAAATCAAAGTGCTTATATTTAAAATGATGTGAAACACTACTACTGCTGCTAACTAACTACAGCTGTGTCACCACTAAACCAACAGCATTTCATCATTGAAAACAGAAAACTCTCTGAGTCAGACCTTTAGCTTTATGCATGCTGCGTGTCTGTTGCAACTTCAACAACAACTGATGTTATTGTTGATGCTTTACTTGACTAATAAAAGTCCTGTGAACGAAAATGGTATGGGTGCAGCTTCATCGCCCGTGTCGCTTCGCGCCACGGGCGATGAAGCCACACCCATACCGTTTTCTCCCCAATTGGGAAATGTTACATCCGCCCCTGGAGAGCTCTGGCTCTGGCTTTGCCTCTATAAATGGACCTATCAGTAGGTACAGTACATGAAAACTGTCAGAGAAACACCAAACATAGATGGCGAGTGGCAACGGCTTGCTGCCTTTTAAGGACAGTCAGTCTGGAAAAAATATACAGATCACTCATCATAAATTGCGCAGGGCTTGACACTAACACTTGCCCGGGGCAAGTAAAAAAATGGTCGGGCAAGTGAATACTGCTACCTGGTTGCCCGATCGGGCAAGTGTGCAACTTACAGTAGTTCACTATAACACAACACGACATATACTGTGTTTGTCTTGAAGGTGGTCATTGCGCTCTGCCTCTGTGTCTTTCCCTGCTTTCTAGCTCTCTCTCCAATCCCTCTCCCAGGTCCATTTGGTCCCAAACTATCATTTTGCTGGGGTCATGGACCCCTGAGTCCGTAATGACTATGGGAAACACTGTGGGAACCACTGATTTGCACTGACGTACAAGTTTAATATTTTATTGTAGATGATTGTGACTTAAACAAAACAGTCTTCAACTGCAAAAGGAAATGTTTAATGTAGAAAGTAACATTCGTAAAATTTAGTGTCAGACCCTGAATCATGAATTGCGGATTCAGAGTCAATTGTTTTTTAACTTCTGGGGCTATATATAGCTGTCCTCTAAAACAGTGTTTTTCAACCACGATTGATACCACAGACGGATCACCATTTGAGGACATTTTAGGCCCTATAACAGACCCCGAAACTAAATATTTCTTTTTGCTTTTGTCCACAATTGCAGGCTGGATTTCAGACAAAACAAACCAGGAAAACAACATAAAGATCAAAATGACCATTCTTCAACATTCTCTACTATGGTTAATTGGCTAAAAAACATATATATATATATATATATATATATATATATTATATATATATATATATATATATATTATATATATATATATATATATATATATATATATATATATATATATATATATATATATATATATATTATATATATATATATATATATCACTATAGACTAGTCTCCAATTATTCGACTACCAAAGTATTCGATTCGACTAGCAAAAAATGTGTTTGGTTAATGCCCTAGTGTGTGTGTGTGTGTGTGTGTGTGTGTGTGTGTGTGTGTGTGTGTGTGTGCGAGAGAGCATGCGTGCTAACGTGAATTGTGATGATATTAGGCCTACTGTACGATAATTTATTAGCACTGTTCCCATTTCCCTATTCCCATTTGGCCTCAGGTAAAAGTGCAATAAATAAAATAATATCAAAAGTGAACAGGAGTGATTTCAGTGGTGTGTGATGATGTCCAGATACAAACTTCCTGGACTTCCGATGGCAGTGAATGACACTGGATCTTCTCACAGCACAGGGATCACACAAATAACGTTTGACGTTCTTACAGTGGAACTGCACTGAAAAATATAAATCCTCCAAAACCCGCTCTCAAAGAGCGATTAGGTGGCTGCAATTCAAAACTGCATGCCCCATATTTTACTACTATCTACTACAGCGGTACCCACACCTTTTTGACTTGAGAGCTACTTTCAAAATGAACGACTCAATAAGATCAACACATAAAAAAAAAAAAAAAAAAAAAAATCATTTCAAGGCCCCCTAGAAAGTTTGAGCTTTGAAATAGTGGTGATGGTACTATTATAGTGTTTAAGAATAATGCACATATAATGAAAAATGGACAGGGGGAATTGGAAGGTTTTCTTGTACTACTGACTTTTGAAAACAGTATTTGAGGTTTGAGTTGACAGTTTGTGATGTTGTAGTCTCTTACACCCGAAGCTAATAACTTTCACGCTTTTGTCCACAATTGGGAAGGGAACTGGCAAAACGTTGGTCAAAATAACAATTATTCTCCATTTTCTATATATATATATATATACACAAATTGTGTGAACTATTGAAATTACGTAATTCAGATGTTTAAATATGATTTAACTCTTGAGAGTGGTAAAATGAAACCAAATGGACCCGTACGGGTCGATTTGGTTTCATTTTAACACTCTCAAGAGTTACAGATCTATAAGGGTCCAAGTGCTGGGGCGACTGTCATGTGATCTACCTGCACAGCCTGTGTGATCTACTGGTAGATCACAATCTACCTTTTGGGCACCGCTGATCTACTATATTATACTATCTTGAGGGGGGCTTGGGCTCCCCCCTAAGACCCCCGTCGAAATAAGCCCAAATGACTGACCTCTATGTGAACAAAACTGCATTAGACCCCCACACCCCAGGGCCGGATTTAGCCAGCCCTACTAGGGTGGGCTGGAAGAATGGCATGGTCAGTTTTTCATATGAAGCAGTGGTTTTCAATCCTTTTCTTTTTTTGACAAGTCCAAAAAATGAAACCAAGTCCATTTGGTTTCATTTTTACGCTCTCAATGAGTTACATCTGGTTAACCAACTTTCCACCATTTAGCCTGGGGACCACCTGGACCTCTTTCAACCACTGGTGGTCCCCGGACCACTGATGAAAACCACTGATATTACATTTCATTGGGTGGGCAGGATGAACATTTGGGTGCATTACCCCCCCCCCCCCCCCCCCCCCCCCCCCCCCCCCCCCCGATCGGGCCTGCCACACCCTCACACCCCTCACTATGGAGCCGTCGCTGTGCTGTGCTGTGCTGTGCTGTGCTGATCTCCGAAGTATGGTCTGAGGAGACCAGCTGTCCTTGAGGGAGTTCCAGGTGCTACCCAGCAAAACGATAGATGGGAAACAAAATCACCCCTCCATCTATTAAATTAACATTAGTGAGTAAGTCATGGCCTTGCCAGGCCATGATGTCAGGAGGCCCAGCTGAGCCATTGAGGCCCATAAAGGAGCCTATCTCCTGTTTCTGTCGTGTGAGGCAGCTTGATGTACAATGTAACTGTGCCTACGTTGTAACACTAACACTTGCCCGCTTGCCTGGGGCAAGTAAAAAAAATGGTCGGGCAAGTGAAGACTGCTACCTGGTTGCCCGATCGGGCAAGTGTGTGACTTAGTGCGCTATAACACAACAATATATTTGTCTTGAAGGTGGTCATTGCGCTCTGCCTCTGTGTCTTTCCCTGCTTTCTAGATACAGTATCTCTCCCATCTCTCTCCCAGGTCCATTTGGTTCCAAACTATCATTTTGCTGGGTTCACTAACTGTGACTAAAACAAAACAGTCTTGGACTGCGAAAGGAAATGTTTAAAGCGCCCAAGTAGAAAGTAAACTTAAATGCAAAAATTCACGATATAATTTGCAAGTGACCATGTCCTGAGGGCAAGTAGAACCTGCCCGATGGGCAAGTGCCTCAGAGACCTTAGTGTCAACCCCTGTACATGACACACGCAGGACATGACACTAGTATGTTGCAGAGACTTACCCCCATTCCAACCCTAGATGTTGAATGCCAAGCAGAGAGGCATTGGGTCCCATTTTTAGAGTCTTTGGTATGACCCGGCCGGGAGTCAAACCCCAACCTCCCAGTCTCAAGGCGGACACTCTAACCACAAGGCCACTGAGCTGGTTATCGATTAACATTGACTTTGCAATATTATAAAGAGGCCATAGCTCCATGCATGACCGCGCGCGCGCGCACGCACACACACACACACACACACACACACACACACACACACACACACACACACACACACACACACACACACACACACACACACACACACACACACACACACACACACGGCAAGTGGCAACGGCTTGCTGCCTTTTAAGGACAGTCAGTCTGGAAAAAAATATACAGATCACTACTTTCTTCATAAATTGCGCAGGGCTTGACACTAACACTTGCCCGGGGCAAGTAAAAAAATGGTCGGGCAAGTGAATACTGCTACCTGGTTGCCCGATCGGGCAAGTGTGCAACTTACAGTAGTTCACTATAACACAACACGACATATACTGTGTTTGTCTTGAAGGTCTAACCACAAGGCCACTGAGCTGGATATCGATTAACATTGATTTTGCAATATTATACAGAGGCCATAGCTCCATGCATGACCGCGCGCGGACACACACACACACACACACACACACACACACACACACACACACACACACACACACACACACACACACACACACACACACCACACACACACACACACACACACACACACACACACACACACACACACACGTTGCTGTTCCTTGGAGTGGCTCCACTCAAAAATGAGTTTATGGATAAGAAGTGGTGAAAAATATATAAAGATATATATATATAGTAAAAGTATTGATAATACTGAAATTTCCTCATTTCTATGGTAAATGGTGCATTTATATGGCTGCTTTATCCGAGGCGGTTTACATAGACCACATTCACAGTCACATCATTTGGAGCCACGCCTACCCTGAAAGGTTGACTCCCACTTCTAGGCCACCGTGGCTATCAAATCATTACAGGCTTTCCGTTTTTGTGCCACGCGGAAGGAAAAAAAGCCTGGGGGCCGAGGCTACTTCGATACCATATCATACCATAACATACTTACTTGCCATATACGTCCACTTCAAGACATACTATTGGTTTGACTGTCAGACAAGACAAGACAGACATTCAGACATTCAACCTCTAACCCTAACCCAGGGTTCCTCAATAGGCGGCCCGCGGGCCATTTGCGGCCCCCGCAGCGCCCCCTAGTGGCCCGCGGAGGTATTTTCTATTTTTTTTTTTTTTTTTAATGGGGGGCATTAGCCTATGCATGTCAAACTGGGCACCCTTCAAATTACAAGAATCACTGCTAGAACACTGTCATACATACAAGTGGGTTTTGCCCTGAAAATTAATTTATTTTCACTCTCAAGAATTAAAGATCCCTTTGGTTATCAACATAATTTAGCAGGGGATCACCTGAAACCTCTCAAGGACCATTGGTGGTCCCAGGACCATTGGTTGGTTGATATTTCACTTTCAAGATTTATTTGGGTAATTTTTTAATCAACTAACGCTTATGTAAAGACCCCAAACAGTTTTTAACTCATTCAGCGCGATCGGATTTTCTTTGTTTTCTTTCCACTGCCGCGGCTCAAACCAGTTCGATCGGTAAAAAAGCCCTTATTTTGAAGCTCAGATCTCCTAAACAGGATGTGCTGTTTCTGTTATGCTGTGTCTGTTGTCTTGCCTAATCGATCATCTGGCGATGTACCAAAAACATCCGGGTCACAAGTCAGGAAGAGCTGTGTAGCCCTGGCTGCTTAACCATGCGCCAGCGACATTGAGGGGGCAAACCGGAGGAGAGCCGTTTGAATGCATTGGGCTGAATGCATGTCAATGGGAAGGGAAAAAAAAAAAGTTGTCCCCAATTCTGTCCCAAATGAAAGTCAGCAACGGGATGATCATCAGACGATGCGCACGGACTAATAGTTGGATTAAAGAATGAAATCTACATCTCGTCGTGATACGAGCCGTCCGCGTGACCGGCGGGGGGGGTCTCCACGGGATGTCCACGAGCAGCTCGAGAACGGCGCTTTAAGAATTAAGTTGCTTGAGTCACTCAGTTTTTATTTGTTTGATATGAAGGGGACAGGGCAGCTGAAATGAATATCAACTTAACTTAAAAACTGTGTCCGGGGTGTTTACAAAAGCCTAAGTAGATGTTAAAATGACCAAACCTTTTTTTGGAAGTGAAATGTCCTTTTAATGAATTAATGAAAAAATAAAACCTCAATTTTTCACGCACATGGACTCGGCCCGCGGCCTTGTACCGCCGTCAAAATACGGCCCTCGAGCAAAATTAATTGAGGAACCCTCCCCTAACCTAACCCTAACCGCAAGTATGGCACTAACACACATCGGACTCGGGCCAACACATGTTCAGGAGTTACAGGTCATTATTTTCGCGTGTCGGCTTGCTGGTGTGTTGGATCTGCGCCTGCATCCCGTTCCTCCGCCGCAGATATGAGGCATAAGACTGTTATCAGCGACTCTGGTATAACCCTGAACAAACACATGGCCTTTTGGCTCTGCATAGCAAGCAGCACTATCTTTGATGATCCAAGTCCCCAGAGCTTGTCTGATCTTAATCCCCAAAATAAAAACGTATGCTGGGAAAATAAAAAAGGAGACCCCTCGAGGGGGGTGCAAATTCACCCTGAATAGTGACTACTGTACTTGAGAATATGACTATATTTACATATAGTCACTTCTTAAGATCTCTAAATCAAAGCTGAAATCCCCCCTGGGATTTCAGCTGCTGGAGCGGTGTAGGGAGGTCACACACACATGACCTCCGAGTCCCAAGTTCAGGCCATCCATGCTTTTATACGTCCTTCAGATATTCCAGCAGATATTTTTTGATTCAGGGGAAAATAAATCTGCAAGTCATCTGCATAGAGGTTGTATGGATCATTGGGGGAAAAGGGCTAGGTCTGGTCCATAGCTCCACCAGACCTAACCATAGCTTCTATGATTCTGCCTTGCAGTGGAGCTCTGCGAAAGACAATGTAATCTCTGGAATGGACGTCCGACCAGCCGCTCTTCTGGAGTGGAAAGACCATAGAGTAATAAAAATATAGAGTCGTAACCGGAGCGACAGCCCCACCTCCTTGTTATTCATTTCAATACAAGTTGCTCATTGGCGTTTTGAAGCACCCGGAAGACCGCCGGAAGTGAGTCTATTTCCGCATTTGATCACCAAAATTTGGTGGTCAAATGCAGAAGTATTTCCTCATGAACACGCCTGAAGCAAGGGATTATGGGAACGGAAAGGATTCATGAACGAGTGCCGTCGAGAACGAGCAAAGGAAAAAAAACTAAACAGCATCAAAAAACAAGCTTGTGGGTTTGCTGTGAGCTTATTATCTGCCTGTGTACAAATGTGAACCAAATGGACCCGCTAGGGTCCATTTGGTAAAATATTGAAAATGAGTGGAATTCTCCTTTAAGACACGTGCATGCACACTTGTATTTGCATGCACCTGCGCAACACACACAGACATGCTATTAAAACAAGTATAGCAGATTGAGAAAGATTGTTTGCAATGCCCTAATTGTATCCACAACACAATACAGGACAAAAAACATAGGCCTACTTTTGCCCCAAAAACATCTTGTGATGTGAGAAGTGGGGGGACGCCGCCGCCCCTCCACTACACCCCTGGTGTGATGTTGACCAGAGCTAGGATAGGACGATGTGGAGTAGAGCCAGACCGATATATCGGTCGTACAGATATATGGGCCGAAATTGATACTACTTTTATCAAACTAAATATAGATAGCTACAGTATATTCAACGTCAAACAGGGGCGGATGTAACATTTCCCAATTGGGGGGCAGGAGAAAATGGTATACTATTTTCAGTTACAGGACTTACAGTATACAGTATTAGACAAGTAAAGCATCAATAATAACATCAGTTGTTGTTGAAGTTGCAACAGACACGCAGCATGCATAAAGCTAAAGGTCTGACTCCGAGAGTTTTCTGTTTTCAATGATGAAATGCTGTTGGTTTAGTGGTGACACAGCTGTAGTTAGTTAGTAGCAGTAGTAATGTTTCAAATCACTTTAACTATAGGCACTTTTTAAAATTTGAAATATCTTGGGTTGTTTTGCATGCCATCCTGTTTGGTGGGGCAGACTGGGCATTGCCCTCCCAAGCCCATGCCTAGATCCGTCCCTGACGTCAAGCCATTGGAAGAAAACTGGCCAGATAACATTTTCATCACTAGCCCAAATATAGCTCTATTCAACATCAAGCCATTGGCAGAAAACTGGCCAGATAATAGTTTTAATACACTAAATATAGCTCTATTCAACGTCAGGCCATTGGCAGGAAAAAGCAATCACTCAATGATCAATGATTTCCTCCTGCTGCTTTGTCCTGATATTCTGCCAACAGACCATAATAAACCTATCAGTACAGCAATATATAAACACCAGTATATTTTCATGAAAATGTAGTTAAAGTGGCAAAAGTAAAAGTACCCACTAAGTAGAATGTACCGTTTCAGGTTTTTCAGATCTATTTAAAATATTTTGAAAATAGCCAATCTACAAGTAACTAGTCACCAAAGTAACTAAAGTAGGGGATTAAATAAAAAAGGTACAATATTTGGATCTCAACTGTAGGGAGTAGAAGTAAAACAGGGATGTCAAACAGCAAAAAGTGTTTTTTCTTCCTAAATCAATGTCCTTTAAAGCTGAAAATACATGATCAAAACTCAGTTTCAGCCGGTTCTGTGAACCTCGCATACAGTAGTAAAATGAGAAAGTCAATCAATGAGTTGAGAAAGTGAAACTATGAGTTACATTCATTTCATATATAGCATCTTAGAAGAACCGAGAAAACTGTTGCGCCTTTCTTTGTCCTCTTTTCTTTGTCGAACTTGACTACAGCGTAAGTCTCAAAAACATAAAGTAAACTCGACTGAAAAAAGACTTTAGAAAATCATCATTTCATTTATTTGCTCATAGTAAAGTGCTCAGTGCTCAAAGTGCTTGTTAAAAAAGCAAACGTTTCGGTCCGAAGACCTTCGTCAGTGCTTAAAGTATCAGGACCAGATGAAGAACCTGCTTTTAAAGAGCTGCACCTCAGCTCAGGTGCTGGGGATTTGTGGCCACAAGGTGGGGTGTGGACAATACACAGACAGTCCAGATTATGCAGGCATTGCCCTGGGTTTTCTAGAACACAATTCTGTGTGGAATAACAATCCTTTTGCCAAAAATATGCTGTTATATAAGCGGTATATAGATGACGTGGCCCTGGTATGGCAAGGTACAGAGCAAGAATTACATGATTTTGTCACCTACTTGAACCCATCTTGCACCCACCATCAAATTCAACCTGGAATCGAACAAAAATGAAATTCCTTTTCTAGACACCCGTGTGCTATTTCAGGATGGCAAATTGTCCACCACTTTGTACACCAAACCTACAGACAAAAACAGTCTTTTACATGCCACCAGTGCACACCCCCCTGCCTTAAAGAAAGGTTTACCATATTCCCAATTTCTTAGGCTTAAACGTATCTGTACCAGCCAGTCAGATTTTGAAAAGGAGAAAGTCTCGTCTAAGGATTACTTCCTTCTTTTTTTTATAGTGAGCGAGTCTTTTTTCAGTCGAGTTTACTATATATAGCACCATGCCATACATTGTATATACCAGAGGGCCAGTACTAATAGTATTTAAACTAGTCCTATACCCGTATATGATCTGGGAATTATGTCTAGATGGTTGGAAAGTTGGGTGGTCACAAAATTAATGTTAGACGGTGACTGTACCCATTGTGAATGTAATTGTAACAAAACCAGAGGGTCGTTACAATGTATATGGATGACACCCAGTTGTAGCCTATGCTCTGTCACACAGCCTGGTAGTTCCAGATGTGTTGTGAGTTGTGCAGATCAAAGGCTAGGGCAATTAGCATGCAAAAGCTTTTCTTTTTAGCTATGGTTTAAGAAAACGCCTGGCTTTTCAAAGCTATGATGTTGTGAGCTTGGAGATTGGCTAATTTTGCTGGAGGACGCTGTCACTTCATGGTGATGTGTGTGTGTGTGTGTGTGTGTGTGTGTGTGTGTGTGTGTGTGTGTGTGTGTGTGTGTGTGTGTGTGTGTGTGTGTGTGTGTGTGTGTGTGTGTGTTTGTGTGTGTGTGTGCGTGTGTGCGTGTGTGCGTGTGAGACACCACGGTGTGTTGTGTTGATAGCGAGCTGCAGGTTACATTCCCACTCCAAATGTGCACTTGGCGACTTGCGCATCATGTTGTGAGGCTGTGAGATTCAAGATTGGCTAATTTCGCCGAAGGTGTGTGCGTGTGTGTGAGACACCACGGTGCTTGCGTTGATAGCGAGCTGCAGATTTTTGCATTCCCACTGCAAACGTGCACTTCGCGCCTTGCGCATACTCACGTACACAGGCGCACGTGGCACGTGGAAATGTGGCGTTTGAATAATAACTTTGGAGTAAGTTGTAACTTGTAGGCAACCCGGACCGTAGTAGTGCGTGTGTCACCGCGCCGTGCCGAGAGTATATATATTGCCTGTGTGGACAGCTAGAGCAGAGAACGCTGTACCCGTAAGGGGAGGTGATACGGCAAACTGTGACCACAAATAAATGTGTCTCTGTGACGTGATGTTTTTTTTTTTTATCTGTATCCGGTGATACGTCATATGCGTGAAGATTAGTTTTTGACACAAAATTATTAACATTAAAATGATAGGTAT
Organism: Benthosema pterotum; assembly: GCA_039105355.1. Classification (NCBI taxonomy): domain Eukaryota; kingdom Metazoa; phylum Chordata; class Actinopteri; order Myctophiformes; family Myctophidae; genus Benthosema; species Benthosema pterotum. The sequence goes on from CM076984.1 coordinate 33,340,650, forward strand.
AATATTTTGTGCTTCTAAGCCGCGCATATTGATGCTGGATGACAGGGCTGTGTGACTCGAGGTTCATTGAGGCTGTCTGTGCACCGTGGCATTACGCAACTGGAGACAAATGACACAGTACATAGCACAGGATGTAACAGACAGACAGACACGATTCCTAGAATTATATACAGACACGATTCCTAGAATTATATAGAGAGATCATTCCGTCGGCTGAAGTTAATTCATTTACAGGCCTGATTTGGCCCCTGGGCCTTGACTTCAACATGCAGTATGTGAAGTAGAACAACTGGAGATTGGAAATACTAAAGTAATAAAGTGCAAATACCAAATCAGGGGCGGATATAACATTTCCCAATTGGAGAAGGGGGGGGGGGGTCAGAAGAAAATGGTAAGGGAGCCACGGGCGATGAAGCTGCCCCCTTACCATTTTCAGTAGTGTTTCCCATACCATTTTCAGTAGTGTTTCAAATACTTTTAATAAGCACTGAAATATCTTGGGTTGTTTTGCATGCCATCATGTTTGGTGGGGCAGACTGGGCATTTAGGGGCCATTGCCCCCCCATGCCCATGCCTAGATCCGCCCCTGCCCCGTACCAAATACTTAAGTACAGTAAATGTGTAAATAAATCTACTGAGAAACCTTTCACCACTGCAACAGGCTTTTTGAAAAATGTTTCAAATGCCATGTCCTCAGATCTTCTACAATAAATGTCACACATCACTCACAATCTCTCCTTTCAGGTCGTTTCCCACACAGCGACCTGAACACTGACGTCACCAAGCTGCTGAAAAACACATCAATCTAGACCAGTCTATGTCACCAATCAACAATTTGGCTCAATCTAAGGTTTAGACAATCTTTTTCATACCAGGGCCCAGTATTGGTTCAGCATTTGAGCCACGTTTTGTGAAATCCAGCCTGAAATTGTGGACAAAAACAAAATAAATCTTTAGTTTTAGGGTCTGTGGCGCCAACATTGTCATCAAATTGCGGTCCGTGGCTCAAATTCTGAATAAATAGTGGAAACCTAATAGGGGAAATCTACTGAATGTGACAAACTGCCATATTGAGTCTCTGGTCAGGCATGCACAAATATAGTGTGGGAAGGGCAGTGGGTTTGCTGCTTTAAACATGAGCGGCTCAACAAGATCTACACATCAAAAATGTGACTGTTCCATTACTGAAAATCCATTTCAAGGCTCCATAGAAAGTTTGAGCTTTGAAATAGTGGTGATGGTGTAACCTACTGCTATAGTGTTTAAGAAAAATGCGCTTTCCTGTATATATAATATAATAATATAATATAATGCGTTTTCCTGTATATGCTACTACTAACGTTTGAAAACAGAATTTGGGGTTTGAGTTGACAGTTTGTAATGTTGAGTTTAGTCAATTGCTCCCAAAACTAAGAACTTTCACGATTTTGCCCACAACTGGGAAAGAAAACTGGCAAAACATTGGTCAAAATAACAATTATTCTCCATTTTCTAATTGCGTGGACTCTTGAAAGAGTAACTCTTGAGAGTGGTAAAACGAAACCAAATGGACCCGTAAGGGTTCATTTGGTTTCATTTTAACACTCTCAAGAGTTACAGACCTATGGGGACTGTCGTGATCTACCTGCATGGTCTGTGTGATCAACTGGTAGATCACGATCTACCTTTTGGGCAGCCCTGCAGTAGATCCTGTGGCCAGTTATAATTTCCTGGGGTTTATTAGGACTGTGGTAGTCTGGTAGATAATAAAAAAAAATAATTGCTTTAACATTTTGTAAACAAATGTATTTAGAACCATGTTCGAATTGCCCCTCCCAAATGCCTAAAACTAAAGAACGCAAGGAATGAAAAATAATTCACACCCGTCTTTTACTTTCTATAATAACAACCTAAAACATGAACTTGGTTGGCCAAAGTTATCCTTTAAAACCAGGCAGTGTCAGATTTTTTTTTCCTTTCCTGCCTTATTGATAGTATCAAGTGAAGAAAGACAGGAAAGAGCAAGGAAGAGAGAGAGAGAGAGTAGGGGAGAGACATGCAGCAAATGTCGTCATGAACAGGACTCGAACACGTGACTCGCTGTCAGGCCAAAGCTTATTATTTGGCACGTGCCCGAACCACTTGGCCAGTGGCAGAATGTCTTCTTAATAGTCTTAATAGTGCCAGAGGTCAGTGCTGCGATCTAGAATGATTTTCTTCAGGTATTCAGGTATACAAGAAGAGACTGGCGTCATTTCCAGAAGCATGGTTGCATACTGAACACAGACAGGGGCGGATCTGCATGGGCATAGGGCAATGCCCCCCTAAATACCATGCCATGCAAAATAACCCAAGATATTTCAAATTAATGTGCTCATATTTAAAATGATTTGAAACACTACTACTGCTACTAACTACAATTTTGGCACCACTAAACCAACAGCATTTCATCATTGAAAACAGAACAGAGTCAGACCTTTAGCTTTATGCATGCTGCGTGTCTGATGTTATTATTGATGCTTTACTTGACTAATTATCAATGCTTTACTAACTGACCTGTAACCGAAAATGGTACGGGGGCGACTTCATCGCCCGTGGCGCGAAGCGTCACAGGCGTCACAGGCCCCCATACCATTTTCTCTTGCCCCTCTAACATGTTCTCTTGCCCCCCCAAATGGGACATGTTACATCCGCCCCTGTTGCATACTGAACACAGACAGTGTAGAACAGTATCTTCTGCATTGTACACCTACAATCAGGGGCGTTTTGCCATTAGGCAGACTAGGCAGTTGGCTGGGCTGCCATGGGGGGGGACAGGGGGGGTGCCGGGGCAACCACCAGACATGCTTTAAAAGGATCCCAGGCTAATAGGCTTTTGGGGGGGAGGAGAAAATGGTAGGCGGGCGACTTCATCGCCTGTGTCGCAAAGCTGCACCCATACCTTTTTCCGTTACAGGACTTTTATTAGTCAAGTAAAGCATCAATAATAACATCAGTTGTTGTTGAAGTTGCAACAGACACGCAGCATGCATAAAGCTAAAGGTCTGACTCAAGAGTTTTCTGTTTTCACTGATGAAATGCTGTTGGTTTAGTGGTGCGACATTTGTAGTTAGTTTGTAGCAGTAGTCGTAGTGTTTCAAATCATTTTAATTATAAGCACTTTAAAGTGAATTATCTTGGGTTGTTTTGCATGCCATCATGTTTTGTGGGGCAGACTGGGCATTTAGGGGGGCATTGCACCCCCCCCATGCCCATGCCTAGATCTGCCCCTGAAGGCCATTGTCCTACATGCGATTTGCTGGTGTTAACATGACATTCCGCAGGAAAATCAGAGCACTTGTTTGAGGCAGAAAACCCCAGACCACAGCGTTTCCCACTCCCAGTGGAAAGGTGATGCAGGTGCATATACTTGCTATTTTTAGACTAGAAAACCGTGTGGCACTTGCAAGGTACTAAACTTGTTTGAATTTTGTCTATAGACCTGTGCAGTGACGTCACCACCCCGGTTCCAGAAGTATGATTCCCCATTCATTTGTCTTTGACTTTTCAAAAAAAGAAGATTACGCCGCGGACAAAGCCAACTCGGGTCGTGGCAAATCATGATGACACACACAATCTTTTGGGACAATCAAATAATTTCTAAGAACGAAACAAAAGGTGTTGTATCATGCCGTTTTCTACTTATTGATAATTTGGTATTATAAGATAGCCTAATATCGTGTTTGTTGTCATGATTTGTCACGACCGAGTTGGTTTTGTCCGCAGCACAATCGTGTTTTTGTTAATCATCTTTCGAAAAGTCTATGAGAAAAAATGGTTCACTTTCACTGAAGGAAAAAAAATCCTATAGAACTTTTCTATTGGCAATATCGGTAGAGGGCGCAAATCCTGGTTGTTTTTCTCGTGAAAAACGATCGCGTTCTGGCCGAAAAGTCCATTTTATCCGTGTGGTGGGGGGCTCAGAGTGCTACCACTAAGGTAAGTAGGCTTTCTAATGACACAAGACGTGTTTATTTTGGTGAGTAGGTAAAACGTTCTTTATATATCCACTCCAGAAGAGAGGCTGGTCGGGTGGAGTAATGGCCGATTGAACGAAGAGGAGCAGAGCTCCAATGCAAGTCAGACTCAGAAGCAGTGGAGCTCTGGACCAGAGCTAGGCCATGGCCTAGTTATGGCGCGTTGTGAGCAGCTGTGAGCAGCCTAGGAGGCCAAAGTGGGTTCAGGGAGAACCATCTGAAAGCCATAGATCAAGTAGATGGCAACACATCCAGAACATGTGAAATTCATCAGTTGATTAACTTACTGTAGTTTTTGAAGTGGGAAAAAAACGACTAGTGGTGACCCTGTGGCAAGGGACGCACATTTGTAACATTTTCTAGGACACTGTTCAAACCTGCTGTAACCTCATATGATGAAACGTACTCTCAGCTCCACTCTAACTCAGCTCCTCTTTCATGGAGACTGTAATAATCTGTTAGCAGCAAGCAGAACTCACAAGATGTATTCAGGGCCGGATTTAGCTAGCCCTACTAGGGTGGGCACGAAGAATGGCAGGGTGGGCAACTCCAAAGTTTTTCATATGTAGCAGTGGTTTTCAATCTTTTTGAAACCACTGCTACATATGAAAAACTTTGGAGTTGCCCAGCGTAAAAATGAAACCAAATGGAAACTGTTTAACAGATGTAACTGGTTAACAGATGTAACTCTCAAAGAGTTACATCTGGTTAACCAACTTTCCACAACTCTCTCAAGGACCACTGGTGGTCCCCGGACCACTGATGAAAACCACTGATATTACCTTTCATTGGGTGGGCAGGATGCACATTTGGGTGGGACCTGCCCACCCTGGCCCCCTCTAGATCAGGCCCTGGATGTATGCTTCTGGGACATGTGATCAGAATAAATGCCAATTGCATCAGAGAGGAGCAACCAAACGTTTTTTATGACCATTTCTGACCAGCAACCAATCGTAAAGCTCAACGTGTGAGTGTAGAGGCAGCGCAGGCATCCGTCTGCTTTTGATGTGTGTTTTATTTTTACCCCTGCTTCTGGTCAAACTGACTTAAATATGTGCGTTTCCTTTTGGGAAATGTAGGCTAGTCTGATTATGTTAAAACTGATTCCCTAATATTTATTCTATGATCCTCTGCGTAGAATACCTCTCTGTGTATGTTTAGATGTTTAATGTACTACTACTACTACTACTACTTGGTACGATGCAAGCTGGAAATGCACGCCCCACCCACATATTATGTGTTGGAGCCTAAACAGGCACCGGGCTACTTGGAAATGCAGGCCCAGATATGCGTTGGAACCTCTACAGCTAACTACTAGTTAACCAGTTAATATTCACCAAAACCTTGGCAGAACTCCAACCACGGGATTGACTCTGGCAACCAATCAATACAGTTGAAAACACTATGGGAAGTACTGCATTTGCACAAGTTAAAAAAAAATAACTAACCTTTAGAAGGGGAATTCATGCCATTTTCAATATTTTTTCTGAGAGGGTCCATTTGTACACTCTCTCAAACACAACTTGATATGTCATCAAGTTGTGTTTCACCATGTTAATGATTTTTCAGACCTCCATTTCTAGGAAACACAGAATGGGTGAACTTTTATGTCTACACAACATCTCTAAGGTACTGTATATTAATGACATAGTAAAATGTTGAAAAATGTGTGGGATTCCCCTTTAACTACAGTTGGTACTTCTACCCACTTCATCTAAAGCAGGGCTGGGCGATTATTATTCCCAAGGGGCCAAATGAGATACATCAACTATTGTGAAGGGCCAAGACTAAAGGCAGAACTAAAGTCTGCGTAATATTCATTTTCAAGATAAAAGTAACAGTAAGACCAACCATTTTGACACCAGGGACCTCTATTTATTCAGTATTTGAGCCACAGAGGACCACTATTTGATGACATATTAGCCCCACAGACCCAAAACTAAAGATTTATTTGGAGTTCGTTGGAGCTTTTGTCCACAATTCCAGGGGGAGGCCCAGACGTTTTTAGCCTAGTATAGTTGGTTAACGAGATGTAACTCTTTGAGAGTGTAAACATGAAACCAAATGGACCCTTGCGGGTCCATAGATCAAAAATGACCATTATTTTACATTCTCTGTCTAATTCAGATGAATATTTTAACTCTTGAGAGTGTAAACATGAAACCAAATGGCAAGGTTCCATTGCTGAGTAAATAGGTATGGTATGACATCATATTGTAGGCCACGGTGCTCGCGGTGCTCGCAGTGATCACCGAAAACCAAACTCTGAATAGGCCTTTCGAGACACCTGAGCCTGGGGCAGGGTTGCCAGGGAAGACAAGTTTTAACCTTCAACACGAGGAGCACTGTGGGACATTATGCTTCTTGCTCTTTGTGTCGCAATTGTGTTGCTTCCAACAATATCAGCTTGACAGTTCTTATATTCTGGGGCCTATTTGTGAGTTATATCAAATATATGATTAGGTTTCAGTTGTCTAACTCGATCTTCATCCGGTAATAATCCAATTTCCTTGGTTTCTACCAGTACTGTATGTGTGTGTCCTGGGAGAAGGAGAACTGCATCTGATAACATTATTCTGCCTGCGCTATACCTGCCTTTTGTTTTGGAACTTTAAAGGAGCAGTGATTTGGATTTTGGAACAACCCTCCCCCCTTTCATCCTCCTGGAAGAAAGGCTTTTTTCCCCCAAAGCCCAGTGCTTAATTTGTAACTCGGGCAGTGTCGGAGCACACCTCGTGCGCATGCATGTGTGGGGAGCGCGCACGTACGCACGCGCCTGCCGAAAAGTCGTTTTTTGGGCAGAATATTGTGTAGCGCGTGTGTAGTATGTGTGTGTCAGTGATGCACAACTATGGCACACACACAGCCGATCCACAAGCTCAATCCGTCGCGCAATGTGCTTGTGTTTTCAGAGAATCGAGACCACAAAATGTAAAGACCCATAAGGGGTCCGGCCGCTTCCTAGGTACCTTTATTATAGCGATCATAATCCGCGTTGCGAGGGAGGGGGAGACGGCTAGTGTCAGCCCGTGGGAGTAGCAGCAGCAGCTCAGCAAACAATGTGCGAGAACTGTGAACTGTGTGAGCTGTAGCAAATGCCCCCCGACTCTCAATATAAATCCCATAGCTGGGAAGGCTCAGCCCCCCCATAGCTGGGAAAGCTACGGGTATCCTATAGCAACAACAGAAATGAACGAGGCTGGATCACCACTCTTATCTCCCTGATCGGTCTCTGCAGGTGGGGGAGCGCCATTGACAGCTCATGGATGCAGCCTTATTCTGGCATAAATTAAGCCCCAAAGCCCAAACTGAAACTAGGGTATTTTGACCCCAGGGGCTCACTGGGGACAGGGAGGAACTTTTAGAGTGCATTGGGCTTCAGCCTGTTGATAAGCTTCATGGAGATGCTAATTTTCCTTTCCAGATCGATTTGGCACCTGCCCACAGAGCCAAAAAGTTACTGCTGTGCTGACCGTGGTATTACTGCCTTGAACTACCCAGCCAACTGTATAATCATTTTCAGTTTTAGTTTTTTTTTGCATGGGGCAAAAACGCCCCTGCCGGTACCCTTGTGTAGAAACATAGTCCAGCACTCGCCTTGTACAAATGTTTCTATTTTGGCCCGCTGTGTATTGGAGTTTTACATCCCTGACTTAGAACCTCCGTTCAAACTTTGACATGTTGGGCTAACTGCGGGATCGTGTGGAATTTCTTATACACAGGGTAAAGGGAGGGCTTATAGCCAAAATAAAGATTTTGCAAATCTTCACTGACCTCATTAAATGACCTCTATGAAATCCCCAGGACTGAAATCAGTCCGCAGGACTGAGAACTTTAAGCCCTGGGAATATTTGAAATGGTTTGTACCGTAGTCAATGGAGGATTTGCATACATACTGCACATAGACAGATCTAGAAATGATGGGCCCTTGGGACACTGCCAGACAAAGGCCCCCCCTCTACATACACCGGAGGATTTTTCTTCCCATGGCAGTGTCTGCACACTCCACGGATCTAGGCATGGGCATGGGGTCCCCATAATGACCCAGTCTGCCCCACAGAACATGATGGTATGCAAAACAACCCAAGATATTTCAAATCAAAGTGCTTAGAATTAATCATCACGCATCTTTCTGTGAATACAGTATCCAATACAGAATCCACGTTATCCAATACAGAATCCACGTTTCAAGCACAGTGCCTGTGAATTCGCTTCACAACTGATTTTATTTCACTCTATATGTGGAGCTTGACCCAGTGTGGTTGATTTCGCCATGCCAGGCACTGAGAACAAAGCATCTAAGCATCATAACTGAACTGTCCATCTTGAGCAATTCATTAAAATGATTTATTTAGTGGTGTAATAATAACTTATCAGGTAAGTGGCAGACTGGCAGCAGACCAAAATGATGGCGACTCGTAAAACACATTGGATTAGATGGATGGGATTTTCATTCTGTACATGTTACTGGAAATGTTTATCAGCTCAAAGTAGTCAATCTGTGAAACACTCCATAGGCCTACTGCATTTAGGAACACAATTTGACTGTATATACCACAGGTTTTCAACCAGTGGTCCGGGGACCACCAGTGGTCCTTGAGAAGGTTCCAGGTGGTCCCCAGGATAAATGATGGAAAGTTGGTTAAACAGATGTAACTCTTGAGAACGTAAAAATGAAACCAAATGGACCCACAAGGGTCCATTTTTACACTCAAGAGTTAAAATATTCATCATCTGAATTAGCACCACTTAATTAAGAAGTTTACACTGTTTTGTTGGCAAAATCCAGCCTGGAATTGTGGACAAAATCAAAACCAACTTTCCATCATTTAGCCTGCGGCCCTAGAAAAGGATTCCAGGTGCCCTAGAAAAGTGCCCTTCTGGGCACAGGTCTCCACCAGGCCAGGACAGGTTGTGGCCTCCTGTTGGCGCTATAATAGGCCAATGTAAAAAGGGTACCATTTATTATTATGACTTTAGCATTTGGATGATTTTAGGCATTTTGTCCAAAATGTGTTTTTTCAAATGTTCACCTGTTGGTGGCGCTATAACAAGCCATTGTGAAAAGAGTGGAATATTTTTCTCAGCCTAGTATTATAGTGTGTTGAAGATTTTATGTAAATTGCCTGCTGAGTTCATCATCTTTACAAAATCGGCCTCCTGGTGGTGCTATAACATGCCGTGGAAAATTTGGGCAGAGGTTCATGGTTGGTATCCAGGGAGTGTGTGTGCAAATTGTGATGTCGATCTGGTTCACAGTTTTAGCTGGAGATTAGCTTGTAACAGACAGACACACACATTTTTTACTACTATAACAGGCCGTTGTGGACAATTTGGATCAGAGGTTCATCGATCAGGTTAACAGTTTGGGAGATTAGCTGCTAACAGACGACACACGCACAGATTTTTTGCACAAAGATGGCAAAAATCGGCCTCCTGATGGCGCTAACCTGCCGTTGTGCAATGCCCCCCTAAATGCCCAGCTTGCCCCAACAAACATGATGGCATGCAAAACAACCCAAGATATTTAAGTGCTTATATTTACAGTAAAAGTATTTGAAACACTACTGAAAATGGTGTGGGTGCGGCTTCATCGATGAAGCTGCCCCTTACCATCCGCCCCTGCACTTGTCACATGTGTAAAATGATCTAAAACACTTGTTAGGGTCAGGTTACTTTGGGACGCAGCAAATGAATTGGTGACCTTGGTCAAAGCAGGATTAAACTGGTGACCTTGCAATTCAACCTGAAAACTGATACTGATACTGCAATCTGATCCTTATACTTCACAGACAGTTTTAAAGGACCAAGGTTCATGTTTCATGTTGTTATTAGAGAAAGTAAAAGATGGGGAATTCCACTGATTTTCAACATTTTACTATGTCATTAATATACCTTTGAGGTGTTGGGTGGACATGATAAAAAAGTTCTGTGTTCTGTTGTATAAAGAAAACCACTAACATGATGAAACATCTTGATGACATCAGCGATTATTTTCACCTTGCTTTCTTTAGTTTTAGAGATTTTAGCTATGGGAGGGGGCATTCAAACACAGTCCTAAATACATATTTGTTTACAAAAAATGTACTGTACATGTACAAATTCTTTTGACCTGCTTCTCCTTTGTTCTTCTATGGTTCATCCTTGCTCTCCTTTTCTCTCTCTCTCTCTGACCTTTAACTGAATACTAAGACTGTTTGGACTAGGAAAAAAACAAAAAACAAAACAACTATAAAAGATTAATTGGATTCTATTTCAGCGCGCTAACTTTCAGGAAAGAATAACACAGCTGCACTTTCTATTAGCTTGGAATCCGGGGGCGGATCTAGGCATAGGCATGGGGGGGCAATGCCCCCCTAAATGCCCAGCTTGCCCCACCAAACATGATGGCATGCAAAACAACCCAAGATATTTAAGTGCTTATATTTACAGTAAAAGTATTTGAAACACTACTGAAAATGGTGTGGGTGCGGCTTCATCGATGAAGCTGCCCCCTTACCATTTTTCTTCTGCCCCCCCCCGCCCCACCCCAATTGGGAAATGTTACATCCGCCCCTGTTGGAATCCCTGCTGATGACGTCACCGCCAGGTTTTTTGAACTAGCCACTGCCCAGTGTGCACACTCACTAGTGCACACTGCAGGGGCGGATCTAGGCATGGGGGGTGGCAATGCCCCCCTAAATGCCCTGACTGCCCCACCGAACATGATGTCATGCAAACAACCCAAATTTCAAATTAAAGTGCTTATAATTAAAATGATTTGAAACACTAATATACTGCTACTAACTAACTACAGCTGTGTCACCACTAAACCAACAGCATTTCATCATTGAAAACAGAAAACTCTCTGAGTCAGACCTTTAGCTTTATGCATGCTGCGTGTCTGTTGCAACTTCAACAACAACTGATGTTATTATTGATGCTTTACTTGACTAATAAAAGTCCTGTAACCGAAAATGGTATGGGTGCGTTTTCTCTTGCCCACCCAATTGGGAAATGTTACATCCACCCCTGGCACACTGACTGGTGACATGCAGAGCTTAAATTTGCTCCAAATCACCAAATTATATCTGTGTGACGTTTGGAGCACAAGGCGCTTCTTCATACTTCAATTTAGTCTGAAGTAGCGCCAAACATCACACATAATTCAACATTGTTCAAATAAGCATTAGCGGGGGCCAATTACGGTTTATGAAGATCGTCAAAATAAAGGCATATTATTATTATTATTATTATAAAAAAAATAATAATAATAATACAATTAAGGCTTTTGAAAACAACAAGTTAATGGGATTAAATTCATTTTGTTGAACTCGTGCACACTGACTCAACCCACTGAACATTTTCTCATTGAAAAAAGAGAGCGGTTTTACAGAGACATATAGCTGTGTGTCTCCCTGGAACAAGAGCCATAGAGTATAGCTTGAGGGATACAAGCATTGGGGGCTTGTAGATTAATCATTATTAATCCTGGTTAAATTAATTCTGAAGCGTGATTAAGCAAAAAAAAAAAAAAAATCATTCAACAGCCCTAAATACAACATATAGGGCTCCATTTTCCCAAACCCCTTATCTCTTTTTTACTATTTTTAAAAAAACTTTTGAGAATAGTTCAATGTGCCAATCTATTGACATGTTGTGAGCATGTAGACTGGTCATTTGAACTATTGAAAAATGTTTTTTTTATATAGTTTAACTCTTTCCCAGGCAAAGAAGTTAAGGGATAAGGGGTTTAGCGGTGACGGAAATCTAGGCCATAGTGTAACAACAGTGCCATTTCAGATAAAATCGTAGCTGCCACTTCCTCCAAAGAGACAGGAAAGCAACCCCAGAATGGATTCATAAATGAATAGATTAGACATCAACAAAACGGGTTTCCACAAGGGCACAGAAGACCACCCAACTGTGGCAACTACAAGGTGCAATGGAATACTGGAAAACTGGCCCAAATAAAACCCGAGTCCCGGACGCTATGGTGCAAATCGTAGGATAATCCCGGAAGGTTCATTAATATTCATGAGGTGCTGCTCCGAGCATCCAATCACGTTCACGCGAGGAGGCGGAACTTCCGAAATGCAGCGCTTGTTTTATCTGCCGGCTACTACTAGTCGGGCGGGGCGAAGGAAGTTTTACTGAGGTTAGGGTTAGGTTAGGTTTAGGCATAGGTTTACTGAGGTTAAGTTTAGGGTTAGGATTAGGTTTAGGCATAGCCTAGTTTTACTGGGGTTATGTTTAGGGTTAGGGTTAGGTTAGGGTTAGAGTTAGACGGTGCTTTATGCGGTAACTAACCCTAAACATAACCTCAGTAAAACTATGCTTCGCCCCGCCCGACTAGTAGTAGCCGGCAGATAAAACAAGCGCTGCATTTCGGAAGTTCCGCCTCCTCGCGTGAACGTGATTGGATGCTCGGAGCAGCACCTCATGAATATTAATGAACCTTCCGGGATTATCCTACGATTTGCACCATTGCATCCCGGACCAGCCAAAATGTTTCAGCTTGAAAGAGGGACAAACTGGAGATTGAAATACAATGTTTTCAACAATGGCGGTGCAAATAAGAGCTATGTAAACATCTGTTTCAAAGCATTGCACTAAAGTCTCTGTAATGTCTAGGCTGTAGGCCTAGTAGCAGTACAAAACATTCTAAAATAAAATGATGTACGTATAATCATCAAAGCTGGGTTGTTAGTGTGTATGCTGTACTAAATGACGTAAAATAAAGGGATTTATGAACATCAGGCTGTTGCCTGATGTTTTTACTATATCCTATAGTATTACAAAACAATCTAAAATAAAAATAATATGAAGTCTATGTAGAAGAGCCGCCATTGGAATGATCCCATTTGGTGATCAGGGTTTGCGACAGTGTAACTCTGTCTATACTCAGGGCCCGAGTTTGCGCCGGCCCGAGTTTTCCAGTTACTGTGCGATCAGTGATGGGCGAGTTACTGGGAAAATGTAGTGAACTACACTACAAGCTATCTCCAGAAAATTGTAACAAGCTATACTACAAGCTACATGACAAAAGTAGCTTGATGTAGCTTGCTACATCAACACTACATAATATAAATATATATTTCAATTTAATGTACAACCCTCCAAATAATAATCATAATAATAAAATAATATAAATAAAATCATAATACTAATAATCTAGGGGTGGGTTTGAACCTGGGATGGTGGCATGTTTAAGTTTTGGGATGTATATTAGAGGTTTTCTACCCATTAAAATGGGTGGAATTTAAAAATGTGTGTGGGAAAATGTAGTAAGCTACTCTCCTTGTTACTCGAAACAAGTAGTGTAGCTTCACTACAAGCTATTCCCAGAACAAATGTGGTAAGCTACACTACAAGTTACGGGAAAATGTAGTTAAGCTATATAGCTTAGCTACTTGTAAAAAGCTATTGCCCATCACTGTGTGCGATGTATAGTGAGAATCTTGGGGCCTGCACAGTGACACAGCTCAGGCGGCGGCGGTGCGGTGCACCATATCTAACCAGATCAAGCATGTTATGTTGGCAGAGGCATGCGTGCAAATCAGATCACCATAATCCAGTAAGGGCAGGAATGTAGCTGAGACTAGTTGTTTTCTTCTTCCTTTGCGACAAAAAGGAACACGCAACCCTTTAAAGAAATGAAATTCTTGCCCATGAGCAAGGACAAAGCTTCTTCACTAAATTTTCAATGTGACATTCGAATGCTAAGTTATGGTCGTAAATTACCAGACCAACAATGAGTACTTGTGCTGTGACAATAGTTCAACTTGACAGCGCTGCAAGGTTACAGACAGTGCGGGAGGGAGAAGCCGATTGGAGAACAACAACAACAACTAGTTTGGCAGCCAATTAGATTAGGTATTAAGAGAGTCGCAAATTGGATATCACACAGGTAGTAACACGCTACACAATGCAGAGAGGCGAAACATGGCATGTAATTAAAGATTTTTTTTTTCCTGGCGCTTCAGCCAGTTAGTACAACTCATACCGCACGCTCAGAACACTCAGAGCGTGACGTCAATTGGTTCCAAATTGACATCCGCCTCCCCAGTGTTAGTTAATAAGAGTGAAATGAACGTGCAAATTAGAAAACGTAGTTAACTGAAATGAAAACAATTAACGCTTTACGAAAACAAACGGAGGCTCACACAAAATTTATTAAATGTAACAGATTCACAAATTTGAAAGCCTTGAGTTTTTGTACTCAAGGCCCCACTCGCCCCAAACTCTTCTTCTTCCTGGCCCCAAAACTATGGAACTTCTCATAGCCAGGTGTGTAGTGGAGGGGGGACGGTGTCCCCCAACTTCTCACATCTATAATATTTTTGGGGTAAAAGTAGGCCTATGTTTTTTGTGTCATGTCTTGTCATTTACTTTTATGGATACAATTATGCATTGTAAACAATCTTTCTCAATATTCTAGACTTGTTTTAATAGCATGTCTGTGTGTGTTGCGCAGGTGCACGCAAATGCAAGTGTGCATGCACGCGTCTTAAAGGGGAATTCCACTCATTTTCAATATTTTACTATGTCATTAATATACCTTAGAGATGTTGTGTGAACGAGTTTCCTTTTTTCTGAGAGTGTACAATTGGAACCAAATGGACCCACTAGGGTCCATTTGGTTCACATTTGTACACTCAAAAATGAAAATGGGTGGAATTCCCCTTTAAGAGGCGTCTCCCCACTTCTAAAAGTCCCACTACAACACTGCTCATAGCAATCAGGACCACAGACTCACTCCCTATCTTCCACCGCAGTCTGAAAACACACAGGCTCGGCCCATATGCACTTGCAGTACATATCAGCCCATAGCTAGGTTTTAGAACAAAGGAGTGATTATTTCCCAGTCATTTGCATGAAAACAACTGGAAAAATATTTAATGTATTATTATTATTTATTCAAAGTGCAGTTCACCTCCCGGCCGCGGGGGCGCTGTAGCGCCCATGATGCGCTCCTGAATAGAAGAAAAACGTCTGCACATCGCGGTGAGCTGCTTTGTTTGTGCGTCCGTGCATATATGTAGCGTTAATTTGACTTGGGGGGGTCTTCACAGGATGAATTCTCACGTTATCTTTATAACTCCACTGGAGCCGCCATCAAAGTAATCCAAGTAAACGCCCTCCAGTGGAAGTTATATATTATGGCTAGTTTTAGATAGCATATTAGACTTGGTTAGGATGAGTTGCCTATAGCAGGCATGTTGTCAAAGAAAGTGACAATCGTGACAAGTGGTTGACTCTCAAAAAGGACCTACCCTGGCAGTGTTATATGTAGCTCTATTTTCTGTTTACTCTATAAGGAACTGTATTGGTAAATCCTGATGACAGTTGTTCTTTTCCATCTCCTGTTTGTTTTAAACAACTGTTGGATCTTGTGTCTAAAGCTGTTGTGTCACCTCCTGTTACCATGGGGGTTGGCTTCCGACTGAGTATAAGTTCACCAGTTTCATCTGAGTCTGTGTGTTGCTTTTGACTAAGGGAGGGTTTCTTGGACATGAGATGTAAGTCAATTGTGAGCCTTATGGTACCATAATAGAAATCACTCATATTGAAGCTCTGGTGTGTTGTCTCGTTATTAATGTGTCAATTTCTTCTTTTCTGAGTACTATGCCAAACTATGTCAAACTCAAATACATGGTGGGCCAAAATAGAAAAATTGGTACAAGTTGAGGACTGGAGCCGGCCAGACTGTGTCACAATACAGAGGCACCAGTTTACGAGGACATGCAGGAAAACAGCAAAAAAGGTAAATTCAAGGTCCCTCAATAGCAAGATGAATGCAAAGATGAAACTACATCATGCATTGAAAAGGGAAAATGCATTATTAAAGCTCATTTTCCTGTTCTCACTAAGCACTGCTTTCATAGTCAGCAAATCAATTGAGTTGAGAAATGATTGCGCATCTTTTTAGTCCTTAACCCTTAATGCTTAGAACACCTAAACGCGTTCAGTACACTATGTTCAGTACACTATGATCTACAAGCATGTAGCGTGCCACTGAGTGGCACGCTATGAGCTTGTATCTCTGCTATTTTTGAAAAATCGTGAAAACGTGGTGCAAATCTTTGAATATATGTTATTTCCAAAGCAAACATTTTAACTCAAATCTTTGCTTTTCTGGGGGATCCCTAGAACATGTTTTTAGATATAGATCATTCTGATGGTCCATGGCATGAAATATGTTGAGCATCACTGACACGGGATCATAGATTTTTTTTCCCCCAGAAAAACTCAAATCCATTGTCAGAAACTAGAATCTAGTGACAAAAAAGTAAATTCTAGGACAAAATGGGTTAAATTGTAAACTGTGTGACAAAATATAAATATAAATATAAATGTAAATATATGATGCAGGGCATCATATATGATGCAAACCGCTCTGGATTGAGAGCGTCTGCCAAGCGTCTAATTTGTAACTGTAAATAGTTTGTAGATCTACTGCTGAAAAGTAACAGCTTTTGTTTGGCTTTCGTCAGGCAGTGCAGCAGCAGCAGCACAGATGACATCAGATTATAATGACTGCATGGGTTCGTACTGTTCATAGTACTGTACACACTGTAGCAAGCCAGATGGACTGCAATAGATTTGAAGCCCTAAGCTCTGCAGGGGCGGATCTAGACATGGGCATGGGGGGGGGGGGGGGGGGGGGGGGCAATGCCCCCCTAAATGCCCTGACTGCCCCACCAAACACAATGACATCCAAAACAACCCAAGATACCTAAGAAATTAAAGTGCTTATATTTAAAATGATGTGAAACACTACTACTGCTACTAACTAGCTGTGTCACCACTAAACCAACAGCATTTCCATCATTAAAAACAGAAAACTCTGAAAGTCCTGTAACTGAAAATGGTATGGGTGCGACATCATCCCCCGTGGCGCGAAGCGACACGGGCGATGAAGCCGCCCCCATACCATTTTCTCTTGCCCCTCCAACATGTTCTCTTGCCCCCCCAAATAGGACATGTTACATCCGCCCCTGTGACTGCCAGGGGGGATGCATGGGTATCTTCTCATGTGTGAGATGAAGTCCCCAGGCAGGTGTACTGTCTCCAAGTACTTGGAAGGACCTCAGAGCTGTGCTGTGACGTCTCTCTCGGGGCTCGGACCATCCACACAAAGAATCCTCCAGGCTTATCGCGATCCCTTTGCTACACGGCTAATTCTCTGCACAGCTGTTGATGAGAACGGAAACCGGGATGGTTTCTATTCCTATTGTTTTTCTTGGCCACACATGTTAAGAATGCCATTTAAAATAGCAGTGGAGTCGCTGCCTACTCAGGAACGATGCAAGTTGGGCACAAGGCAAATAGAGAATGCATGCCCCTGCCTTAATACACGTCATAAAACTGTATAACTGAGCTGTCACTCGACAGGGATATCTCTGTATCCATCTGTCATTGTCCCTTTTATGCCTATATGGAGATCCTGACATTATCAGTACTAGACTTTTACGTGCCTGTCGGCCACTGGCATATTTGAGAACAATGCAACTTGGGAACCTAATTATACCCATAGCCAACTAGCCATAGCGCTCATTATTACCCATTTTACCTTCTGTCTGTCCCTCTCTACCACAGCAGTTTCTGGGATGGGCATTATCAAAGCGGCAGTCTTCGTGGTGATTGGTTCATACCAACCCATAAGAGCATGCCTGAGCATTATGCGGCCCGGGGGCCAAATGCGGCTCTTTGGCTGACTCTGACCGGCCCGGGGACCACCAGTGGTCCTTGAGAGAGTTCCACGTTAAATATGGAAAGTTGGTTAACCAGATGTAACTCTTTGAGTGCGTGTAAATGAAACCAGATGGACCCTTGCGGGTCCATTTGGATTCATTTTTACACTCAAGAGTTAAAGTATTCATCATCTGAATTAGCCCAAAGTCTACATATTCAATCAGAGAATGATTGTAAGAGAATGGTCATTTTTGTTATTGTGTTTTGTTTCCCAAATCCAGCCTGGAATTGTGGACAAAACAAAATAAATCTTGAAGAAAGTTTTGGGATCTGTGGGGCTAAAATGTCATCAAATGGTAGTCCGTGGCTCAAATACTGAATAAATAGTGGGCCCAGGACAGGTGTCAAAATGGTTGGTCTTACTCTTACTTTTATCTTGACAATAAAATTAATATTACGCAGACTTTAGTTCAGCCTTTAGTCTTGGCTCTCCACAATATTTTATGTATCTCATTTGGCTCCTTGGGAAAAATAATTGCCCAGCCCTGCATAAGAGTATTGTGAAAGCAGACGACGTTGTTGTCAGTAATGTGGCTAATGTGCTAGCCCGGTTGCTAACCAAACAAACACAGCCGACGAGCGCTGCTAGCACGTGAACAAAAGCAGTAGAATATGTTGGACGACAACGTTTATAAAAAACAACGCTTCTTTAAAGAAGCATCGGAGGAGCCGACACTGTTGGCTCTTGAGTGACAGGGTTCTCGGCCAATTAGCTGCTGTAGTTGGATTTTCAACTAATATTCACGGCATCGGAGGGAGGGGCACCAATCCTTGAAACGCAGGGGGAAAAAATAAGGTAGTATTTTTTAAAATGGTGATTCAGGGTTGTGGCCAAACTACCCAGTTATGTGCATTCCAACTGAACACCCACCCGCACGCACGCACGCACACACGCACACACACACACACACTCGAGGCACATAATCTATATCAGGGGTTTAAACTTTTTCATCCCAGGGCCCACCATTTATTCAGCATTTGAGCCACGGACCACCATTTGAGGACATTTTAGCGCCGCAGACCCCAAAACTAAAGGATTTAGGAAAAAAACAGGAAAACATACAGACTAAAATGACCATTAATCTTCTATTTGTGTTAAGATGGTCAATATGTTAACTCTTGAGAGTGTAAAAATGAAACCAAGTGTTACATCTGGTTAACCAACTTAGCTGGGGACCACCTGAAACCCTCTCAGGGACCATTGGTGGTCCCCAGACCACTGGTTGAAAACTCCTGCTCTATATGGGAAAGTGGGCAATCAGAGGTATTGTCAGTTATGTGAATTCCTTGTGCCATGCAGTGGTCAACGTCTGGAAACGGAATGCCTGGAGAGTGTCCAGGCATACCTGATTAGGTATTCAAATGGCAGGTGTGGAGAATGTGACAGACAGGCGTGGGCAATTTGACAGGCGTGGGCAATGTGCCAAAACAACATTGGCGGAGGTTACCATGGCGATCTGGCAGTTTTGGACAAACATGGCACTCACTCCCTCGGGTCATCTGTGACGTGTGTGTCTAACTTGAAGTTGGACGGTTCTTGTGGATTACACACAGACATACCGTATAGTAAAGAGATTTGGTGCATTTATAGTAATAAGATATTGTTTAGACCAGGGATGTCAAACTCAAATACAGAGCGGGCCAAAATAGAACAATTGGGACTGTGTTTCAACACACAGGGCTCCACTTTAAGATGACGTCCCAGAAAAACAGCAAATGTATCAAAAATCACAAATGTAATAGCAAGATAAATGCAAAGATGAAACTGCATGCATTCAAAAATGATTGCATTATTAAAGCTCAATTTCCTGAGCTTTAATAATCATATCTTCACCAAGCACTATAGTAAAATGAGAAAGTCCTGTAAATCAATTGAGTTGAGAAAGTAAAACAATTAGTTCCATTCATGGTGTGGGCAATATACCAGACTGCTAGTTCTAATAGTAATTAAATATCATCTTGCGGGCTGAAGATAATTCATTCAGGGATTTGGCCACCGAAACTAGACTATGTGGTTTAGACGAACGCTAGGTTCATTATCTACCTGCTTCTCTTGAGGCACGTTACAATGATCTTTCTGCAAGTCGATATTTACCTTGCAAGTCATTCTTGACATTTAAACATTTGGGGTATTCCACTTTCAAAAAAGTTTTGGTCATTTTATGGTCTACTCAGTCTCATGTGACCACACCAGACAGTTTTTAAGTTACTCCATTCGGTATTTAGATATTGGATTTTAAGTTTAGCGTATTCGCCTCCTTCCTATACAAACCCATTATACCTTAAAACTCCATTTTAACCATGACAGATTATTGGAAAACAATCCATCTTTTTGGTCTGCACACCTTATAATGGAGCATTTTAACAGAAAAAAATGTATAGGGTGATATCTGACAAAAGTGAAATCACTTCCTCTACCTTTAAATAATAAATTAAAGAATGGCCCAGGTGGCCTTCAGATGGACAGGGGCAGGAAGGATAAATATATACTGTACATGGTGTTTCATATGAGTTCAGATTAGAACGGGGAGTCTGGGTTCATGACCACAGTGGCATTCTGGACCGGAACCATCAGAAAAGCCCAGTGCTAGAACACCCACAGCAAGTCTGACATCCACCTGCCTGCTGAAAGCTACAGTACCTCCCACATCACAGACATTCCATAAGTCATGCTCCCAGAATGACAGGTTCAGGTTGGGTTATAAAAGCCTGCTTCAAAATATGGGCCTGTGTCACAGACAGAGTCAGGGGCGGATGTAACATTTCGCAATTGGGAGGAGGAGGGGGGGGGGGGGTCTAGTCAGTCTCATGTGAACACACCAAACAGTTTATAAGTTATTCAGTATTTAGATATTTGATGTTCATTGTGCTGCCCGAACGTACTTCCTATATAAGCCCATTATAACTCAAAACTCCATTTTAACCATGACAGATTATCCGAAAACAACCCATCTTTTTTCTGGTGACTGATATTGTCCTCCTAATACGTGAGAGGGCCGTGGAATTTCATTTACAGTTTTCATTTATCTTTAAAATATTGTTTTGGAAAATGTAGCTGCCTCCATATTTGGGAAGGCCCACTCAAATTAATAAAACAACATTGTGGTGGCACATACAAAATGTCACCTTCTGCTCAGCATTGTATAAACAATCATAGGCCAGACCTAGTTTTATAATTAATGTTGATCTTGAGAGAAAATACAGTAGCAGTATATTAGGCTGTAAAATGGGACAGCTGCCATAACAGGCTATATTCTAAGAAATACTGTACATGTGGTGCAGGACGTACAGTACAACTGAAAAGGAAAAACAGGATGTCCAATATATATAGGGGCGGACATGACAGTATGTAGGAATGCTCCTGGGCCTCTAAGCTGTAATACAGTTGTTCCAAGTCTTATTTTGTGGCTACCGCCGTCTGCAGGGGCGGATCTAGGCATGGGCATGGGGGGGCAATGCCCCCCTAAATACCCAGTCTGCCCCCTCAAACACGATGGCATGCAACCCCCCCCCCCCCCCCCCCCCCCCCCCGGATGTTACATCTGCCCCTGGCCGTCGGTCGCATATACGATTGTTTCTCACAATGAATAGATCATGTTACGCAAACGTACAGACAGTACACTCAGGCATTTTTATGGCAGACAGTAAAATGTTGCCGTGCAGTTAACAGAGAAAGGGGAACCTGCACTTAGAAACCCTAATAAAAAAGAACAGTACAGAATGTATGCCGTGAGAGATCAACAATCCTAAAGACAAAAGCAAGAGCCACTTGCTCTTTGCCAGTTGGATTGGAATGCCCTGAAACTCGCACGGCTGCGTACCGACGGCCAACGTCAGCGCCCACAGGGGCGGATGTAACATTTCCCAAATGGGGGGGGGGGGGGGGGGGGTCAGGAGTATGGGGGCGGCTTCATCGCCTGTGGCACAAAGTGACACGGGCGATGAAGCCGCACCCATACCATTTTCGGTTACAGGTCTTTTATTAGTCAAGTAAAGCATCAATAATAACATCAGTTGTTGAAGTTGCAACAGACACGCAGCATGCATAAAGCTAAAGGTCTGACTCAGAGAGTTTTCTGTTTTCAGTGATGAAATGCTGTTGGTTTAGTGGTGACACAGCTGTAGTTAGTTAGTAGCAGTAGTAGTGTTTCAAATCATTTTAAATATAAGCACTTTAATTTGAAATATCTTGGGTTGTTTTACATGACATCATGTTTGGTGGGGCAGTCTGGGCATTTAGGGGGGCATTGCCCTCCCCATGCCCATGCCTAGATCCGCCCCTGAGCGCCAAACTCCAGGGGTGGCACGCTCCTCTGCTTGTCAGAGCCTCTGGCTGAGTCCCATCATTTATAACAAAACACCGTCGATAGAAATCTCATCCACCGACCAAGCCGACTGGTACGAATGCTGCTCTTTGATTCACACGGCTATATTGTTCTAAACATGGATGGATTTTGTTAATACAAAAAAAAAAAACGTGTAGGTGTTTGTGGCATCCGATCGTGATCCTAGATTGAATGTACGGTGACAGTAATTACCTGATTATTACCATCACTGTACAATCCAACGAGGATTACATTTCGGATTTCATTTCATTGTAAAACTGAACGGTGCCTGAAAATGTATCTTTTATTTGTTAAACTAAAACAGGTGGTCCGGGGACCACCAGTGGTCATTGAGAGGGTTCCAGGTGGTCCCCAGTTAACTTGGTTAACCAGATGTAACTCTTGAGAGTGTAAAAATGAAACAAAAAAGAAGAATTTTTTTGGGTCTGTGGGGCTAAAACGTCATCACATGGTGGTCCGTGGCTCAAATTCTGAATAAATAGTGGGCCCTGGTATGAAAAAGGTTGAAAACCCCTTAACTAAAAGCATGTAGCATGACGATGCATCAGAATGACGATCATGTCATCACATGGTGGTCCGTGGCTCAAATTCTGAATAAATAGTGGGCCCTGGTATGAAAAAGTTTGAAAACCCCTTAACTCAAAGCATGTAGCATGATGATGCATCAGAATGACAATCATCTTTACTGTCGCATCACATTTTTCTGAGCATAGTTGGCACTGTGTTCTTTTTCCAAGAAAACTCAGAAATGGAAGATGAGAGAGGAGGGTTACAGCCACTGTATACTGTAAAATACTGTTCCTTGTATCAGGTGTTACTGCACCTGTACACTGACTAGTTTTACTGTTTCTGTTTTGCTATTGTTATTTTGACTGTACGGGACCCAAGCGGAAAAATAAGACCACAAGTTATATTTTGGCGCTCCCTTTAGATCAGGGGTGCCCACACTTTTTTGACTTGAGAGCTACTTTCAAAATGACCGGCTCAGCAAGATCTAAAACATCAAAAATGTGATTGTTCCATTACTGAAAATCCATTTCAAGGCCCCCCTAGAAAGTTTGAGCTTTGAAATAGTGGTGATGGTGTTACCCACTATTAGTGTCTAAGAATAATGCACTAATGAAAAATAGTCGGGGAGAATTGGAAGGTTTTGGAAGCTTTTGCTGTATAAACAGTATTTGAGGTTTGAGTTGACAGTTTGTGATGTTGAGTTTAGTTTCTTCCACCCAAAACTAAGAACTTTCACATTTTTGTCCACGATTGCAAAATGGAACTGGCAAAATGTTGGTCAAAATAACAATTATTCTCCATTTTCTAGTATTAGATCTAGTATTAGGTCAGTACTTGCCTAACTGTATTATGTATTGTTTTGCTACAGTATTTATTGTCTAATAAAATACTCAATCAATCAGTGGAAGTTGTGTGTGGCAGTGCAATCAGTGTGTGTACATAACATAGAGCAGAGGACTCAAACACGCGTCCCTTGGGTGCTCCAGTGTTGAGGATCAGGCGGATCAGGGGGATCAGATGTGATGCTGCCCCGTTCTCACCACCTGGTGTCCAACATGGTGGTGAATGCTGAGCAGTAGTACACAAACACCATACATCAGCGGTGCCCAAAAGGTAGATCATGATCTACCTACCAGTAGATCACACAGGCTGTGCAGGTAGATCAAATGACAGTTCCCTAAAATATAGAACACATAGCTCTGTAAATCTTGAATGTTAAAATGAAACCAAATGGACCCTTACGGGTCCATTTGGTTTCATTTTACACTCTCACTCTTACTTGACACTCTCTTTCCCAGCTGTGGACAAAAACGTGAAAGTTCTTTGGGTTTTGGGTGCGAGAGTCGAGAGACACCACAAACGGTCAACTCAAACCCCAAATGATGTTTTGAAGCATCAGTAGTAGCATATACAAGAAAGCCTTCCAATACAAAAACCTCCCCCTCTATTTTTCATTAGAAGTGCATTATTCTTAAACACTATAACAGTAAGTAACACCAACACCACTATTTCAAAGCTCAAACTTTCTAGGGTCCTTGAAATGGATCACATTTTTGATGTGTAGATCTTGTTGACCTGGTCACTTTGAAAGTAGCTTAACGGTGGGCACCCCATACATACATATTACCCCTTCATCTGCCTGTTCTCCACATGCAATAGGACTAAACGGAGACAGAGCCATGGCCATAGCACCATTTCTGGATCTAAACTGCTACGGATCCAGCGAGGATCCAATGGATTGAAACCTGCAACTTACAACTACAGCCTGGTAGAAGTAGAGGTTGAAGATGTCAGCGGAATCTGTGCATGGTTACATCTTTTAAATTAAAGTCACAGTCAAATACGAGGTCCTTTAAACAGAACACTAAATTATGGCTACACTGGAAAAAGTTCCCTTATAAAGGGTCAGCTTAGATCAGACCTGGGCATTACATTTGGCTGGGGGTCAAATGTAGGTCTTTGGCTGACTTTGACTGGCCTGTGAAAGATTACTTTAGCATGTCTCAGCCCTGAATCAGCACCTTAAAAAATACTAGCTTATTTTTTCCCCTGTGATTCAAAGACTGGCTTCCCTGCCTTTGGGGCTGTTTGTGCCGGTTGGAAATCCAATCCCAGCACCTGATTGGCCAACAGCCCTGTCATTCACTTCGTTCCAAACGTTGTCTGCTTTCTCAATATTCTTATGGGTTGGTATGAACCAATCACAGTGAAGACTGCTACTTTGATAACGCCCATCGTAGAAACTGCTGTGGTGGTCTATTTAAATTTCGAAAGGCTACATTTTTCATTGCCTAATAATAACAATATACTATTACCCGCTTGTCAAACCAATGCCTTTTACTGCTTTTATATTAAAAAAATAAAATGGATATTACAAGAATTACAAGAACGTAGTTAATTTTGATATTTTCTGGCTATCATTTGGCCTTTGGGAAAAATAATTCCCCAGGCCTGACTTGAATGTAGGGATAGGGATGTACTGTATAGACACTGTTGTAGGAGAGTAGCGACACGCCTGGCTGGCTGGAGCCCAAACATAGCTAACCACTGCATCACAACATAGCCTATTTTCTTACAATATACGATATATTAACTAAAGTGAATTACATAACAAATCATTATTAACTAACGTGACAAGAGGTCTGTAGGAAGTGGGTGTATGTAATGTACAGTATTTGTTGCATTTGTGTCTGTATTGTACTGTATCGTATTTTATGTTTTGTTCTCAGAAAAAGGCCCACAGATTTACTTGGTCATTCTTGAATCGTTGATTATAATGTTTTTTATATACTGTACATATGACTGCTTTTCTAAATAAACCAAATACAATTAAAAAAGGACACAACCTCTGCCTTCTTGGTCATTCTTGAATAGTTGATTACAATGTTTTTTTTTTTTTTTAATATACTGTACATATGACTGCTTTTCTAAATAAACCAAATAAAATTAAAAAAGGACACAACCTCTGCCTTCTGGCTGTTCTCCTGTGCTCCTGTGCTGTTTACCAGCTTTACCTTCTATTATGGTAATTGCCTCTGTCAACCTAGTCTTACATCTTTTTGAAGTAGGCCTTTTTTCCACACCCTGATTTTGGGTTTAGGGCTGCGTTTGATTGCTTGCTTAATTGAAATTTCTATTAACAGTTAACAGCAGAATGGGTGCGTTTCACATGAAAGTACAAGTTAATTTGAGGACTGTTACTGTGGACGCGACAGTACGGCGCCTGGACCACTAAGCCAGCAGGCTCAGACTCTTTACGACCTTTGCTGTGTCTCTCCCCTTTTTTCTCTACCTCTTTCCCGCTATCTTCACTTGATACCAGGGGCGGATGATACATGTCCCATTTGGGGGGGCAAGAGAACATGTTGGAGGAGCAAGAGAAAATGGTAATGGTATGGGACTTTTATTAGTCAAGTAAAGCATCAATAATAACATCAGTTGTTTGTTGAAGTTACAACAGACACGCAGCATGCATAAAGCTAAAGGTCTGACTCAGAGAGTTTTCTGTTTTCAATGATGAAATGCTGTTGGTTTAGTGGTGACACAGCTGTAGTTAGTTAGTAGCAGTAGTAGTGTTTCAAATCATTTTAAATATAAGCACTTTAATTTGAAATATTGTGGGTTGTTTTGCTTGCCGTTGTGTTTGGTGGGGAAGACTGGGCATTTAGGGGGGCATTGCCCCCCCATGCCCATGCCTAGATCCGCCCCTGCCAGAAGTTGACAATAGAAGCCCAGACCAAGAGATTTGGTCTGAACCAGGTCGATGGGAACCAGGCTACAATATTGGTCACACAGTTGACATGATTAAACGTTGTAATAGTCTATATAGCTCTGCGGTAACAACAGTTAATTACTGTAAAAGGACACTGACATGGTTACTGTCATGTATTCTTATTTATTTTATGCTGCACAATGAAAGGTTTTTGTTGAGGGAGGATGCTGCATAGTCTACAGTTTCATTCATTATATCAATGAAAGGTTCTTTTGTGTGTGTAATTTTTGTTTTGTATTTAGCCGTACAGTTTTCTTTTGCCCCGTTTATTAAAGGAGAATTCCACACCAAAACACATTGGACGTCAATCTACCTTGATTCCTGTGACATGATACATAATGTCCTTGATTTTTGTCACAGATGTCCCATTTTCTACATTTCACCATGAGGTCCCCGTCCCCACGACGACATTGGGAACAGTTAACATGGGCGCAGGTTGTCTTTATTCTGCTGCGGGTATTTCTGTAACTCCAAACTTATTTTTTTTCACACCCATCACATTTTAATAGTATACTGATGAACACGCTTGAATTTTATGTCACTCTGGGGCAGACTTTACTTGTAATCCCAGAGGTAATGTATCCCTCCTCCTCTCCTCCCCTCCCACTCTCCTCTCTAATCACACACTCATATTTGGGTATACCTGAAAAAAAAAAACGGTAGAAACTCCTGTCCCACGGTGCCACCTGAGTTTTAGTGGTCCAATTATCTTGTAGTGTGTGGCTTGATATGATGTGTGGAGAAAAAAAAGTTTGGAGTTACAGAAACACCCGCAGTAGAATAAAGACAATCTGCGGCAATGTTAACGGTTCCCAACATTGTTGTGGGGACGGGGACCTCATGGTGAAATGTAGAAAATGGGACATCTGTGACGAAAATCAAGGACATTATGTATCATGTCACAGGAATCAAGGCAGATTGAGGCCCAATGTGTTTTGGTGTGGAATTCTCCTTTAACTTCTGTATCTTACATTTCCCTGCCAAGCTCAATACAGCAAGGCCCTTTGCCATCAGGGGAAAGTCCAAATAATATTTTTTGGCAAAAGCAGCAGCCAGGATGAGGCAGCACCCAGGATGAATCAGTGGTGACTACTTTATGTACTTGGTGTTGGAGGGGCTGGAGAGCCGTTTTGTAATAAATGACACATTAAAACTGACAAATGTGATATAGGCCTAGACTTATAGGCAGCCGACGGCCCGGCCAAGAGCATCAACACCGTAATCCAAGGCAAACTACCAATCAGACCTGCAGCGTCTGAAAAACATAAAACTTCAACCATCCTGAAAACAATCAGAAAGTGCAGGGGAGGCGAAGCAGTGCTTATGGCGCAAGAATGTTCCACATGAGGCTTCTAAGCATAACAACTATGAAAGCTAAGAAAATGAATGGATCATATTTTTTCTCCTAGATGACAGGACTCGGCTTAAAAAGGAATTATGTTATTCTTTTCGCGAGCACCATTTTATTTTAGACTTTACAAGTGGATTTGTTCCACCACTTTAGTTTACACATAAGGCCATTATTTGCATTTGTAATAATCTGAAATTCCGATCTTTGGCTTGTGGGATTTAGCCGCTTATCACATCAGGAATTAAAGTGGAGGAGAAGGCAGGTTTAATTCAGCTGTGATGATGGTGATGATACGGTGGTGGCTCTGCGTCTTCTCTAATAATAAGCATAAATCACAAACTGTCCTGGACCGGACTGCATACTGATGAAAACTACACTACAAACAGAGCCCATCAGGGCGGAAAATGCCCAGTCTGCTCCACCAAAGACGATGGCATGCAAAGCAACCCAAAGTATTTCAAATGAAAGTGCTTATATTAAAAATGATTTAAAACACTACTACAGCTACTAACTAACTACAGCTGTGGCACCACTAAACCAACAGCATTTCATCATTGAAAACAGAAAACTCTCTGAGTCAGACCTTTAGCTTTATGCATGCTGTGTGTCTGTTGCAACTTCAACAACAACTGACGTTATTATTCATCATCATATCCCATGTTGGTGTCTATTCTGCCACCCTAGAAGACTTTTTGACAGCTGATGAAAGTTGGAGTTACCATTAAAGGGGAATTCCACCCATTTTCAACATTTTACTATGTCATTAATATACCTTAAAGATGTTGTGTGGACATGATAAAAAGTTCCCCCCACTCTGTGTTTCCTGTGGTTGACATAGACACTAGATATCTTCGGGAAGTGATCTAATAATGAAATGGTCTAAGATAAAGAATAAAAAGAATTAAAACTGCCATTAAAATTCAAAGATTTATTGCTTATATATAGTTTAAGTAACAAGTGACGGGTAAAACTAGAGGGTTTTCATGACCCTGAATCCTAATATTGCATGAAAAACACAAAAAAATGTTAGCCGTCATAGCCGTCATCACAAATATGAGGAGGTTCAGGACATTTGGGCAAGAGATGGCTAAATGTACTGTATTTACCCCACGAATGCTTGACCACCCCCCCCCCCCCACACACACACACACACACCTAGTTTGACATGTCACATGCTACTTAACGCACAAATAACATACTTTCTGAAAAGTATAATAATGTAAATTCCCATCAAGTTTCGTTTGAGCCTCATCACCACTCTGATTAAAGGGGAAGTCCACCCATTTTCAACATTCTAATATGTCATTAGTATACCCTAGAGGTGCTGGGTGGACATGATAAAAAAGTTCCCCCATTCTGTGTTCTCAAGAAATGGAGGTCTGAAGAAAACCACTAACATGGTGAAACATCTTGATGACATCACCAAGATGTATTTTCACCATGTTAATGGATTTCTTTAGACACTTCTTTTGAACCCGTTAGGGTTCATTTGGTTGCATTTGTACGCTCTCAGAAAAAAAATTGAAAATGTGTGGAATTCCCCTTTAAGTTTAACCAGTCTGTCATTTCTTTCTGGAGTTTAACTGCAGTACCTCAATCATCCTGAGGTGGTGGAGACGCTGATATGCAGGTTATTTCATATATGAGTCAGTATTGTAATACTGATGCTAGATAGGATCGTTTCCATTCCATGCCAGTTTGTAAAATCAACAATGGTGCACATTGTAAACAAAGTGGAAATGCCCATTTGGAACTGAATACTGAACTTCTGAAGAAAAGGAGGAATTAATCAAAGTAGGAACAAGCTGTTCCTGAGAGGAATTGATATGAAAGCCTGATTGTTCAAATCTGATTATTTGTGGGGATAGAAAACACACATGGGAGTGCCAAAAACACACAAAAATCCCCTTTAACCCATTGTGTCTAGTTTCTGATGCTACATTCTACTTTCTGACTCTAGGTTCTAGTTGCCGGCACTAGATTCTAGTCTACGGTGCTTGATTCTAGTTCTTGACACTAGATTCTAGCTTCTGTTGCCAGTTTGAAGTTCAGGGAGTTAGATTTTAGTTTCCGACACTACATTCTAGTATTTTGATGCTAGATTCTATTTCTTGGCACTAGAAGCTAATTTATGACCCTACTAGATTCTATTTTTTTCTGTTCCTGTGTAAGTGATGCTCAACATATTTCATGCCAAGGACCACCAGAATGATCTATATTTGGCTGTGGACCCCCATCTGAAAACATATTCTAGGGATCCCCCAGGAGCAAAGAATCGAGTCAAAATATATACTGTATATTTGCTCAAAGATTTGCGCCACATTTTTATGATTTTTCAAAAATAGCAGACCTACAGTTCATAGCGCACCACTCGGTGGCACGCTATGAGCTTGTAGATCTGCTATTTTTCAATGGCTAAAGTGTATCACATAAAGCTTAGGACACCAAAATGCTTAACCGCCCACTGTGGGTTGAATCAT
Source organism: Benthosema pterotum (assembly GCA_039105355.1). NCBI lineage: Eukaryota > Metazoa > Chordata > Actinopteri > Myctophiformes > Myctophidae > Benthosema > Benthosema pterotum. The sequence continues at coordinate 33,370,841 of CM076984.1, forward strand.
AATGAAACATTTTGCCTTACATTGGTTAATGGTAACTTTCAGCAGTTGTCAAACATTCTGAATAGAAACTAATAATGTGAGATGTGTTTTATTAGAAACCTTTTCAAACCAAACACAATGGTGAAGAAGGAAATATATTCTCAGATTTGTATTAATATCCAATAAGGCCTGAGGCAGATTATACAAATGCCCTCTAATTTGTTCTAAATCAATGGTTCTCACAGTTGCATGGAGTAAAGTATAGCAGAGTCTGAACGCCAAGACAGATCAAATACAGTAATCACACTTGTAGGCTTAACGATCTCAGTCTACGTGAGAGTAATCTGAAATTATGAGTAATTAGGGACAGACAGGCAGTGGGGAACAGCATGTACTTTTCAATTGAAAAATTACTCGCACCCTCTTGTGTGGGACCAGTCAACCATGATGATGTCAATGTATGCCGCATGCAATATATTGTAAATGTTTTGAGAGACGTTCAATACATGCCATGCTGTTGGCGCCTGCAAAACTGGTTTGTCTGCTGTGTACCGTAAGAGGACATTGAGGCACGTACAGTACTTATGTTATGTATTATGTAATATCATGTTGTAATTTAAAGCATGACAAACAGCTAGGTCACAATTTGGTCACAAATTAGTTGCTATGGCCTGAGGGTGTTTACAATGTTTTCAGTCAACATATTGTCACTCGTAGTCAAATATTAATGTAAGGAAAGTAATAAAATGTACATGCCTTTAAAAATGACATGAAAACGGGTAACAAATGCCAAGAATATTGCCGTTAGCATAAAAAATATAGTGGATATAAAGGTCCCAACAACTACAGTTTGTAAATCCACAACGTTGACGGATGTCTTGCTTGCGGGGGCGGATGTACCATGTCCCATTTGGGGGAGGGGGGGGGGGGGGGGGGCAAGAGAACATGTTGGAGGGGCAAGAGAAAATGGTAGGGGGCGGCTTCATCGCCTGTGGCGTGAAGCGATGAAGTCGCACCCATACCATTTTCGGTTACAGGACTTTTATTAGTCAAGTAAAGCATCAATAATAACATCGGTTGTTGTTGAAGTTGCAACAAACACGCATCATGCATAAAGCTATAAGGTCTGACTCAGAGAGTTTTCTGTTTTCAATGATGAAATACTGTTGGTTTAGTGGTGCCAAAATTGTAGTTAGTAGCAGTAGTAGTGTTTCAAATCATTTTAAATATAAGCACTTTAATTGAAATATCTTGGGTTGTTTTGCATGGCATCGTGTTTGGGGGGGCAGACTGGGTATTTAGGGGGGCATTCCTGCATCCCCCCCCATCCCCCCCCCATAAATCCGCCCCTGCCTGCTTGTAAATGTAACAGAGGGAGAGACACGGTTAATTGAGCATGATAGATCACGTGGGATATCAAAATAGACTTTAATCTCATCTTCAAAATAACGCATGTATAGATGGAGAGGTGGGGGGACATGGCAACTGTAATAACAATAGTTAATTAGGGTATAAAAGACACTGTGTGTGTGTGTGTGTGTGTGTGTGTGTGTGTGTGTGTGTGTGTGTGTGTGTGTGTGTGTGTGTGTGTGTGTGTGTGTGTGTGTGTGTGTGTAATCTTATTATTTCCTTTGCCCTGCATAATGGGACAGTGACTAGACTAGCGATCAACTGTAGTGTGTACCCAACGGGAATCGAACCCAGGACCTTAATCTACAGGACTCTGCCACTGGGTTAGTGTTGAGAATGTACAGCATATTGTTGTATTCTGTTCGTTATTGGTGGTTTCTTTTGAGTGTGTGTGTGTGTGTGTGTGTGTGTGTGTGTGTGTGTGTGTGTGTGTGTGTGTGTGTGTGTGTGTGTGTGTGTTCGCACGCGCATGTGATGTCTTTATAGCTTGCCCTGCTACATTAAGATACTGCTGTGCTGCATCTGGTGAATAAAGGTCTTATCTTAATATCTACCAGTCTATTTCACAGGACATGTCTCCTACCGTCTGAGGACGGGACCGAGCAGGGCCGGATCTAGAGGGGGGGCAGGGGTGGGCCCAGCCCACCCAAACGTGCATCCTCCTGTATGTCCACCCAATGAAAGGTAATATCAGTGGTTTTCAACCCTGTGGTCCAGGGACCACCAGTCAGTGGTCCTTGAGAGGGTTCTAGCTGGTCCCCAGCTAAATGGTGGAAAGTTGGTTAACCAGATGTAACTCTTTGAGAGCGTAAACATGAAACCAAATGGACCCTTGCGGGTCCATTTGGTTTCATGTTTACGCTCTCAAGAGTTAAAATATTCATCATCTGAATTAGCCCAAGTCTACACAACTAGAGAATGTAGAAGATAAATGGTTTGATCTGTATGTTTTGTTTCCTAAATCCAGACATAGTATTGTGGACAAAAGCAAAAGAAATCTTAAGTTTTCTGAGTCTGTGGGGATATGATGTCCTCAAATGGTGGCTCAATTGCTGAATAAATAGTTGGTCCTGGTGTCAAAAACGTTGAAAATGACTGCTTCATATGACTGTTAATTCAAGAACATGAAGGGCTCCATTTTCGTCACCGCTAAACCCCTTATCCCTTAACTTCTTTGCCTTTTAAAACTATTACATCGCTTTACATAGCTTGTGCAAGACATTCACCCATTCACACACACATTCATACACTGCTGGCAGTGGAAACCATGCAAGGTACCTACTAGCACATCAGGAGCAATTAGGGGTTCAGTGTCTTGCTCAAGAACAGTTCGAGCTCTGCGGGAGCCCGGGATCGAACCGGCAACCTTGTGGTTACCATCCGGTGACTCTACCCCTGAGCCACTGCCGCCCAGGTTGAAAACCTCTGGCCTATAATGTCAGAGCCAGCATTTTTGCATTGAATCACCCACTTTTCCTCCACATACTGTACGCTGCACGACGGTCATCTCTGTAGTCTGAGTGTGTTTATATTTTTATAGTTTGTTACTGTAATAATAATGAGCTACTGCACAGGTGCAGCTCCACTGGCCTGGATAGTGCACAGGATGTTATCTAGGGGCGGATGTAACATGTACCATTTTGGGGGGGGGGGGCATGAGAACATGTTGGAGGGGTTACAGGACTTTTATTAGTCAAGTAAAGCATCAATAAATAACATCAGTTGTTGTTGAAGTTGCAACAGTCTCGCAGCATGCAATAAGGTAAAGGTCTGACTCAGAGAGTTTTCTGTGTTTCAATGCTGTTGGGTTAGTGGTGCCAAAATTGTAGTTAGTAGCAGCAGTAGTGTTTTAAATCATTTTAAATATAATCACTTTAATTTGAAATATCTTGGGTTGTTTTGCATTTGCATGCCATTGTGTTTGGGGGGGAGGGGCAGCCTGGGTATTTAGCCCCCCCCATGCCCATGCCTAGATCCGCCCCTGATGTTATCATCATTTACCTGTGGTGTAAATCCAAAGAGGAAGGGCTCTGATGGAGTGTTATTTATAAAGAGATTACTGTCACATTACACATTAAAGGACCCCTGGCTAATAAGACAAATAATATCTGTTATTTATTTTATAAATAGATTCCACTCCACAGGGACCACTTCCACCACACGTTGATGAAGTTGTCCTATTGCGTGGGGGGAAAAATACCCATTTCTAAAACAAATAAAAGGTATTTTAAATATAGTATCAAATATAAGTATAACCATACTTGTCTCATTGGCCAAGGATAATTTTAACTACTGCACAAAGACAAAGATGTAATCTGTAATCCGTTTGTCTGCTAAAATCCTAAATTGTAAACAAAGAACCCATACCTGAACATAAACTATAGCTATTTGTGAAAAGATGTAGTTTGATGCAATTCTGCCTTCCACCTTCTCCTCTCCACACAAATGCTTTTTCTGATGTTATTGCACTGTATGTGACTTTTGTTTTGTCAATGTAAACGTATGTTTTCTGATGCCAACAAAGCCTCTTTGAATTGAATCACTTCTCAGGGCATAATCGTGTCAAAGGACCACCAAAACAATATGCATTTGCCAGCAAAACCCAATACATGTCAAAATCAGTTTGTACCAGGGACCTCCAGAAGCAAAGATTTGAGTTAAAAAAAGAGATTGTTTAAAAAATATACAATATGTCAAATTCTACAAATTTCATGTTTGTACCAGTAAGTTTTCTGGAAGGTTTATCTGTGGTTCTGAAGCCATATGATTATTATTATGTATTTGGCCATGTATTTGGCCAGACACTAATGACTCATCTCAACATATTTTTGTTTCAGGGACCCCCCAAAAAATAGCACAAGTACAAGCTCATATCAGAGCACAGCGAGCTTGTACATTATATCTGCTATATTCTATATTCTATAGCCAATATATAATGAAATATGGTGAAAGTGATTGTCCATATTATCTCTTTTTGCTGTGGCGACCCTCTAGTACCCGTGGACCATATGGAACCAATATACTACGATTCAAAGCAGCTGAAAGACTGAAAGTGTTTCTCAAAGTTGGGTCTGGTCCTTGGAAAGGAATTTCTTCTTCCTTTATTTTTTTGCATGGATGCATTTCATTAACAAAGTATGCAGGGCCCTCTGGGCTCTGATCTTCAGCATGATAATCTGATCATGGATCACTATTCATTTAGATTCTAAACAGTGTATAAATGTTTTCTTCTATGTTGATGTTTTGATTTGAATGAAAATCGAGGGCCCTGAAATTAATGGAAACGAGCCCTATAGTTTTTTGATTAAATTAATATGGTGGGCCCTATATGTACAAAACCTTTATGCTGTGTCCCACTCACAGTTAGCAGTCTTTTGGAGTTGATGTGATTGGAATGTAGGCTATATTGTAAAACCTCCGCAATTTACAATGAAATCAATCAATCATTTCTTGGGTATTTATTCCTTTTATCACCTTTTGATCTTGGGTTTAGTCTCTCAGACCCGAAACCAAGGATTTTAAACTAGTTTTTGTCCACAATTTAGGAGATAACTGGTAAAACGTTGGTCAAAATAACACATTTCCCACATTTTCTCCTACATTCTTAGTAACTCACTAAGTAACTCAGATGTTTAACTATAATTTAACTTTGGAGAGCTTAAATTAAAATGAAACCAAATGGACCCGTGAGGGTCCATTTGGTTTTATTTTAAGCTCTACAAAGTTGCATTTTAAGCTCTCCAAACCTCTCCAAAGTTGCATTTTAAGCTCTCCAAACCTCTCCAAAGTTTCATTTTAAGCTCTCCAAAGTTAAATTGTCCATTTTAAGCTCTCAAGAGTTTCAGATTTTGGTTACCAACTGTCCATCATTTAGCTGAGGACCGTCCACCTGGAATCCTCTCAAGGACCACTCACTGGTGGTCCCTGGTCCGGACCACTGGGTGAAAAACACTGCTTTCAGCTAGCAGAGCTTGTATTATTTAACTTTGCTTATAAACTGTTAAAGTTTTCAATCAATCAAATCATTTTTGGCAGAGAAATTAGCCTGTAATGCGAGAAAGCGTCCAAATCCTATAGCAGGGGTTTTCAACCTTTTTGACTCCAGTCTCCAGGGACCATCATTTATTCAACATTTGAGGCATGAACCACCATTTGATGATGACATTTTAGCCCCAAAGACCTAAAACTAAAGACTTATTTTGGTTTTGTCCACAATTCCGGGCTTGATTTTGCAAATAAAACAGTGTAGCTTCTTAATTAAGTGGTGCTGATTCAGATGATTCTTTTACATTCTCAAGAGTTACATCTGGTACATAAGCTTTCCATCATTTAGCCTGGGGACCACCTGGAACCCTCTTAAGGACCACTGGTTGAAAACCAGTGGTTTTTACACTCTCAAGAGTTACACTCCTTTACATTCTCAAGAGTTACATCTGGTACATAAGCTTTCCATCATTTAGCCTGGGGACCACCTGGAACCCTCTGCCGGACCACCTGTTGAAAACCCCTTGTCCTAAACGATTTTTGACTAGGGGAGGGAGGGGTCACAGGTCCGAATCATAGAATAAAAAAAAATCACAACACTCCCATTGATGATTACAACAATCCCACCTGCATTCCTGAGTTTCCTGTTCCTGTACACGGACAGTATGACCAGGACGTTCCCCACGATGTCCACCACGATGGTGAAGATCAGCACGCTGGCCAGCGCCGTGGACACGGCCGGAGGGACGTGCTGGTGCGCGGCGGCACCGTGGCTGCCGTTCTGCCGGGGCGACGAGGAGGAGGAGGAGGAGGAGGACACCACATCCAGCAGCCAGTGCTGCTGCTGCCCATGCTGCTGCTGCTGCTGGCCACCGCTGCTCACATTGTTCACTACAGCCTCCACGTCCATCATCACACGTCCGTCAGGAGGTGGAGGAGCTCCTCCATGCTCCACCGCTCCGCCACTGATTCCAATGCTGACCTATAGGGATGAACGACGGCTAGCAGCAGCAGCAGTTGTTGTTTTGGTTGCTGTTCTTGATGCAGTTTGTTTGTTTGTTTTGGCTTCAACTCCACAACTTTACATGAAACGAGAACTTCATCGTCGCGATGCCCCGAGGAGCGAGTCCCATCCCATGCATGCACTTCTTTTTTTCCTCTTTCTTTAGACCGGCGAAAAAGTCATCATCTTCCGCTTGCAGTGAAGGGTGGTCCCTTGTGGGTATACATAGTTCTTCTAAATGTAAACTATTCTGACATCCGTAGGGCTACTATAAGGACAGAACACCCTTGATCACTACGCGCTGAAGAAATAAACCTGATAAGTTGTTTTTATTATTCCATCATGGTATATCGTCGCGTACGTAGGGTCCACAGTGTGAAGCCACAACATGCTCCTGTCCTGTCCTGTCCTGTCAGCGGTGTCTCCATTCATGGCACGCAGCGCGCCGTCGTGTCCAATAAGCTGCGCAGAGTCTGTCTGGATGATGCGTAAATGGAAGCGCAGATATCGACAGGGGCGGATCTAGGCATGGACATGGGGGGGGGGGTGCTGCCCAGTGTGCTCTACCAAACACGATGCCATGCAAAACAACCCAAGATATTTCAAATTAAAGTGCTTATAATTAAAATGATTTGAAACACTACTAGTGCTACTAACTAACTACAGCTGTGTCACCACTAAACCAACAGCATTTCATCATTGAAAACAGAAAACTCTCTGAGTCAGACCTTTAGCTTTATGCATGCTGTGTGTCTGTTGCAACTTCAACAACAACTGATGTTATTATTATTGATGCTTTACTTGACTAATAAAGTCATGTAACCAAAAATGGTTATATTGTTTAAAAGGGGAATCCCGAACATTTTCAACATTTTACTGTAGCTGAGATGTTGTGTGCACATAATAAAAAAAAATGTTCTCCCCATTCTTTGTTTCCTAAAATGGAGGTCTGAAAGAAACTATTAACATGATCTGAAACAACTTGATGACATCAAGTTGTTTGTTAATGATTTTTATTTTAGGCCCTTTTTCTGATGGTGTACAAATGGAACCAAATGTACCCGTTAGGGTCCATTTGGTTCCATTTGTACACTCTCAGAAAAAAAGCTTGAAAATGGGTGGAATCCCCCTTTAAAATGTTCTAGTATAATAAAAGCACAGTCATTTGTGGGAGAAAAAAAATGAGATATATATCGATATCAGATCGAATCGCAGCATGATTAAGAATCGCGATATAAATCGGTTTGGCACTCTAAATATTGATATTGCATCGTATCCTGGGGTAAATGAATCGTCCCACCATAACCTTGAATGGGTGATTCCAGAAGAACAGCAAACAATTCTTAGTAGTATAACAGCTAAACCTAATTAAAAGAGCAGCTATGGAAAAGCTATACAACAATGAACATGTTCAATAATGATTTTTAACATAATATAATGGCAGGGTAGTCTACCCTTTTACAGATAAATTCCTACCCATTTAATAAATAATATATTTTATTGTCATGTCATGTTTACTCAACGTGTTACTCTTACTCTTACTGTTTTTACGTGCATGGAAATGGCGCCCTCGTGTGTCCAATGTCCAACATAACGTGCTGCTCTAGTGACTAGTCAGTGGCTCTCATGCTGCACATTATTATTGCAAACGACACAGAGCCTCCACTTGAGTCAGTCATTCCGGAGCAACGGATTGTGTTACTACTGGTGGGGACGAGTTACCTCCCTGGGACTTACCTCCCTGGGTCACCTGAGTGAGGTCTATAGCAGAAAGGTTTTCAACGGTATTACAGTACAATGAATTGATCAATACAATGGATCTGTATGTATGTATATCCTAAATCAGGGCGTAATCTACCAGTAGATCACACAGACCATGCAGGTAGATCACATGACAGTCCCCCCAGCACTTGGACCCTTATAGATCTGTAACTCTCGAGAGCGTTAACTCTCAAGAGTTAAGTTATATTTAAACATCTGAATTACATAATTTAAGGATCACACAATTAGAAGATGGAGAATAATTGTCATTTTGACCAAAGCTTTGCCAGTTCTCTTTTCCAATTGTGGACAAAAACGTGAAAGTTCTTAGTTTTGGGTGCAAGAAACTAAACTTCAAATACTGTTTTCAAACGTCAGTAATAGCATATACAGGAAAACCTTCCAATTCCCCTGCTCTATTTTTCATTATAATTGCATTGTTCTTAAATACTACAACAGTGTTGAAATGGATTTTCATAATGGAATAATGACATCTCTGATGTGTAGATCTTGTTGAGCTGGTCATTTTGAAGTAGCTCTCAAGTCAAAAAAGTGTGGGCACCCCTGTCCTAAACAAAGTATTCTAGCTATAGGCCTTCAACCTGCTTTTTTTTTTGTTTTTTTTTCCCAAGTCAAGAATGTTATTATACCATGAAAGGTGCTATATAAATAAAATATATTAAGTTAATTTGAGATTATTTTACATACATTATTTTTTATTTGATTAGCCTACCAATGTCTTTTTATTGTCATTTGTATCACAAGTATAAATATAAACATTTACACTACAGTACAGAGTGATCCCAGTGATAACATGCTCACGTGTACTGCACATAAACACAGGGGGGCGCCTTCACATTTTGAATTGACGACCTGTGCCTTGCCCATGGGCCAGGCAAAAAAAAGGAGGAAAAGTCTTTGAACTCACTTGTTCAAGGATGTCCTGTAGTGGAGTGGAGCACACCTGCAGGCCAAAACATGACCCCACAATATTTGGCAACAGAAATAGTTACAAAATAGGCTAACTTTCACCGTAGACCTATATCCTGAAAGCTGCACTGTGAGAGCACAGTCAACAAGTCCTTAGTCATTTGAGTTGTGTATGTATCATGAACAGTGGAAAAAGTCCTTTTAGCGGCAAGTTAAAAGGTAATTTTCCACATAAATGAGCCTATTCACACCCACCTTCCATTTCCAAAACATCGTAACTATACACTTCAGTAGAATGGTCTTCTAAAGTGGTTGTTAGAAGGAAGCAACATGTTACCCTCACTACATACCAAGCAGTAGGCCTACTTGGCAAACTAACAACTTAGCAAACACCAGACCTGAGAAAGTTAGTGGTCCACAAATGTACCCTACATGCAGAAAAATAATGGTTCTTTAAAGAACGTTTTTGTTCCTCAAAGGTTCCCTAAACTTTAGGGAACCTTTGAGGAACACAGATGCAACACTGATGCATCTGCTTTTTAATAATATTTGTTTATATACTGTATGTTTGGGTTATGTACATTATTGTCTATGTTTTGAATGTTAGTTTTTGTAGCCTGCCACAGGGTGAAAAGGAGACCTTTCTCTCTCTGAATTACCAGAAAATAGTTTCAAATCATACATCCAGTCTCCAGCACTGCTCTCCATCATGTGCATGTGTGTGTGCTCGCTTGTGTGAGTCAGTGAGTGACACCAGTCGCTGTCCTATAGCATACCGTACATCAGGGTTTTTCAACAGGTGGTCCGGGGACCACCAGCGGAGAATGTAAAGATTAATGGTCATTTTGATCTGTATGTTTGAATGTTTTGTTTTCTCCTGCCTGGAATTGTGGACAAAAGCAAAAGAAATAGTTTTGAAATAGTTTTCAGTTTTGGGGTCTTCTGTGGACAGTGGATCAAATTCTGAATAAATAGTGGGTCCTGGTATGAAAAGGGTTGAAAACCAATGCCATACAGGTTACACGGTCCCCAAAATGCATATCTATTTTGGGGGTAAACGCTTGAGAACTAAGTGGTCCACAAGGTGAACAGTGTTCAAACACAGTTAGTCATCTCAGATGACGTATATATACACTTGTATTTGAACTGGTCTGTCAGCTGGCTCTCTGAGGAACGTTTCCCATGCACTGACCTGTATAATGGAAAAAACACCTTGGAGCCTCACCCACGGGTTGCCTTTCTATCACACAGTGATGGAAAAAGGTGCTCAAATGTTTTACTTAAGTGAAAGTAGTAAAACAAATGAGTCTGGCATTCACTTTGAGTGAAAATATTGTCATTAAAAGGGTAGCCTACTTAAAGTACCAAAATAAAAAGTAACGTAATTTCCGGACTATAAGCCGCTATTTTAAGCCGCTACTTTTTTCACATGCTTTTGACCCTGCGGCTTATACAACGGTGCGGCCAATCTATGGATTTTTACAGGTGTTTTTTTTAACAGGGGTTTTCAACGGGTGGTCCGGGTACCACCAGTGGTCCCTGAGAGGGTTCCAGGTGAGCCCTCCAGACTAAATGATTGAAAGTTGGTAAACCAGATGTAACTCTTTGAGAGTGTAAAAATGAAACCAAACCATATAGCATATATAGTATATACCATATATAGTATAATGATGCCTCTAGTGGCCAAAATGTCTTTATTTAATGTGTATTATTGGACAATAAAGTTGACAAAACAACATGATGTGAACACATGTTGACTGACTGCTCCAGTGGTAAACCAAGCAGCAGACACAGGAACAGACACAGACACATGTATGTTTGCTGAACACACATGTTTGCTGATAAGGAGAGTACAAACACATCATTCTATATCATTACACCTGCTGTTCACCAAAAATATGAAACTGCAGGTATCATCTTTTAAAAGGTGTCCTTTTTTCTTAAAAACAATTCCTCTATACCAGGGGTGGGCAATTATTTTTCAAATGAGATACATAAAATATTGTGGAGGGCCAAGACTAAAGGCTGAACTAAAGTCTGGGTAATATTAAAGGTAGGGGAAGTGATTTCACTTTTGTCAGATATCACCCCAAAAACATTTTTTTCTGTTAAAATGCTCTATTATAAGGTGTGCAGACCATATATGGAGTTTCCCCCTCCCCCACATTAGCAGAGGAGCTAATAAAAGTTCCCCAGGTGGAGGGTGAATTCTCCTCCAATCAGGATCGAGCAGCAGGTTCACATAGTGTAGCTACTCTTGGGGGCCCCTAGTGCACCAGGCTGGTACTACACGATGAATTTCAAGTCACTTACCAATGCTTTAATTTAATTTCAAGATAAAAGTATGTGTAAGACCAACCATTTTGACACCAGGGCCCTCTATTTATTCAGAATTTGAGCCACAGAGGACCACCCTTTGACGACATTTTAGCCCCACAGACACCAAAACTAAAGATTTCTTTTGCTTTTTGTCCACAATTCCAGGCTGGATTGTGGGGGAAAAAACAGTCAAAGATCAAAATGACCATTAAGCTTCTACATTCTCTAGTTGTATAGACTTGGGATAATTCTCATGATGAATATTTTAACTCTTGAGAGCGTAATTATTATAGAAACCAAATGGACCCTTGCGGGTCCATTTGGTTTCATTTGTACTCTCAGGACCACTGGTGGTCCCCAGATCACTGGTTGAAAACCGCAGTACCCTTTCACAGGCCGGTCAGAGTCAGCCAATGGGCCGCATTTGGCCCCCGGGCCGCATAATGCCCAGGCATGCTCTATACTGCATAAAAAGATCCCAGTATTAGGTCTTGCTAACAATAAATAAATAATAAAAATAATTATAATGACTACTGGGATTGTGGGTCAAGCCATGTACCGGCAACACAACATAAATTCAAGAGTAAACTGTTGAATCCATCTTGTAAACTGCTGAATTTATGTGTATGTACGTTCAAGTGTTCTGACAGACATAGATGGAAGGGGAAATGTGTCTTCTTTATTCTGGACCAAAAGTTTTCTTTGTATTTAATTCAACAAAGCATGTGTAATGCGACTGTACTCTTGTGCTCTCATAACTCTCTCTCTCTCTCTCATATAGCTGGATCTGATGATCAAAGAACATTTCTAGACTAGTATGTTATTTTGCAGGCATGCATTGCAAATGCACCACTCTGTCGTGTCAGAACTCACTGCGTTATGCCTCTGTAGCTTGTATGATGTGGTGAGACTATAATATTCCATGAACATAAATATTCTATTGTGTAGAGAGAGAGAGAGAGAGAGAGAGAGAGAGAGAGAGAGAGAGAGAGAGAGAGAGAGAGAGAGAGAGAGAGAGAGAGAGAGAGAGAGAGAGAGAGAGAGAGAGAGAGATGCAATACAGTACTATACATATTCGTGCTGACAATTCCTCAATAATGTTGCTTTGGGAAAAACAAATAAAGTGCCACATGGTCAGGGCGGATCTAGGCATGGGCATGGGGGGGCAATGTCCCCCTAAATACCCAGTCTGCCCCCCCAAACACGATGCCATGCAAAACAACCCAAGATATTTCAAATTAAAGTGCTTGTATTTAAAATGATTTGAAACACTACTACTGCTACTAACTACAATTTTGGCACCACTAAGCCAACAGCATTTCATCATTGAAAACAGAAAACTCTCTGAGTCAGACCTTTAGCTTTATGCATGCTGCGTGTCTGTTGCAACTTCAACAACAACTGATGTTATTATTGATGCTTTACTTGACTAATAAAAGTCCTGTAACTGAAAATGGTATTTTCTCTTGCCCCTCTAACATGTTACATCCGCCCCTGTACAGGGTTCTTCTTTGTTCCACAGAACTGTTGTAATGTTTAAAAGATCTTGCTTGTAGCATGGAACTACCCTGACACACCCAGAAACAGCATTTTAAAATCCTCTCTTAACATGATTATCTAATCTACTCATGATCTTTTTACATTGCAGACGCAATGTCAGCCAATCTGTTCACCTTATACTTTGATACTATGGAGCTGAGCAGTCCCGGCCCTTTGTGACATCACCCTTGTTCCAGAAGTGGATTCCTGATTACTTTTCCTCAAAGACTTTTTGAAAATGATCTATATATGAAGACTATTACGCGGTTTAGACAAAACAAACGCGGGTCACACACAATGTTTTGGGACAATCAAATCATTTCTTAAGAAGAAAAATGAAACAGAAAGTGTTGTTAGATAGCCTATTGTATGGTAACATTGTGTGTGTTATCATGATCAGACCCGATTTGGCTTTGTCCGCGGGCATAATCGTCTTCATGCACAGTAGATAATTTTAGAAAAAGTCTATGAGGAATCTATTTCTGGAAAAAGGGGCGATGTCACAAGAGGGCCGGGACTGCTCAGCTACTCCTGCCAAACAGAACACTACCTTTAGTTTACTCTCCTCCTGTCACTACACAACAATACTGTTCAGGGGCGGATGTAATATTTCCCAATTGGGGGGGGGGGGGGGGCAGAAGAAAATGGTAAGGGGGCAGCTTCATCGCCTGTGGCGCAAACGATGAAGCCATACCATTTTCAGTAGTGTTTCAAATACTTTTAAATATAAGCACTGAAATATCTTGGTTTTTTTTTGTATGCCATCATGTTTGGTGGGGCAGACTGGGCATTTAAGGGGGCATCCCCCCCCATGCCTATGCCTAGATCCGCCCCTGATACTGTTTCTTTCACATAGCACAATGGTGTGTCTGATTGAATCACATACAGTACTTACTGTCAGATTTGTCAATGTCAACACAGCATGGCCAAAGACCTTTTCTAATGATTCAATCTACAGTACTTAAACAGAAAGCTTGAACAACAGGGGCGGATCTAGGCATGGGCATGGGGGGGGACAATGCTCCTCTAAATGCCCTGACTGCCCCACCAAACATGATGGCATGCAAAACAACCCAAGATACCCAAGAAATTAAAGTGCTTATATTTAAAATGATGTGAAACACTACTACTGCTACTAACTAACTACAGCTGTGTCACCACTAAACCAACAGCATTTCATCATTGAAAACAGAAAACTCTCTGAGTCAGACCTGTAGCTTTATGCATGCTGCGTGTCTGTTGCAACTCCAACAGACACGCAACCCCCCCCCCCCCCCCCCCCCCCCCCCCCCCCCAAAAATGGGACATGTTACATCCGCCACCTGTTGAACAATAGGTGCTAGGTGATTGCATTTCTGTTGGTAAAGGACAGGGTGTAGATGGAGAAATAACAAAGCTCTGTCTTACAAATGAGTGTTTCACAATTTCTCTCACACACAGAGAGAGAGAGAGAGAGAGAGAGAGAGAGAGAGAGAGAGAGAGAGAGAGAGAGAGAGAGAGAGAGAGAGAGAGAGAGAGAGAGAGAGAGAGAGAGAGAGAGAGAGAGAGAGAGAGAGAGAGAGAGAGAGAGAGTTAGTGTTTACTGTATGTACAGTAGGCCAACATAATAATCATTTGAGAGAGATGTTCTGTGGGGGAGTTTGGTTTACATAACAACCAAAGGCATGAGGACAGACTGGTTTGTGGATCATGACTCTTACAAAACGTCACAGAAAGAAAACGTCACGGATCAGTCAACATACAGTGGAGGAAAAAGCATTTCCACTTAAGTACGAGTATCAATACTTTTACAATGACAACAGCAGCACTAATTCAAATACATTAAAATATTTTTTTTTAAATAGCTGATCTACTACTCTCTGTGAGCTTGTAGAGCTTGTACTGGAAGGAATTTACCATGAAAGGGAGTGGGTGGTTGGCTGATTCACCCACAACCTTTCATGGTACGCTTTTTTTTACATAATAATAAAAGAAACGCACATGTAACTTGTATCTCACATCGGGGTATTTTGAAGTTCCGAGCGGAGTTGTCCTATTTACAACTCTTTTAAGCCAATCACAATTCAGTATTTGAACACATGACTCGAAAAAGTGGTAGAATAGCTATTTTCAAATTGCCAAAATGTACAAAATGTACAAGGCTGAAAGGGTTACATTACAATATTCTTATCTGAGATGTACTGCAGAAGAAGTAAACATATATTGGAAATAGGAAATACTCAAGTTCAAATAGCTCAAAATTGTGCTTAAGTACAGTTACTTGAGTATGGATATAATACTTAGTTACTTATCACCACTGGGAAAACGTCACAGCTTGGGAAACAACAGAGGGGTGGAGATCTAAAGGTCAGATATAAAAGAGGCCACACCTCGGCTCTTGGCAGTCACAACACAACAGAGAGACACAGCAGACATGTGGAACTTTACCAGGCTCATTGTTGCACTAGGACTCCTGTGCTTGATTGGTAAGTTTGGATATGTTTGTAAAATGTAAGCCTATGGGGCATAGCGCAGAGATTTACAAAAATATGTAGATCAAAAAACAGAAGATTGTGTGTCTTCGTGTATACTGTATATTTAGGCAAGGTGCTGATACTGTACACTACAATACAGTATAATACGAGGCAAACACTCCAGGAAGAGGGAAAGACAGCTGCACACGTACTTTATAATAAAGCTCCATGAGACTTACTTTATCCATGAGACTTACTTTTAAACAAATGTTTTGATCTATTAGGTCTTAATCAGGCAAATATTTATTTACTGTAGTGTACTGTGCGGATCTACTTTTCTATAGAATCATGTCATCCTGGATACTGTTAATTCACGTTCACAAAACATTTGATTTTGTGATGTGTGCACTGCAAAAAACTCTGAACTAAGCAAGTCTTGCTATCTTGAATCTAGACTTTAAGTATGATTGCTCTTGTTTTAAGAATGATATACTAACCAAGAGCAAGTTGTATGAGATTATCAACCTTGTTTTTAGAACATATTTCTTATTACAAGAATTCTTACCAAGTACAATTCACTCACCCCACGGACAGATTATTTTGCTTGTTTCTAGTACAAGCAAAATACTTTACTTTACTTTTACACTCAGATATATATATTTTTTCCTATATAGGACAGCATTTTTTGCAGTGTGATATTTAATTATCAATGATGAATTGTATTCTAACTTTAATAAATATCCTTTGTTAAGCATTGTTTTTGTTTGTTTGTTTGTTTGTTTTCAGCCCACATTATCAGTTTAATTAGCCTATAAAGATTCTTTACTGTTACCTTTTTCTATGTACTGTATGATCCACACAGCTACTAATCTATGTATGTGTATGATGTATTTGCCATGTTTTTGCTTTTGTTCATTGCTTAATGCAAGTCACTCTGGATTAGGGCATCTGCTGAATTATTTAAGCATCTTTGGATATTCAGAAAAGCGTTATACAGTATAAGTTGTACTACTACTACTACTACTACTAGTACTGGTATTACTAAATACCTGAATTGTAAATTGTGGTTTAATAAAAGATACAATCTTCAACATTTCTCTTCTCTTTATTAGTTTCAGCACAAGAGAGCTCTGGTGATGATGGCACAGCGGTGAGTTCGAAATGTACCTTATTGTTAACCTTCGTACTTTGATCATGATTAATCACCTTTCAAACTATGCCCAAAATATGCTTGTTTTCCTGTACAGGATTTGAACATTTAAAAAAGAAACAGAATCCGGGGGGAAAAAAAGACTGTTTATCTTTTCAATACCTTATCAAAAGATTTGATCTACAAGCCCCCAATGCTTGTAGATCCCTCAAGCTATACTCTATGGCTCTGGTTACATGGAGACATAAAGCTATGTCTACATAGCACTTTTTTATTTTTATTTTTTATTCATTTATTTATTTTCCAATGAAAAAATGCTCAGTGGGTTGAGTCAGTGTGCACATGAGTTATTTATTTATTTTTAAATCAGATTAATATACAAAATTAATTTAATCCCATTAAAGGGGAAGTCCACCCATTTTCAACATTCTAATATGTCATTAGTATACCCTAGAGGTGCTGGGTGGACCCGTTAGGGTTCATTTGGTTGCATTTGTACACTCTCGGAAAAAAAAATGTTGAAAATGGGTGGAAAGTGGAATTCCCCTTTAACTTGCTCTTTTAAATAGCCTTTAATAATCATGTGTCTTTATTTGTTGTTTTTTTTGCAACAGCCCGACTGCGGACAGTACGCCCTGCCAGCGTGTCCACGCAACCTGGACGAGGTCTGCGGGACGGACGGCCGCGTTTATTCCAACGAATGCATGCTGTGCTTTGAAAACAGGTAGGCCTGCATTTGTTCTGTTGTGTTGTTTGTTTTTGATTCTTCTTTTCCTGCGTGACGTGTCATGTTTCCTGTGTGTGTGTGTGCTACCGCTTGTGGTTAATGTTTCGCTCTCATTCTTCTCCACAGCGAACGGGCGGCAAATGTCATGATCAGGCATAAAGGCCAGTGCTAAGAGGAAGGCGAATGAATCCATGCCAGACAGAAGCTGATATTCTTGTTCAACAAAAAACACTTTGGTTTGGAAAGAGCAGAGAGATGTTTGTGTGTAACACGGAAGGACTAAAATAAATGTGATTTTCACAAATAAATATGGTTCAAGGTTTTTTTTTTTGTCACACCAGTGTATGGTAGGGCATTAACTAAATATTCGACTATTCAATTATTCGACTAGCAAAACACTATTCACTATTCGTTATTCGCTTATAATATTTTTTGATATATATTTTACAATTTTCTGCAGCAGGCATTGTGGATGTGTACTGTGTGGTTGGTAGTGATTGTTGGTTGATTATTTTTCATGTCATAATGTAACTGAGTTACAGTAGTGTAATAGGCATGCTCTGTTTCTGGGAAGTCCGGAATCACACATTTTATTAGGTAAAGTAAGTATATAATGTATATACAGTATATAACACTATAGACTAGTCGACAATTATTTGACAAAGTATTCGATTCAACTAGCAAAAAACGTGTTTGGTTAATGCCCTAGTGTAAGGCGAGACCTATACAAGGATGAATTAACGTTTCCCACTCTTCCACAGTGCCACAAGACAACAGACAATAGGACAGACGATAGAGCAGAAAGTAACAGGGTGCAGCAGTGGCTCAAGGGTAGGTCACCGGATTTGAACCACAAGGTTCAAACCCGGGTTCTCCCAGAGTTAGTGTTGATGTGTCCCTGAGCAAGACACTGAACCCCTAACTCAGGGGTGCTCACACTTTTTTGACTTGAGAGCTACTTTCAAAATGACCGGCTCAACAAGATCTACACATTAAAAAATACATTTGACTTTGAAATAGTTGGTGATGGTGTTACTTAAGGCCTCTTACAGTGTTTAAGAATAATGCACTTATAATGAAAAATGGAGGTGAGAATTGGAAGGTTTTCTTGTATATGCTACTACTGACATTTGAAAACAGATTCCGGGATTTGAGTTGACAGTTTGTGATGTTGAATTTAGCCTCTTGCACCCTAAGCAAGGGTTCCAAATGGACCTGTAAGGGTCCATTTGGTTTCATTTTAACGCTCTCAAGAGTTACAGAACTATACATTTTAGGGGACTGTCATGTGATCTACCTGCATGGCCTGTGTGATCTACTGGTAGATCACGATCTACCTTTTCTACACATCCTCACAGCCTAAAAGGTAAAATTTGCCTTTTATCCAGACCATGGATAAAAGGACCATGTCGCCTTCTGAGACCCTCGTAAAAGGACTTCTATGCCTTTTCTCTAAAAAGGCGTTCCGTGCCTTTTCCGTCAGAAGGCATAATGTGGTTAGTGATTTATCGGCAAGGAATAAATCGCCCACTCTAATTCATTCTCAATGGGGCCAGCGTTTTTTGAGCTAAAAAGCTCAAAAATCGACCCACGTTCAAGAGAGCGTTTAACGCAGCTCGTTTTCCGCTCGGCGTCACTGATTTTTGTCTCGCGCATGCTCGTTTCGTGCACGCGCGCGAGTTTTAAAAAGTTCGATTCCAGTGAGCTTTTTGTAAAACGCTGGGCGATTTATAGCAAACAAACAACATACAGTAATGAGGACGGTGAGGACCCTCTACATTCTCTAGTTGTGTTGACTTGGACTAATTCACGTGATAGAGTCTAAATATGAAACCAAATGGACCCGCAAGGGTCCATTTGGTTTCATATTTACACTCTCAAAGAGTTACATCTTTTATTTTCTCTAACAACCTAAAACATGAACCTTGGTTGGAAAAAAAAGTTGTCTTTTAAAGCTACCCTGGAATGTTTTCTTACTCTTATACCGGTAATAGGCAAAAGGATGCAAAAGGAGAAATATGCATAATTAGGACAGCCAACCAACCGTATGAAAGAGCTTTGAGAGAGGCTTTGAAGGGGTCACAATCCCTAGAGCCAGCGTTGCCAACTGCCAAAATGCACTAGTGGCACTTCCAAAATGCACTAGAGCAGTGGGTTTTCAACCATTTTCATACCAGCTAGGGCCCACTATTTATTCTGCATTTTAGCCACGGAGGACCACCGTTTAATGTTAATGTTTAATGTTGAGATTAGTCTCTCAGCCTAATTTAGGGGAAATAACTGACAAAATGTTGGTCAAAATGGCAATTCTTGTATATTTTGAAAATGTGTAAATTCTTGGAAATTAGGTAATTTAGATGTTTGAAATATAATTGAACTCTTGAGAGCATAAAATGGAGCGTCAAATGGACCCTTACGGGTCCATTTGACGCTCCATATTTAAAATGATTTGAAACACTATGCAACTAACTAACAACAATTCGTACCACTGAACCAACAGCATTTCATCATTGAAAACAGAAAACTTTCTGAGTCAGACCTTTAGCTTTATGCATGCTGCGTGTCTGTTGCAACTTCAACAACAACTGATGTTATCATTGATGGTCACCTTTACCATTGCCTAATAACTAAATCCTGTAACCGAAAATGGTATGGGTGCGGCTTCATCGCCCGTGGCGCAAAGCCGCAGCCCTACAGGACTTAGATATTAGGCCATGCTGTTGTTTACGGTGAAGGGAGGAGGGGAGCGGACGCCCAGAACATATACCTGTACATCACACAGCAGGGCCGGATCTAGAGGGGGGCAGGGGTGGGCAGTGCCCACCCAAATGTGCATCCTGCTCACCCAATGAAAGGTAATATCAGTGGTTT
Source organism: Benthosema pterotum (assembly GCA_039105355.1). Classification (NCBI taxonomy): domain Eukaryota; kingdom Metazoa; phylum Chordata; class Actinopteri; order Myctophiformes; family Myctophidae; genus Benthosema; species Benthosema pterotum. The sequence goes on from CM076984.1 coordinate 33,390,967, forward strand.
CAACCAGTGGTCTGGGGACCACCAGTGGTCCTTGAGAGAGTTCCAGGTGGTCCCCAGCTAAATGGTGGAAAGTTGGTTAACCAGATGTAACTCTTTGAGAGCGTAAAAATGAAACCAAATGGACCCGTAAGGGTCCATTTGGTTTCATTTTTACACTCTCAAAGATATAAAATATTCATCATCTGAATTAACCCCAAGTCTACACTACTAGAGAATGTAGAAGATTAATGGTCATTTTGATCTGTATGTTTGACTGTTTGGTTTCCCAACCAAACAGACAAACATAAAAATAAATCTTTAGTTTTGGGGTCTGTGGGGCTATAAATGTCATCAAATGGTGTCCGTGGCTCAAATGCTGAATAAATAGTGGGTGTCAAAAAGTTTGAAAACCACTGCTTCACAAATAAAACCCTATTAATCTGAGATTTTTGGGGCCCATGCACCTGGCTTTGGGCCCCCCTACAACTGTCTAATCCACCCAACACCACCCCACCCCCACTCATGTCCGTGACTGTATGCTGAGCGTACTGTACTGTACTGTACTGTACAAGCCTCTAATCCCCGGTGTGCACACACGCACACGCACACAACAGTGACACTTGGTGGTGGAAATATGCTATTTCCATGCACAGATGGATCTAGAAATGATGGGCCCCTGGGCCGCTGCCAGTCAAAGGCCCCCCTACTCTGGAAATTTGTTCCTTCCCATTGCAGTGCATAGTGTAGACCCCGATTATCCTGTAGTGTGTGGTTTGTATGTGATGGGTGGAAAGAAAAAAAAAGTTACTACTTAAAGAGCTACTACAATACCCAAGACAACCTGCAGCAATGTAAACAGCATTGGGGGGGTGTAGAGCAGGGGGCATCGCCATACAACAAAAATCAAGGGCACTATGTATGACAGCACAGTTACTTGAGTGAATGTAATCAGTTAATTATCAAACACTGGGCAAACATCACAGCTAAAGGTCAAATATACAGTAAAAGAGTCCATTGCACCTCAGCTCACAACACAACAGAGACAGACAGCAGACATGTGGAACTTTACCAGGCTCATTGTTGCACTAGGACTCCTGTGCTTGATTGGTAAGTTTTGTAAAATACAAGAAAAACATTTTGTAAAATGTAAGCCAATATCTTTGGGTATTCAATAAATGCCTGGATGGTAAATTGTAGTGTAAAAAAAGAAAACCTTGAACATTTATCTTCTCTGTATTAGTTTCGGGACAAGCGAAAGCCTCTGGTGCTGGCATAATTGTGAGTTAGAAATGTATCTTCTTCATGTACCTTGATGTATTTTAATGTACCTTCACATTTAGTGGACACCACTAGCGTCATTTATAATGGGTGCGTGGGTGCGTGGCACCCATGGGCCCCATCGCCACTCTAGGGGGGCCCGAGGCCCAAACAGACTTTTTTCCTTCTCCTTTTATTAAAATATATCTTGTCGCGTGGGGCCCACGCGAGCAGCATACGGGAGATGAGCTAATGTCACTTTACTTTCATCTAAAAAACAGCAACCTTATTACAGTCAGACGTACAAAGATGGCTAGTGTCAAAGCTGCGACATTGAGGCGTCAGAAACTAAGCGCTCGAGAGCTGTTTGTGCAGCATGTTGGTCCCTATTTATTGTCCCGATCCTCAATAGAAGTCCATGTAGAATGGCCACCCTTGGACTGGCCACTTAAAGAGAAAGGAGTTGTCGCTGCTGCTCGACTCTGTGCTTACCTTTTGAAAGTCCGCAGATTTTTTTTGAGATTCCAATCTAAAAACTCTCAGGCCATTCTCACCCGATTTCAATAATTCCAAGTGTGGTCCAAGTATATCAAAGTATATTTTCAGTTGCTATATAGGTCATGCGTTTATAGTATGCATTTATCACACAAAAGGAGAGGGGAAATTTTCGCATTTCTCCATGCACTGTCTCTGTGCCCCGTGCCGTGCATATCGGGGATTCCCCGTTCTTATAATATGGAATACGACACAGCTGTGTACAACCCCAATTCCGTTGAAGTTGGGACGTTGTGTAAAATGTAAATAAAAACAGAATGCATTGATTTGCAAATCGTTTTCAACCTCTATTCAGTTGAATACACCATAAAGACAATATATTTAATGTTCAAACTGTTAAACTTTATTGTTTTTGAAATTATACAATCTTTTGTAAATTGATCCCTGCAACACGTACCAAAAAAGTTGGGACGGGGGCAACAAAAGACTGGGAAAGGTCATGAATACACAAATAACGCCTGTTTGGAACATTCCACAGGTAAACAGGTTAATCTTAAACAGTTTAATATCGTGATTGGGTATAACAGGACCATCCCAGTCGTTCACAATCAAAGATGGGGCGAGGTTCACCACTTTGTGAACAATTCTGTGAGAAAATCATCCAACAGTTTAAAAACAATGTTTCTCAACATTCAATTGCAAGGAATTTGGTGATTTCATCATCTACAGTCCATAATATAATCAAAAAGAATCTGAAGAACTTGCTATACTAAAGCGACAAGGCTGAAAACCAACACAGAATACTTGTGACTTTTGATCCCTCAGGTGGCTCTGCATTAAAAACTGACGTCATTGTGTAAAGGATATTACTGTGAGGACTCAGGAACACTCAGAAAACCATTGTCAGTTTAAATAATCTGTCGCTACACCTGCGAGTGCAAGTTAAAACTTTACCATGCAAAGCAAAGCCATACATCAGAAAGGTTGAAAAACAACCAGAAATGCCATCTCTGGGTCCACTATCATTAGAAATTGGACTCATCAGACCACAGCACACTTTTCCACTTTGTCTAACCATTTCAAATGATATTGTACCCAGAGAAGGCATTTCTGGTTGTTTTTCTGGTTGTTTTTTCAAACCAACCTTTCTGATGTATGGCTTTGCTTTGCATGGTAGAGTTTTAACTTGCAATCGCAGGTGTAGCGACAAATTATGTAAACTGACAATGGTTTTCTGAGTGTTCCTGAGTCCTCAAAGTAATATCCTTTACACAATGATGTCAGTTTTTAATGCAGAACCACCTGAGGGATCAAAGGTCACAAGTATTCTGTGTTTGTTTTCAGCCTTGTCGCTTTAGTATAGTATAGTTCTTCAGATTCTTTGAACGTTTTGATTATATTATGGACTGTAGATGATGAAATCACAAATTCATTGCAATCGAATGTTGAGAAACATTGTTTTTAAACCGTTGGATGATTTTCTCACAGAATTGTTCACAAAGTGGTGAACCTCGCCCCATCTTTGATTGTGAACGACTGGGATGGTCCTGTTATACCCAATAACGATATTAAACTGTTTAAGATTAACCTGTTTACCTGTGGAATGTTCCAAACAGGCGTTATTTGTGCATTTATGACCTTTCCCAGTCTTTTGTTGCCCCCGTCCCAACTTTTTTGGTACGTGTTGCAGGGATCAATTTACAAAAGATTGTATAATTTCAAAAAACAATAAAGTTTATCAGTTTGAACATTAAATATATTGTCTTTGTGGTGTATTTAACTGAATAGAGGTTGAAAACGATTTGCAAATCAATGCATTCTGTTTTTATTTACATTTTACACAACGTCCCAACTTCAATGGAATTGGGGTTGTATATGGAGCTAATTACATGATCTCAGTCTGTTTGCACAGTATAATCTATTTTACTCTAGGCCTATATATAATCAATTATATTTATAAAATATAATCTTAATATAATCAAGAGCTATTTATAAGTCCTCAATATAAAATCACAAAGAGCTTAATATGCTTATCTTATGTGTTTATCATATATTTTAATTTAGCTTTAAAACATAGGTGACAGGAACTGTAACCAAATAACAACCCTACTGACTCTACTGATTAAAAAACAGCCCCTGCAACCATATAATCTATGGTAGGATATGTTAATCACCTATCATGTGTGGCATAGCCCTAAATGTTAATATATTTTAGTTTTTTCTAGGATGGGATGTCTGTATTCATCTTTCAAAATACATTTATCTAAATACATCCATTCATCTTCACCTGCTTATCCATAGCATGGTTGGCTGATTGGTAGACTGTTGTTATAATTTTCTGGCTATTAGTATTCAACCTTATAATGTAATGTTGCTTGTTGATTTTTATTAGTCAAGGTGGGATAGGACGAGAATATAGGCCGTAAAAGAGAGCCTTCCCAAACGATCCAAATTATCTGACAAACACCTCTGCACGCGCATGTGTGAGCGCACGCTGAGAGGGCCCTTTTGATATCGGCACCCATGGCTGATGAACCCTAATGTCGCCACTGGTGGACACAAAGTATAATAATTAGAGCTGTCAATTCTAAATATACCTTAAATGAGTGTTTTTCAAGAATATTCATATCATGGTCAATTATTTATTCTGCATTTGAGCCACAGACCACCATTTGATGACATTTATTTAGACTTCCAGACCTAAATTAAAGAATTTGTCAACGACATCATTAGGAACGAACATGCACATTTTGTAGAAAGTTCTCTACATTCTGTAATTGTGTAGACTTATTTTAAAGTAACTTAAGTGATGCAGATATTTAAAAAATATTCACCTGCATTTGGCGAAATTGAACCAAATGGACCCACTTGGCTTTTGGTTTTACTTTGAGTTAATCTCGCACTAAAAAAATTAATCGAGTTAACTCATGGCTGAGTTAACTCGCGATTAACTAGTTAACTCGGACAGCCTTAATAATAATGTGTCTTTATTTGTTTTCCGATAGTTTCCTGACTGTGCACCATATGAGCCTGTAGCTGTGTGTACGCGTGAATACAACCCGGTCTGTGGAACGGATGGAATCACATATTCCAACGAATGCATGCTGTGCTTGAAAGACATGTAGGTCTGCATTTGTGACGTTGTGTTGTTTGTCTGTTTTCTTTCTTTTTTCGAATGACGTGTCATGTTTCCTGTGTGTGCTACTGCTCACACTTAATGTGTCGCACTCATTCTTTTCCACAGACGGGACAAGACATATGTCCTGATCAAGAATATGGGTGAATGCTAGACTGCGAATCCATGCCAAACAGAAGCTGATATTCTTGTTTGACGAATACACTTTTGTTTTTGAAAAGCAGAGAGATGTTTGTGTGTAACTCTGATTAAGGAATAAAATAAAGTTGCTCTTCGCAAGCTAAATAGAGTCTTACAAACTAAACCACCACCAGTGTGGTAGGCTGTGCAAAAGTGACAATTCCTGGTTAAAAGCTGCCATTTCCATGCTCAGACACAATCAGGGCTCAAAGCCAGGCAGAGACACCCATTGCTGGGTAATACATGTGTGTGTGTGTGTGTGTGTGTGTGTGTGTGTGTGTGTGTGTGTGTGTGTGTGTGTGTGTGTGTGTGTGTGTGTGTGTGTGTGTGTGTGTGTGTGTGTGTGTGTGTGTGTGTGTGTGTGAGAGTGTGACTGTGAGTTGAGAATCAGAATACTGCCACCATGTCACTACTCAGTTGCAACACAAAACATACAGTGTAGATTCACACCCAAATAAATATTTGCATTTGATTAGCTGTTATGTCAAAGCCCAGAAGCTTAGCTTGTACTTACAGGAAAATGCCAAAATGACATTCAGCAGTAGCAGTCGTATCGGGGAAGTCCACCCATTTTCAACATTTTAATATGACATTTAATATGACATTTTAATATGACAAATGGACCCGCTAGGGTCTATTTGGTTTACATTTGTATCCTCTCAGGAAAAAATTGAAAATGGGTGGAAATCCCCTTTAATGTTTTCAAAGACAGTTGCTCAAAACATCTGAACACTGATTCACTTAAAGCACATGATGCTTTTAACAGACCCTCCCAGTGAGGGGAGTGCATATAACATATTTTAACAGGTGATAAAACATGTAATAAAAATACCTAATGACTCTCTTCACTGAAGTCATTAGGTATTTTCATACATTCAGTGATTCACATAAAGAGTCCACTGCACCTCGGCTCTTGGCAGTCACAACACAACAGAGAGACACAGCAGACATGTGGAACTTTACCAGGCTCATTGTTGCACTAGGACTCCTGTGCTTGATTGGTAAGTTTGGATATAAGTTTGGGTATTCAGAAAAGCATTATTATTATTACTACTACTATGTTGTACTACTACTACTATTTTTGACCAAAATGTATGTTAGTAGTTAGTGTTCTACCGAGCAGTACTGGACAGCCTGGTCAGATTTGGTATTGTAGTTTGGTTTGGTAACCTCTCAGTGCAACTGAGGTCAAAACTGTTCAGCCTGGTACAGACAGCAGGGAAGATCATAGGAGTTAGAGTTAGACAACTCCCCTCTCTGCAGTCTATTTATGAGTAGGCCACTTTAAAACAGGCTAACAAAATTGTCAGTGATGTCACCCATGTTTTTACACCATGAGTTCGTACTGCTGCCCTCAGGGAGAAGGTACAAGGAACCTGCAAGGAACCTTTGTACCAATGTGTGTCAATTAAAATGTTGAACGAAGCTTTGAAACATCAGTGAATGTAAGAGGCCAGATTTTGACACTGTGTGCACTTGTGTAATGTTGTCTCCTTGTTCTGTACTTTGTTGTCTTTTTGTTCTATGTATGGCTGTTGGGGGGTTAAAGCCCAAGACAAATTTCCACTGGGGACAATAAAGTTTACCTTGACCTTGACCTACTAAATGCCTGGATTGTAAATTGTAGTAGTGCAATAAAAGAAAATCTTGAACATTTATCTTCTCTTTATTAGTTTCAGGACAAGCAGAAACCTCTGGTCGTGGCATAATAGTGAGTTAGAAATGTATCTTCTTCATGTACCTTAATGTACCTTCATATTTAGTGGACATATAATAATGTGTCTTTATTTGTTTTCCGATAGTTTCCTGACTGTGCACCATATGAGCCTGTAGCTGTGTGTACGCGTGAATACAACCCGGTCTGTGGAACGGATGGAATCACATATGCCAACGAATGCATGCTGTGCTTGAAAGACATGTAGGTCTGCATTTGTGACGTTGTGTTGTTTGTCTGTCTGTTTCTTTTTTCGAATGACGCGTCATGTTTACTGTGTGTGTGCGTGTGTGTGTGCGTGTGCGTGTGTGTGTGTTTGTCGCACTCATTCTTTTCCACAGACGGGACAAGACATATGTCCTGATCAAGAATATGGGTGAATGCTAGACTGCGAATCCATGCCAGACAGAAGCTGATATTATTGTTCGACAAATACACTTTTGTTTTTGAAAAGCAGAGAGATGTTTGTGTGTAACTCTGATTAAGGAATAAAATAAAGTTGCTCTTCGCAAGCTAAATCACATATAGCTGTCACATATAGCATATAGCCCTGCATGGCTTTTATTCTTATTAAGAATAAAAGCCATGCATCCGTATGATGACTTGCTGTTACATTTAAATGTGGGCGCTCTTTTCGTCCTCATTATTCCCCGTTTACTTACCCATTAAATAATCCCAAAGATCATATAGTCCTCTACTTTCATCCATGTCATCTGTGTGGATCTCGTGTGAAGTGGAGATATTTGACTAAATAGAAGTTTTGCACTACAACTTTGACATGGATATGAAAGTAGAGGACTATATGACACCACACGTCTTTGGGATTATTTAATGGGTAAGTAAACAGGGAATAATGAGGATGAAAAGACCACCCACATTTAAATCTAACAGCAAGTCAATCATACGGATGCATGGGTGGGTGGCTTTTATTCTGAATAAGAATAAAAGCCATGCAAGGCTAAGTAGCATATACAACGTACAGCTCAGCTGTACTCACTTCAGACAATCTGGGTTCAGATAATCTGGGTTCCTCAATGCCGGAATAAGCAACTAAATACTGTATACTATAAAAAAGCAACAACCAGCAATATGAATGATTTAACAATAGTTTAAAAAGATCTCCCAGTGAGTGAGTACAAACATATTTTTAGCAGGTGATATAAAAATAGTAACGAAAATACCTAATGACTCACTTCAATGAACTCATTGGTATTTTCATACATTCGGTAATTCACACAAGCCTTCAAATTCCAGAGATAGAAATAGCCACTGGACAGGTTTCATTTGCACCTGTGGGTCCCAATATGACAATGGGCATGACACATAAAACGCTGCCTCACCACCACACAACCGCTAGTGTCCAGAACATTTCATTTTCATTATTTCTTGACAACAACAAAGTTCTAGACCGTCTGCAGGACGTGTCTGTCTGCAGGGAAACAGCTGCAGCATCAAAGCAACAGAGGGAAAAAGGCAAAAGATATAGCTATTTTGATGTTTGGCTTAATGTATTATACCAGTGGTTTTCAACCAGTGATCCAGGGACCACCAGTGGTCCTTGAGAGGGTTCCAAGTGGTCCTCAGCTTAGTTGCATAACCAGATGTAACTCTTGAGAACGTAAAAATGAAACCGAATGGACCCTTGCGGGTCCATTCGGTTTCATTTTGAGAACGTACGCTCTCAAGAGTTAAAATATCCACAATGCGAATCAGTCCAAATCTACACAACTAGAAGATTAATGGTCATGGACAGAAGCAAAAGAAATCTTTAGTTTTGGGGGTCTGTGGGTCTAAGAATATCCTCAGTTGGTGGTCCGTGGCTCAAATGGTGAATAAATGGTGGGCCCTGGTATGAAAAAGGTTGAAAACCACTGTATTATACAAACAGCACCAACAAAAAAAAACAATAATCTTCCAATGGCAGCCTGGCTGGCTCAGGCAATTCTGCTCATACAGGTAGGCCTATAATCCTATGAGATACTGAACACAAGCAGCAGCAGCAGCATAGAATAAAAAGTAAAAAGGTTCTTACCTTGAACGAACTTCTACTTGACATCTTCAGTTGCAGCGTTACTAGATGTTTGACATTTTCCTTTTACCCACATTAACCTAAACACAGTAGCATCTCTATCCTGTGGTGAGCATTGAGTGAAAACACTGCACTGAGCTGATCTGTGATGTTCCATGGGGCTTCAACAAGCAGTATTTTGTTCCCAACACCCCAACAACTTTATGTATTTATTTAGCCTACAACACTGAACTAATAGCCTGGCTCCAGCCCTAAATCACTACCATTATAAAAATATTTTCTGAAGTAAAATTAAATGAATATTTCAGACTGAGTGTCAAGCTACAACTCTCAAAGGTGTTGACCTGTTTGTTTCCATAATGTCCTCTTCCTGTTGCTGTGTTGCCATTCTTTCAAGAGAAACAAGTGAAAAGGTCTCTAAAACGAATAGCAGGTCACATAACATTATTTCAAGCTTGTACATTTGTTACTTAAAACAATATTGACAATACATTTAAATATTTTAACATACTGTATTTTTAAATATGAAAAATGGCACAAACTGTTTGCAGATGGATGTCCGAATACATTAATCTGGGCTTCCTTGGTGTGAAGAAATGCGGGAACCAACTTCATACTGTAGGAAGCAAGGCCAAATAAGCAACTACGGTACACTTTGTAATCAACCCCCCCAAAACGTCAACCAGCAACTACCATTTTTATTTGGCAGAAAGAATAAGTCAAAGGTCACTTATAATACGCAGACATGGCAACCCTGGCTGAAGGAAGTGGAGCACACACAAGAAGGGTGTATCCACACTTGGGATTGTGTCCACTTCATGTGTTTTTCGTCTTGCTGCTAATATTCTACATATTCAATTAATATTGTAATGCTAATATTCTCCATATACTCCCTAGTTCAAGCAGGGCCGGATTTAGCCAACCCTACTAGGATGGGCTGGAAGAATGGCAGGGTGGGCAACTCTAAAGTTTTTCATATGAAGCAGGGGTTTTCAACCTTTTTGATACCAGGGCCCACTATTTATTTGGCATTTGAGCCACGGACCACCATCTGAGGACATTTTACCCCTCACAGACCCCAAAACTAAAGTTTTCTTTTGCTTTTTTTTCCACAATTCCAGGCTGGATTCAAACAGCCAAACATACAGATCAAAATGACCATTAATCTTCTATATTCTCTAATTGTGTAGATTTGGGCTAATTCAGATGAATATTTTAACTCTTGAGAGTGTAAACATGAAACTACGCTCTCAATGAGTTACATCTGGTTAACCAACTTTCCACCATTTAGCGAGGGACCACCTCAACCTCTCTCAACCACTGGTGGTACCTGGACCACTGATGAAAATCACTTCGGTGGGCAGGATGCACATTTGGGGGGGGGGGCGAGCCCACCCAAATGTGCATCCTGATGAATGATGAACAGTTCATGAACTCAGAAGCAGTGGTGTAGTGGTACTTTTAGAAGTGGAGGGATTAAGACACGTGTGCGCACACATGCATGTGCATTTGTGTGCACCTGCGCAACGCACACAGACACACTATTGAAACATACAAGACAAGTAGGCCTATAGCATAATGAGAAAGAGGGTTTACAATGCTTAATTGTATCCATAAAAGTAAATGACGAGTCAAAAAACATAGTTTTGCCACCAAAAATATTTTACGTTGTAGATGTGAGAGACGTAAGAGTCCATTTGGTTTCGTTTTAACGCTCTCAAGAGTTACAGATATATGGGGACTGTTGTGATCTACCTCCATGGTCTGTGTGATCTACTGGTAGATCACGATCTACCTTTTGGGCAGCCCCGGCTAATACCTTCTTAAGTTACATGATCTTTTGACATTCATATAGGCTACAACAACCTTCATGAAAAAGAGTCCAACCTATTTTCTCTTCACCAGTATTCCCAAGATAACAGGCAGCAAGATAGTCTTCCACTTACCACTTAAAAAAAAAAAAAAAAAAAATCAGAACAACAGATACTGTAGCCTAATGTAGGTTACTGTTTTAATTTTAGACATACAGTACAGCCTACTGTACTGTTCTGTACCGTGAACACAGCATGGTAAAGTGTTTGGGGTAGAAATGCAATAGCCTTTCTTCATGTTTACTTTATCATCTTTATCATACTTTCTACTACTACTACTACTACTACTACTACTACTATTACTATCTACTACTACTACTACTACTACTACTACTACTATTACTTTCCAAATCTTTGGCATATTATTTTTAATTATTCTGATCTGATATAAACCTAATCTGAGTAAAATTAAACTCACAACAGAGAAATTCTCTCTTTCTCCATAAATTGTTGTGCAGTAAATATCTGATGTTCAGGCTTTAAAGGCACTGCATTTGTGATACAGTTTAAGCTTGTATGGGTTACACACAACAACCCCAGTATGATGGAGCATGAGGTCCTAAATGAGGACAACGGAATCGGGTTTGGTCTCACTAGAACATAAACAATCTAGTAGCTGATAGTAATACTCCAAGGGGATACTCTGTCTGATTATTTTTGCCAAATATTTGGCAGGCACTAGACGACTGTGCTGTTTCCTTTGTATAAGAGTCTGAGAAAGGAAATGTGATCATCTGAGAGGACTATTATACAGTGTGTGTTTCCAAGTCCTTGAGGGAATTCCAGGTCCTCGAGGGAATTTCATACAATTTAGGAATTGAAAAGAAATAAAAAGCATGCATGTAAAATATGAACGTCACAGCCAACAAAACAAACTAAAGCAACTTTCTAAAAACAATGGCATAAGTTGTGGTGACCTGTGTGTTTTAAAAGGAACCCTGCATAATGAGACAAATATAGATAATACATTATACTTGCCCTCTATAACTAGAATTGAACATTTAAAACACATAGAATAAGCTCTTTAGTTTTATCCAAAGGGGGCCGCCATTTTATTGTGCCTGTCACATGACCTGTCATAGTGATGACAGTATATTGATGACAGTTATATTCTTTGTATTTCCCCTCTACATTGCTTCTGCTTTGATGCTGCAGCCGTTTCCATGCAGACAGACACTGGCTTCGTCCTGCAAACGGTCCAGAACTTTGTTGTTGTCAACAAATCATGAAATCAAAACATTCGTTGGACCCAGGACAGGCGTGGGGGGTTGTGTGGGGTGAGACAGCGTTTAAGCCAATCACAACACAGCAGTCACCAGCAGATTCATAATGAGCCAATAGAGTGGAGGTGAGGTGGAGTTAGATTCTGGTTTTAAACAAATCTGTTTACAAACACTCCTGGATCCCCTTGCTATATTTTGTTTATTCCTTTATACAGTGCCAGTTGAAAATAGGTGATCTGAGCTTGTAGACCTACTTGCTATTTAAAAAAGTTAAAAACCTTTTAAACACTTACTGCACCACAGGGCCGGATCTAGAGGGGGGGGGGGGGGGTGGCATGAAAGGTAATATCAATGTTTTTCATCAGTGGTCCGGGGACCACCAGTGGTCCTTGAGAGAGTTGTCGAAAGTTGGTTAACCAGATGTAACTCTTTGAGAGCATAAAAATTAAACCAAATGGACCCTTGCGAGTCCATTTGGTTTCATTTGTACACTCTCAAGAGTTAAAATATTCATCAACAGAATTAGCCCAAGTCTACACAACTAGAGAATGTGGAAGAATAATGCTCATTTTGATCTGTATGTTTGACTGTTTTGTTTCTCAAATCAAGTCTGGTATTGTGGACAAAATCAAAATAAATCTTTAGTTTTGGGGTCCGTGGGGCTAAAATGTCATCAAAGGATGGTCCGTGGCTCAAATGCCAAATAAATAGTTGTCAAAAAGATTGACAACCACTGCTACATATGAAAAACTTTGGAGTTGCCCACCCTGCCATTCTTCGTGCCCACCCTAGTAGGGCTGGCTAAATCCGGCCCTGCTGTACCATCCAGTCTTGTCCCTGGCAGGCAGAAAATATTTTTAGACTGATAGTCGGCAGCTGCTTTATTAATTTGGGGGTCAATGACATGAAGGAATGTTGAGAGTCACTGATGTGTACTAGAGGCTCCCAAAGAAATGCTTCACTTTTGGGTCAAAGAAAGGTCAAAGGCAAGGTCGGATTGACCATTGGGCGTACAGGGAGGTCTCCCGGTGGGCCACGACCCGTAGGGGGGGCGGTGGTATCACAGTATGATTAAAAGCACTGGTTTTCAACCTTGAGCTTGAGCCACGGACCACCATTTGATGACATGTTAGCCACAACAGACACCCAAAACTAAAGATTTATTTTGCGTTTTGGTCCACAATTCCAGGCTGGATTTGGGAAACAAAAAAGTCAAACATACAGATCAAAAAATGACCATTATTCTTTTGCATTTTGTAATTAGACTTTTAACTCTTGAGAGTGTTAACATGAAACCAAATGGATCGTTGCAGGTCCATTTAATGGACCTGCAAGGATCCATTTGGTTTCTTTATGAGCGTAAACATGAAACCAAATGGATCGTTGCAGGTCCATTTAATGGACCTGCAAGGATCCATTTGGTTTCATGTTTACGCTCATAAAGAGTTACATCTGGTTAACCAACTATACCACGTAGAACAGGTCCATCACACACTGGTTGTTGTGGGCCGATCTAGGCCAAATCACACTAAAAGTTTTTTTCGCCCAGTCCACCACTGGTCAAAGGCCAGCAGCATCACAATCCAAGCCAACCCACAAACCCAGAACAGATGGGTGCATTCTCACTAAACGTATAGCAGGGGAACACAGAAGAGATGATTAACTTTGGGGTCAGAAAAGGCCCCAGGTTTAGGTCAGGGTTGCATAACGTCTCCTATACTGTATCTCGGTACAGATTGTCGCTGTCTGACTTTTTTTTTGCGAGATATGCTGCATATTTCTCTTCTGAGTCTCCAGCTAAGGATTTTCAGGACCGCTTGAAGTGACATGGTGTTAGAACAGGGGTGGGCAATTATTTTTCCCAAGGAGCCAAATGAGATACATGACATATTGTGGAGGCCCAGGACTAAAGGCTGAACTAAAGTCTGCGTGATATTAATTAAATTTTAAGATAAAAGTAGGAGTAAGACCGACCATTTTGACACCACGGCCCTCAAATTATTCGTTATTTGAGCCACAGAGTACCACCATTTGCTGACATTTTATCCCCACAGACCCCCAGATTTCTTTTGCTTTTGTCCACAATTCCAAGCTGGATTTGGGAAACAAAACAGGCAAACATAGATCAAAAGGATCAGAAGATCAGAAGGATCATAGAACAAAAAGGACATTCTTTTACATTCTCTGGCTAATTCAGATGATGAATATTTTAACTCTTGAGAGTGTAAAAATGAGACCAAATGGATCATTTAACTGGAACTCTCTCCAGGACCACTGGTGGTCCCCAGACCACTGGTTGACAACCATGGTACCCTTTCACGGGCCGGTCAGAGTCAGCCAAAGGGCCGTATTCAGCCCCCGGGCCGCATAATGCCCAGGTATGTTTTAGAATATAGACACTGTTGGAACGACGTTGACGTTGGGACCGGGACCTCATGGTGAAATGTAGAAAATGGGACATCTGTGACAAAAAATCAAGAACATTATGCATCATGTCACAGGAATCAAGGTAGATTGAGGCCCAATGTGTTTTAGTGTGGAATTCTCCTTTAATTCAGACACTTTTCACTCTGATGCTCTGCAACGGTTTGACTTCTTTAGAGGAAGACTTGGATGAAACCTGGTAAAGATCATTACATGGGATGGATTTGGAATGAATAAGATAACAAACGCTCTGTGTTATTTTACAGTAGTGTTACTGTGTTGTTATGGAAAGCAACTTCACTTTATAATTATCGGTACTCAACACACACTTTTTAATATTGTTTCATGTGCAACAATAACAGAATCTTCTATTATATGTCTCTAACTTTCAAAAAAAAAAACACATCTTAATAAAATGCCACTGAGCTTATTAGTTGCCACAACACAACTGCATCTGTTCACTTACAAATTACACATTTTATCCACAACTTTGCATAAGTTCTCCTTCTTTTAAAAACACCCGTGTGCTTAACTTTGACCCACAAACCACAAACCTCTCGTTTACAAAATATGGCTAGGATTGTCCTCTGAGCGACGGTCACAAAATACACCCAAACATTATCTAAAGACAGCTGTTTCTCAACGCCTGGTGATGTACAAAGCTCCACAAGAAGGAACACTAGACCAGCAACTCAGAGTGTACATCAGGGCTGCCCAAAAGGTAGATGGTGATCTACCAGTACAGGGGTCAGCAACCTGCGGCTCCAGAACACAGCCCTAGTGGTTCCCTGGCTGTAGCATTATTACATACACACACTGGGGTGATCTGCACCAAAATAATATAAACATTTCAGTCACCCAAAACGCGTTGCGCTGTCTGACAGTTGCCAGTTAAAGTAGCACTTATTGGCCATGTCAAAAAAGCCCAGCAGTTATCAGAGGTGGAGCTTTCAATCTGAACCACCCATTTTCAAAGGTTTACTCAGTTTACTATGTCATTAATATACCTTAGAGATGTTGTGTGGACTAGAAATGGAGTTCTGTAAAACTTTTAGGAACTCCATTTCTGAAGAAAGCTTGTGTTTCACCATGTTAGTGATTTTTTCTTTGAGGACCTTTTTTCTGAGAGTGTGCAAATGGAACCAAATGGACCCGCCAGGGTCCATTTGGTTCACATTTGCACACTCTCAGGAAAAAAAAAATAATAAAATGCGTCTCCAGACAGATTTTGAATTTAATTTTGGCTCGAAAGTGGCTCTTTCAACATCTTGGGTTGCCGACCCCTGTACCAGTAGATCACACAGGCCATGCAGGTAGATCACATGACAGTCTCATAAAATGTATAGATCTGTAACTCTTGAGAGCGTTAAAATGAAAGCAAATGGACCCTTACGGGTCCATTTAGTTTCATGTTACACTCTCAAGAGTTAAATTATATTTAAACACCTGAATTACATCATTTCAAGAGTCCACACAATTAGAAAATGTAGAATAATTGTTATTTTGACCAACATTTTGCCAGTTCTCTTTCCCAATTGTAGACAAAAACATGAAAGTTTGGATGCTTTAGGGTGCAAGAGACTAAATTCATCATCACAAACCGCCAACTCAAACCCCAAATACTGTTTTCAAACATCATATATATAGCATATACAAGAAAACCTTTCAATTCTCCCCATCCATTTTTTCATTATAAGTGCATTATTTTTAAACACTATAACAGTAAGTAACGCCATCACCGGTTCAGCACTATTTCAAAGTCAAACATTCCTGAGGACCTTGAAATGGATTTTTTTGATGTGTAGATCTTGTTGAGCCGGTCATCTTGAAAGTAGCTCTCAAGTAAAAAAAAAAAAGTGTGGGCACCGCTGGTGTACAGTCAGTCCTTCAATAAGCAGGATCTAAAAGATGCTCATTATCATTGGCGATTTTAGGAAGGTGCAACCAGGAGGGGCACTTGGCCCCCCCTGGTGGCCAAAAAAAAAAAAAAAAAAAAAAAAAACAGATTGACAATGACATGAAACCCACAGACCTACTGATTGGCTTGTTGCCAAACGTGTAGATACAGTAAATCACATACAAGTAAAGCATGTACCGGTACTTATCCTGCATATTAATTCTAAACCAGTGTTTTTCAACCATTTTCATACAGGGCCCAATATTTATTTTGCATTTTAGCCATGGAGCTACCACGGACTACCGTTTGATGTTGAGTTTAGTCTCTTGCATCCATTTTTTTGTCTACAATTAGGAAAGAGAACTGGCAAGATGTTGGTCAAAACAACAATTGTTCTACATTTTCTCTTGAAAATTAAGTAATTCAAATGTTTAACCCTAGAAGGCCCAGTGTTGCTTTTTAGCAACATTAACCCTTTAATTTTTTTTGTTATTTTTTCACATAAATATCATGTTTGAGGTTGATTGTTTAGAATTTCATTGAAATTGGTCATGATATTTGCATAACAATACCCCCCACAGAGGCTGCAATTAGCCTCTTCAATTAATCTCTGGACTTGGTGCCATTTTTGATGATTTTTAACCTTTGACCTTTAGCCTTTAACCCTAATAAAAGTTTGTAAAATAACTGCAATAAATATATTTTTGTGATTACTAGAATGTCTGGAACATGCACGTTCATTATATTAAAAGATATCCCCAAAATGTTTTTTTTTTATTATAATTAATTAATTAATTAATTAATTAAGCATAAATAAAATATTTTTCCAAATTTTCTTTTCTTTTTTTTTCTTGCTTTTTTTTAATAGATCATGGTAGTACAAACTAGTAGTAAGGTTGAAAACAGTTTTTTTTTTAAAGTAGAAATAAGTCCGGGCCTTGGAGGGTTAAATATAATTTATACATTTGAATTATAACATAACTCTTGAGCTCTCAAGTGTTACAGATCTAAAAAAGAAAGGTGCTATCCCTGCTGGGATAGCCTAAAATTATCACCTACGCTCATGGTCAATGAAAATGAACAAGCTCCATCCCACCCCTGAGTCGCCCTGGACCTGACGTTGAGAAAACAGCGCACTGTATATACTGTAAGTATAAGGCACTAGGACTCATCTGCCGGCCATGAGAGTCAGCATACTTTATGCTGCTGAAGCATAGAGAGAGAGAGAGAGAGATCTGGGTCGAGTGGAGCGCGAGGAGGACTACATACTCACCTCCTCTCCTCCAAAAATAAACATATTTACATCGGACAGCGCCAGAGAACGAATAGAAAAACCATAAGGAAAATTAGAACAACATCATGTCCCACAAAACCCTGCCCTGCCCCCCTCCCCTCCCACCGGCGTATAAAAAACATGGCTGTACTGTATTTGTAGGCAGATTACAGTAAAGTACTGTAATTGTACTGTAATGTCTCGGTTATGCTCCGGCGTAGGACGGCATCAACACACGTCGAAAAGAAAGACACCTACGAGCTTGTAGCTCGTCATTTTTTTTCCCAAGCACAGAAAGCATGGCTTAATCTCGATGCTTGTTATTCCAGCTCCTGTGAGTCCTATTAGTACATGATTAGGCTCATTCTGGTTTGCTGCGTTTCGTCCTGATCATGAGTTCAACTCCGTTGTTGGATTCAAAACAGAGTCCCAAAATGCAGCATCAACAACATCAACAACAACAACAGCAACAAAAATCCAAATATGCTTATAGTCCTGTAGGCACGACCGTTGCTGCATTTCCTTGAGGGAGGGTGGATGATTGTGTGTTGGAATCCCAGTCCAACCTGGCCTGAGACGGGTGGAGCAGGGAGTCACCCAGGCATTCAGTCAAAACCCTGTTTTCTGACCGGTTTACTCTCTGCTACAGTATGAGGTCCGCTCTGGGATGACGTCCCGCTTGCGTTTGTTTCTTGCTGAAAATGTTCAATTCTCACCTCTGTTTTCCATGACCTCCATAACCTCATGCTGGAAATGTCCGAAAACTAATAGACAATCTGTAGAATACAGCAGTGGTTCTCAAAGTGGGGACCACTGGGATCTAGCGGGGGTCATTCGGGGGTTCCCGAGGGTACCCCAGCTACATTAGTTGATATATCATCCAGATCTGTTCAATCTGTCAATCCTTTCCGTGTCTGGACTGGGTGAGCTTCCCCGCGCTTTGGGGGGGAACACTTTGGAACACTTTGGAGGGAAACCAAAAACACTTTGGTTTCCCTCTGCCTTTTGACAATACCTCACAGCTTTTAGACCATACAGAGAGTCTATTTTCAAACAAAATGTTTAAAATAGAAATACTGAGCCAAATAAAATGTATTTTTGTGGGTTCTTGACATCGAAACATTTGAGAAACATTGCTGGGTAGGATATACCAGGACTACCTTTTGCATTTTTAACACAGTGTTCATTTAAAAAAAAAGGTTCGGATTGAACATTTCCGTCGGCTAGGAAAAACGTTAACACAGCGTAGGACCTCCTCCTCCGTCACCCTAGAAAACATATGTCAAACTCAAGGCCCGGGGGCCAAATCAGGCCTGTGAATGGATTTTATCTTTGGCCCACAGGATGATATTGAATTAGTATTAGAACTGGCCCTCTGGTATATTGCACACACACTGTGCTAAGAGATGATTGCAACTAATTGTTTTACTTCCTCAACTCAGTCTCATTTACTTTCTCAATTAACTCATGCAGCACTTGGTGAGGATCATAAATTTTCCCCTGAAAAAGATTTTCCCCGAAAAATAGCAGGTGTTCACGTCTCATAGCGTGCCACTCTTTTTTCCCCCGAAAAATGAGGGTAGCCCAGCTACATTAGTTGATATCATCCAGATCTGTTCAATCTGTCAATCCTTTCCGTGTCTGGATCGGGTGAGCTTCCCCCGCGGACACCTGCTGTTTTTCATTAAAACTTAAAACAGTTTTTTTTATGCAGGTAGTTTCATCTTTACAATTATCTTGCCATTAAGAGACATTGATTTTTGATGGAAAATTACTTTTTTTTTCTGTTTGACAGGGAGGTCATCGTAAAAAACGGTGTTGAAACACAGATCGGTATCTCCGATCGCCCTCGACTTGTACCAATTTTTCTATTTTGGCCCACTCTGTATTTGGGTTTTACACCCCTGCTGTAGGATATACCAGGACTACCTTTTTGCATTTTGAACACAATGTTCGGTAAAAAAAAAAGGTTCGGATTGAACATTTCCGTCGGCTAGGAAAAACGTTAACACAGCATAGGAACTCCTCCTCTGTCACCCTGGTAAGGAACGAACGGACGGCGTGGCACAGCAGGGCGCGGCGTTCCGCGGCACTCACGGCCGGTACGTCTTGATAACGTCCTTGATGGGTCTCCTGCAGATGGGGCAGCAGGCGTTGATCTGTCTCTTGAGCTTCAGGCCACAGTCGTTGCACAGACACATGTGACCGCAGGTGTAGATGACCGTGTCCACGTCCTGGTCGAAGCACACCGTACACTCCCCACTCTTACCAGCAGGGGGAGGCAGCTCCGAGGAGGCAGAGGAGGGCAGGGTGGTGGCGGGAGAGCACAGGGGAGAGCTGGGAGCTGTCACTGAGAGAGAGAGAGACAGAGAGAGAGAGAGAGAGAGAGAGAGAGAGAGAGAGAGACAGAGAGAGAGAGAGAGAGAGAGAGAGAGAGACAGTGAGGCAGGGGTGTCAACCTTAGATACAGAGTGGGCCAAAATTTAAAACTGAACAAAGCCGCAGGCCAAGTTTGAATGAACTAACCTTTTAGAGGGGAATTCCACCCATTTTCAAAATTTTCCTATGAGGGTACAAATGTGAACCAAATGGACCCACTAGGGTCCATTTGGACCCTTCCAAACACCAAAATCCAAAATGCACTAGTGGAACTTCCAAAATGCACTAGAATGCGCTAGATCAGTGGTTTGCAACCATTTCCATACCAGGGCCCACTATTTATTCTCATTTTAGCCAAGGACCACGATTTGATGTTGAGTTTAGTCTCTCAGACTAATTTAGGAGAAATGACTGCTAAAATGTTGGTTAAAATAGCAACATAATTCTTTTACATTTTCTAAATGTGTAGATTCTTGAAAATCAGGCAATTCAGATGTTTAAATATAATTTAACTCTTGATTATTCACTTTACTCTGTTACTCTCTAACTAAGAGTATTTCTACATTCCGGTATTGCTACTGTAGTTACATCATTAGTTTGTAGTTGAGAAACGCCAGCTCCTTCCTTCCTTCTGCCCCTGACAGCAGATCTGTGTGTTTGTTCAGACTGTTCAGCTCACACGGTACTGGCATTAGCAGCGATTATCACACAGCACTGCCATCAACAACACACACGTCAACACTGACACGCCGGTTGGGCAACGTGTATGTCATTGTTGTGTGTGTGTGTGTGTGTGTGTGTGTGTGTGTGTGTGTGTGTGTGTGTGTGTGTGTGTGTGTGTGTGTGTGTGTGTGTGTGTGTGTGTGTGTGTGTGTGTGTGTGCGCGCGCTGCCAGTGTACCTGCCGTTGGCTGTTTGGTGGATGCAACACAAACCACATTTCACACGGTCATGTGACCTCATGGGAGAGACATCTGTGACCAACTGGTGTTTGGAATATATTGCTTTGAACAAGAAGGACATGAATGTCGGCAATCTTAGGTACCGTATTTTCTGCACTATAAGGCTGAAATAAAGGGATTTAAAGTAATTTATGCTGAGCTGCTGCCTGAGTCCACTGCTTTTCTGCCTACTGATTGGTGCAAGCACTCATCATCAGCTGAGGGGTGTGTACAGCAGGGGCGGATGTAACATTTCCCAATTGGGGGGCAAGAAAAAATGGTAGGGGGCCGCATCCATACCATTTTCGGTTATAGAACTTTTATTAATCAAGTAAAACATCAATAATAACATCAGTTGTTGTTGAAGTTGCAACAGACACACAGCATGCATAAAGCTAAAGGTCTGACTCAGAGAGTTTTCGGTTTTCAATGACGAAAATAAATGCTGTTGGTTTAGTGGTAACACAGCTGTAGTTAGTTAGTAGCAGTAGTAGTGTTTCAAATCATTTTAAATACATAAGAAATATCTTTAATCTTAAGAAATATCTTAAGAAAAATGTTTGGTGGGGCAATCAGGGCATTTAGGGAGGCATTGCCCCCCCAAGCCCAGGCCTAGATCCACCCCTGAGCTGCGGTTGTTTTTTAACAGCTACAGTCAAAACCTGAGGTGTTCAAAAACCTGTCAACGTGGCTTTCAGAGTGTGTTTTTAAGCGTTGATGTGCGGCAATAATAAAAGGCATCCAAACATTGACAAGTTCAAACTTGAATAGCAGTTTTCCTACTTGTTTCATCAATTCAAGTTCTCCTTTTAGAAACAGGACGTGCTTAAAATAGCAAAAACATGGACGTATGCAAGAATAGGATGGCGCGGTGTGTCTTACGCATGTGTGTGTGTGTGTGTGTGTGTGTTGTGTGTGTGTGTGTGTGTGTGTGTGTGTGTGTGTGTGTGTGTGTGTGTGTGTGTGTGTGTGTCAGGGGCGGATGTAGGCATGGGCATGGGGGGGGGCAATGCCCCTCTAAATGCCCTGACTGCCCCACCAAACACGATGGCATGCAAAACAAGATATGTCAAATTAAAGTGCATATAATTAGAATAATTTGAAACACGACTACTGCTACTGATTAACTAGTTGTGCCACCACTAAACCAACAGCATTTCATCATTGAAAACAGAAAACTCTCTGAGTCAGACCTTTAGCTTTATGCATGCTGCGTGTCTGTTGCAACTTCAACAACAACTGATGTTATTATTGATGCTTTACTTGACTAATAAAAGTCCTGTAACTGAAAATGGTATGGGTGCGGCTTCTTCGCCCGTGGTGCGAAGCGACACGGGCGATGAAGCTGCACCCATACAATTTTTGCCTGCCCCCCAATTGGGAAATGTTACATCCGCCCCTGGTGTGTGTGTGTGTGTGTGTGTGTGTGTGTGTGTGTGTGTGTGTGTGTGTGTGTGTGTGTGTGTGTGTGTGTGTGTGTGCGCGAGTGCATGTGTGTGTGTGTCTGTGTGTGTGTCTGTGTGTGTGTGTGTGTGTGTGTGTGTGTGTGTGTGTGTGTGTGTGTGTGTGTGTGTGTGTGTGTGTGTTTGCTCCCTTGTTCCCCTGGGGTCAGTGTGGTTCATATTATTAATAATTGTGGAGTAATTATGGTGAGAAAGCGGTCTCACATTGACGTCACTGACACGTTGCCAGGTGCCACATATTAAGCCAAATGTTGCAAAAATGCAAGAAACTGCATTTAGAGTGAAGTGTTTTTGTCTTAATTCATTCATATGTGTTTTTCCCACCACTACCAGCGTTATTTTTCAACTTTTTTAACCCATGATTTCATAACCCATTTTTCACCCCGTGCCAATTCCTAATGTGATCCTGGGCTCCTCACACCCTCCACCAAAATGGGGAGGCAGCAGACTGGCCTCATGTTTCCTTCAATGCATGAGGAGTCCAAGTTGCCTTCCTTCCACATGTAGCATGTGGAAGGAACACGTTTCTGTCCCCCTCCATCAGGTGCCCCGGCTGGCCAGGGGGAGGCAGTCTAGAGCCCAGGATTACAGCATGTTTTTGTGAGGGTATCTACCCTGTAGGGGACACGGGGAGAATATGCAAACTCCACACAGAAAGGCCCTTTCGCCAACCCCACCTCGGGTATGGGCACTGAGTAGGAGACACGCCGCCAGCACCCACAGCGGCATCCCTAACGGGAATTGAACCCAGGAGCATAGCTGTGAGGCGACAGCACTAACCACTGTGCCACCGTGCCCCACCAGGGGAGTTATTTTCAGTGAAGAAGAACCTTATTCTGAAGACGTGTGTGTGTGTGTGTGTGCTAGGGCATTAACTAAATATTCGACTATTCGATTATTCGACCAGAAAACCAGTATTCGACTATTAATTCACTATGCGTTATTCGCTAATAATCCTTTTTAAAATATATTTTTAATTTTCCGACAGCAGGCACAATGGTGGTGTGTTGTGGTATTGGGACTGATTGTTGGTTGATTGCTTATTTTTCATGTCATACTGTAACTGGGTTACAGTAGTGTAATATGCAGGCACTGTTTCACTAAGATGCCCAGAATCACATGTTTTTATTGGAACAAAAACAAATATATATATATACAGTATATATATATCACTATAGACTAGTCGAAAATTATTTGACTACCAAAGTATTCGATTCGATTACCAAGAAACATGTTTGGTTAATGCCCTAGTGTGTGCGTGCATGTGTGCGCGTGCATGTGGTACGTACCCAGTGAGGATTCAGAGGCGGAGGAGGAGGAGGAGGAAGAGGAGGAGGTGTTGACACTGAAGACCAGGTCACTGTCACTGTCATCCTGACTGCTGCTCTGAGAAACACTGGGAGACGTGGGGGGAGGAGGGGAGCCGAGGGTCCCTGGGGGAGGGGAAGGGGGGAGAGAGAGAGAGAGAGAGAGAGAGAGAGAGAGAGAGAGAGAGAGAGAGTGAACACATTAGGGGTGGGATGCACTTACCTCACGATACGATACAATATCGATATTTAGGGTTGCAGGAGCCAAAATTACCTGTTTAGATTATTTGTATCTCACACTGGGTTGGTGAGGTGAGCGCCACATTGGAGCTTTGTTATTGGTCGAAGCGCCTCTGTGGGTGGCCACCGTAGGCTACAAAGTGCCGGTCATTCCCAGCGCACTCCAAGGCTGGTTTTGATTTTTGGAGGCAGGGTGAGCTGGGAGGATACATAATTTGTTGACCGCAAGCACTTTAGCTCTTGGCATAATTTGATTCATATTCGTATTAACTCACTGTTTGTATCTTTGCACATATTTATTACGATTGTATTTACTGAAATGAAGTATTGTAATGATTTGGTGCACTGATCTATATAAACAGTATGAACTTATTTCCTTGTCTGAATCGTTTTCATCATTGGTGTTTTAGGCTGTTGTATATAGTATATAGCTCATATAGCTTGTTTTACTCCCAGGCTTAGCCTGCCGGCATGAGTGATCTATTGGAGGTTATTGTCAGCCACTTCAAGGGTTCTGAATCGATTTATATTGCGATTTTTAATTATGCTGCGATTAGATTCGATATATATCACGTTTTTTTATACACAAATGACCGTGTTTTATTATACTAGAACATTTTTCAGAGAGCGTACAAATGGAACCAAATGGACCCTAACAGGTCCATTTGGTTCCTTTAGTACACCCTCAGAAGAAAAGCTCCTAAAAGAAAAATCGTTAACAAACCCAAACACAAACACAACACAAACACAACTTGTTGATATCATCACCTCCATTTTAGGAAACACAGAACGAGGGAAACTTTATCTTGTCCACACAGCAGTAAAATGCTGAAAATTGGTGGGATTCCCCTTTTTAAACAACAACAATAAGTGCCATCATCCACATCAATGCAGCCTGATAATGTCCCTCTTTCTGTAAGTTGTGAGCTTGTAGATACCTAAAATGTTGATACCTAAAATGTCACCTGTATGGTAATACAAGTGCGCGCGCGCGCGTGTGTGTGTGTGTGTGTGTGTGTGTGTGTGTGTGTGTGTGTGTGTGTGTGTGTGTGTGTGTGTGTGCATGTGCGTGTGTGTGCGTGCATGTGCGTGTGTGTTTCCCCCCTGTAAGTAGGTGTATGTGAGAGTACTATTTAGAGCTTACTTTGCACCACTCACTGCCCACTTGTGGTCAAGGTACAGATGAGCAACCATTATAAACTGAGTGAAATGATGAAATGATGCTTTAAGAAATGTATTCAAAAGGGCCTGGATGAGGCAGCATGCGAGTGAAATGTTTTGTGGAGTGGACGCAAGAGTCAATAACGTTTGAAGCTGCTCTTCTGATATGAACTTAATGCATATATTCATGTGTTTCGCTTGGATGAGTCTGGGGATGAATAGCGTCATTGTGTCAGCATAAGTAACCCTGTGAAGCGCTGGCCCAGATACTGCTCTAGCCTTAGGAGTTACCAGACATATTGGCTTAAAAGCCTGGCTTTATAACTGTCACGAAAGCCTGCCTAACACGCACAATTCCAAACATGCACAGTACTAACATGCACAATTACAAACATGCACAGTACTAACATGCACAATTACAAAGACTAAAGCTACTAACATGCACAATTACAAACATGCACAGCACTAACATGCACAATTACAAACATGCACAGAAGCCTGCCTAACACGCACAATTCCAAACATGCACAGTACTAACATGCACAATTACAAACATGCACAGTACTAACATGCACAATTACAAAG
The DNA here is from genome assembly GCA_039105355.1 of Benthosema pterotum. Taxonomy (NCBI): domain Eukaryota; kingdom Metazoa; phylum Chordata; class Actinopteri; order Myctophiformes; family Myctophidae; genus Benthosema; species Benthosema pterotum. The sequence goes on from CM076984.1 coordinate 33,416,520, forward strand.
ACTAAAGCTACTAACAAGTATTATAATCAACTGTAAGGACTTAGCAAGTAAAGTTCTTTTTTATTTATACATCTTACATTCTCTTGTAACTACAGGGTTTCTTATTTACCATGTATTACTGTATGTTGTACCGGTATGTAATTGTGTATTTTAAAACTGCTGGTCCCAATACTTGATTCCGATTGGCTGCTCACCGTCACGTGACAGATGAAAAACCTACCAGTTGTTGTTATTGTTATGGAATTGTTGGTGTTGTTGTGGAATCTTGTCACAGGTGTGTTGTTTCTACAGCTGGTTGGCTGGGAACTACTTTCTTGTAGCTGGGATTAACTACTTTCTTTAGCTGGGTAACATGCAGACGACATTGTGCTACCAAGGGCGGATGTAACATTTCCCAATTGGGGGGCATGAGAAAATGGTATGGGTGCGGCTTCATCGGCAATGAAGCCGCACCCATACCATTCTCAGTTACAGGACTTTTATTAGGCAAGTAAAGCATAACTAATAACATCAGTTGTTGTTGAAGTTGCAACAGACACGCAGCATGCATAAAGCTAAAGGTCTGACTCAGAGAGTTTTCTGTTTTCAATGATGAAATGCTGTTGGTTTAGTGGTGACACAGCTGTAGTTAGTTAGTAGCAGTAGTAGTGTTTCAAATCATTTTAAATATAAGCACTTTAATTTGAAATATCTTGGGTTGTTTTGCATGGCATCGTGTTTGGGGGGGGGGGCTGGGGATTTAGGGGGGCATTGCCCCCCATGCCTAGATCTGCGCCTGAGGAGCAGCAGCAGGACTAATAAAGTGCTGTGTGTGTGAGAGAACAGTGGGATGATGACGGACGGAGCAGCAGGTCACACACAACCAGCCCCCCAAAAAACACACCACAAGCTGCCGCTGGGAAGTCCATGGACATGATTCACTACACAGCAGCATTCCTTTATGTCTGGGAAAAAATGAAATGTAATTGGCAGCGCTCTTAAAACCCCCAGACAAGACAGATAACGATTGAGGAATGTGACCTTTTTTTTTCTCCTCCTCTCCCCTGTTCGGTTTTATGGCTGGGAGAAGGGGAGGGAGGGTTTCAAACATTCATTCTTCTAGTTTTCATTATGCCACACAGAAGGACAATGTAATAAATACAAGAGTGATAGTGGGAGAATAAAAAAAGCAGCAAATTAACGTCCCAAGGGGCGGCCTGGCAAAGCTGTCTGGGCGCTTATAGGCTGCTTATAAACGCCTTTCATCCTGGCAACCTTTGCTGCGTGCCACGCCCCCATTTCCTGTCAGTCTACTATCTCTATGAAAAAAGCCCCCAAAATATATTATAATGGCTGACCTAGAAGCTCACAATCCTTGTCCTTTTAATGTTTTCTCAAAGCAACTTGTAACAGCACGTTTTAACGGTGAGTGATGGACAAAAAACGTCGCCCGATATCAGCGACGCAGACGGTCATTACCGTAAATTCTCGCTTAGAATGGCATGCAAAATGAGTACCGTAAACGACGGTGCTGTGGTGCACTGAAAAAAATAGTATGGTGGTGGAGGAAGTGGGACGGAACTAGGAACCAAACTGCGCCAAATGGTTTCGGGGTCGAGGGCAAAAAAAGCAGCACTTTGGCTCTGATTGGTTAAACTGGCCAAACTTCGGTCGATTCGGCCGAAAAGCTCACTATTTTTTTTTTCTTTCCGGGCCCTCGTCAGTCGACGGTGCCCGTTCTGCTGCTGTTGCCTGAATCGGCGGCTCCCATAGAAAAATAATGGATGTCGGGCGACGTCGCTTTAATCATCGCCCACCTCCCCCGCTGTTAAAACGGACAAACTGTTTGATTTCGAACTGTTTCCAATGGTCCCTGCGCTGCGCAGGATTCACATTGACCTTCATTCTTACATATATAACACTTATAACACTTCATTCAATTCTATTATTCAAAGATGTTTTAAAGGTGCACTGAAAAGGAAACGGAGGGTGTTTTACATTGAAGTTTCAGCCTGAATTTAACCTCATATGAAACATATGAAAGGGAGTTTCAAAAAGGCCTGGCTTTTAATGAAAAAACAAACAAAAAAAAAAAACAGCTGTTTGGAGGACAACAAGTACCACCTTTACATGAGCCTGATAAAAAGATTTGTTAAAAACAACAAAAGTTCTGTAGGGCAAAGGAAGTGTCTGTCTGCAGGGAAACAGCTGCAGCAGAACGATTAGAAGGGGAAAAGGCAGAAATATAGCTATATATATATATATATATATATATATAATATATATATATATATATATATATATATATTTATATATATACACAATGTATATGGGGGGCTAAAAATTTGGATCTAGAGGGGGGCCAGGGTGGGCAGAGCCACCCAAATGTGCATCCTGCACACCAATGAAAGGTAATATCAGTGGTTTTCAACCAGTGGTCCAGGGACCACCAGTGGTCCTTGAAGTTGGTTAACCAGATGTAACTCTTTGAGAGCATAAAAATGAAATCAATTGGACCCTTGCGGGTCCATTTGGTTTCACTTTTACACTGTCAAGAGTGTCTACACAACTAGAGAATGTACACGATTAATGGTCAGTTTGATTTGTATGTTTGACTGTTTTGTTTCCCAAATCCAGTCTGGTATTGTGGACAAAATCAAAAGAAATCTTTAGTTTTGGGGTATATGGGGCTAAAATGTCATGAATGGTGGTCCTCCGCGGCTCAAATGCCGAATTAATAGTGGGCCCTGGTGTCAAAAAGATTGAAAACCACTGCTACATATGAAAAAAAAATTGGAGTTGCCCATACACCCTGCCATACTTCGTGCCCACCCTAGTAGGGCTGGCTAAATCCGGCCCGGGTACAGTATATGAAAACCCAGCGGTGTTGTGGGAGGCCTCCTGGAAGGTTGTCGGCTCGCGGTTCGATTCCATGAGTGAGTGGTCCAGGCGCGGGCGCTCTGCGTTGAAGTGTCCCTGAGATGAGACACTTCACCCCTCACTGCTCCCCAGTGGCCAGGCTAAAAATAGCAACGGCTGGAAGAACTAGAAGATTTAAAAAAGTTCAATAATACCTTAGAAAGTCACAAAACACTGTGAGACAGCAGTGAATCGTGATGAACTTGTTTCGGCCATCAAGGGCCTTCGATCCTGACGAAGGCCCTTGATGGCCGAAACGCGTTGGTCATTTTTTAATCCCTGCTGCTCTAAATGAATTAAAATAAAACATTTTCTACTGCACAGAGCTGCCTTGGACATTCTTCAAAAGTTCATCACCGATTCACTGCTGTCTCACAGTATTTTATGACTTTTTCTAAGGTATTATTGAACTTTTTAGATCTTCTGCTGCATCATTGATACCCTCTCCATAGAGCGCCTGTTGGAAGTTTTTACCACTCATAAGGTATCCACGAAGCGCTTCTTTTCCTTCTGTTTTCTGGCTGGATGAACTACTCACAAATGTGTGCTTTACAAAACATAACTAAAAGCGTAGCAAGTACAGTACAACAGCATTGCCATCAAACATACTCATTACCGTTCGAACATGGTCCTAAAAAAATAAAGTGATTTCTACTACAGTCCTAATAAACCCCAGGGAATTATAATTGGCCACAGAATTTCACAGGATCTACTGAATGTGAAGGAGGCAACACACCGCACTGCACTTTACACAGATATTTCTGCATGCCTGACCCAGAGGCTCAGTATGGCAGTCTGTCACATTCAGTAGATCATTTGTGATCATTGATACGTTATCAAATTTAAATCTAAATGTAGAAAGTAACCACAGTAAGTCAAGTTTTAATATAATTATAGTGGAGTAAAAAGTACATTATTTTCCTCCGAGATGTACTTGGAGTAAAAGTAAAAGTATTGATACTACAGCACATTAGTGAATTAATTATAGTTACATTAAACCCACTGTGCTGTGCTTTCAGTAGCCAGAGGTTTAACCCAACCGATTATGTCATTATTGCATTACCCATCCATCAATCTTCAACTTTTAATTGTAATGTTTGTAATGTTTGTTATGCTACACCCACTTTCTCAACCTTCAAACCAAATTCCTCTCCATGTTATCTCCAGTCTTCCCTCCCTCCTGTTCCACTCAGAATAAATAAATATGTCACCATGAACAGTGTTGTAGTGGGACTTTTAGAAGTGGGGGACGCCTCTTAAAGGGGAATTTCCACCGATTTTCTTTTTTTTTCTGAGTGTGTACAAATGTGAACCATTTGTACACTGAGACTGAGAACATTAGTTGCGGAAGTGACTGTATTTACAGTCCCCAGAGAAACAACCCTGTTCAGTCCTCAGCTCCTCACTAGCGACTTGACTTGTTCAATCTTATTTTCAGAAAAAAATGATTCCAACGAACAAAGCAGTTATAGAAGTGTGCCAAGTGCACACGATTTCATCTTTTAAACATTTACAACAGCTTTGCGAGCACAAAGGGAGATATAAAATGTTTCCGTGGGGTATTCATTTTCGGGAGCACCACATCACTTCCGGCTAGCTAACCGGAAGCCCCGACTTCCGTCAGTCGTTTTGGGGCACCCTTTTTCCAGGCTCTCATCTCGCAGCACGGATGAGAGCCTGGAGATCGAGGCTATACCCGAGGTGGGGTCAGCAAAATGGCCTTTCTGTGTGGAGTTTGCCTGTTCCATTTGGTTTCATTTTTACGCTCCCAAAGAGTTCTGGTTAAACCAACTGTCCGCTGTTTAGTTGGGGCACCAACTGGAACCCTCTCAAGGACCACTGGTGGTCCAGGGCCACTGGTTGAAAACTAGAACCCAGAATCACTACAGCCCAGAATCACTTTAGATAATTGACACACAGGTAAAATAAATAAATAAATGGGTTCCGAAATTGTGGTATTAAAAAAAACAGAACCTACCCAGTATCCTGAGTCTGTTGACGGTTCCGTGCAGCATGAAGAAAGGCCACAGCGGCTGCGAGGAGACGTCCACGCAGAGCAGCCGTCCGCGCCCCGTCCCGTTCACGCCGTGGTGCACCTCCCCGTTGGGCAGCAGGCTGAAGGACAGCACGTCTCCGGAGCAGGGCACAGGGAAGCCCCGGTACACCACCCAGTACTCCTTACGGTCCAGCAGAACCTGAAAGGGACAGGGGTTAAAGCAGGGCACAGGGAAGCCCCGGTACACCACCCAGTACTCCTTACGGTCCAACAGAACCTGAAAGGGACAGGGGTTAAAGGTACACCACCCAGTACTCCTTACGGTCCAGCAGAACCTGAAAGGGACAGGGGTTAAAGCAGGGCACAGGGAAGCCCCGGTACACCACCCAGTACTCCTTACGGTCCAACAGAACCTGAAAGGGACAGGGGTTAAAGGATCTCAACGGGCCTGAAAATGAAGGCCCAGCCCTACCCGGCCCTAACAGTTCAGGCCCTAGCCCGGCCCTAGTAAATGGAATAGATTTTAGGCCCTACCGGCCCTAAACAGTCGGTTTGGGCAAAATTTGAGAATTCGCCACAGATTAAAAATGAAATGGCAAACTATTATTCTAACTATAGTAAAATAATTCAATATATATTATTTTTTCATGGGGCCCGAGGCCCTACCCGGCCCTGATGATTAGGATAGATTTTCGGCCCTACCCGGCCCTAAAATGTCGGGTCGGCCCTGTTCGGTTCGGTCCTGGTCGGGTTCGGGCAGAGTTTGAGAACTCTAACAGGGGTTAAAGCAGGGCACAGGGAAGCCCCGGTACACCACACCAGTACTCCTTACGGTCCAGCAACACCTGAAAGGGGAACAAGTCCACTCATTTTCAACATTCTAATACAGGGGTTTTCAAGAGGTGGTCTGGGGACCACCAGTGGTCCCTGAGAGGGTTCCAGGTGGTCCCCAGCTAAGTTGGTTAACCAGATGTAACTCTTGAGAACGTAAAAACGAAACCAAATGGAACCTTGCGGGTCCATTTGGTTTCATTTTCACACTCTCAAGAGTTAAAATATCCATCATCTGAATTAGCCCAAGTCTACACAACTAGAAGATAAAAAATACATCTTTAGTTTTGGGGTCTGTGGGGCTAAAATGTCCTCAAATGGTGGTCCGTGGCTCAAATGCTGAATAAATAGCGGGCCCTGGTGTCAAAAAGGTTGAAAACCACTGTTCTAATATGTCATTAGTATACCCAAGAAGTGCTGGTTGGACGTAATGAAAAAAGTTCCCCGTTTCTGTGTTCCCAAGAAATGGAGGTCTGAAAAAAAACCACTAGGTCCGTTGACCGAAACGTTGCTCTAATAAAAAGTTACTTGCAAGTATAAGACGGTGTGCGGGCCTCTGTGTACACTGGTACATTGATCCTGATTTAAGCTTTTTGCCTGCCTATCCACCCGCCACAAAGACCCACAGGAGTGCATAAGACTTTGTTTCCTACTGATAAAAACCACTAACATGGTTAGTCCATGTTAATGGATTTCTTTAGATGCTTCTTTTTTTTTTTTTTTCTGAGAACGTACAAATGGAACCAAATGAATTTGGTTGCATTTGTACGATCTCAGAAAAAAAAATTGAAAATGGGTGGAATTCCCTTTAAATGTGATAGAGGCGACTTTAGTGCGTATACACACTATGGGCTCCATTTTTGTCACATGCTAAACCCCTTATCCCAAACCCTTATCCCTCTTTTACTATTTTGATAAACGTTTTGGAATAGTTCAACATGCCAAACTACTGATTGGTGTGAGCTTGTAGACTGGCCATTTTAACTATCAAAAAAGTATATTTTTTAATTAGCTTAAAAAGGCAAAGAAGTTAAGGGAGAGGTGAGGAAAATCTAGGCCCTTGTTTGTAAACAGATTTGTTTAATAACAGAATCTAACTCCACCTCACCTGCAAGGGTCCATTTGGTTTATGTTTACACTCTCAAGAGTTAAAATATTAATCTAAATTAGCACCACTTCATTAAGAAGTCTACGCAATTACAGAATGTGGAAGAATGGTCATTTGGTTCTACTCTATGTTTGCCTGTATTGCTTGCGAAAATCCATCCTGGAATTGTGGACAAAACCAAAAAAATCTATAGTTTTTGGTTCTATGGGAACGGTGAAAATGTAAATTAAAAAAAAAGGAAATAAATAGTGGGCCCTGGATCAAAAAGGTTGAAAACACTGATCTAAAGCAGGGGTTTTCAACAGGTGGTCCGGCAAAAATCCAGCCTGAATTGTGGACAAAACAAAAGAATGCTTTCATTTTAGGTCTTTGGTGTGAAAATGTAATCAAATGGTGATCCGTGGCTCAAATGGAGTCAAAAAGGTTGAAAACCACTGATCTATAGGCATTCTCCTCCTTGTAAACAAGTATAAAATCTGACAGGGTGGATACCCTCGCAAAAACATGCTGTAATCCTGGACTCTAAACTGCCTCCCCTGGCCTGATGGAGGGGGACAGGAACTGGTTGGAATATAACGTGTTCCTTCCACCGCTACGTCCAACCAGGGAAACTCCCCCCTGTCAGGTGAAAAGAAAGCAGCTTGGGACTCCTCATGCATTGAAGGAAGCATGAGGCCAGTCTACTGCCTCCCCAGGTTGGTGGAGGGTGTGTAGAGCCCAGGATCACATTAGGAATTGGCACTGGTGAAAAAATGGGTTACAAAAATCGTGGAATAAAAAATTATGAAAAATAAAATAAAATAAAATCTGACAGGCCATGCAGCAGTACCTCTGGGTCGGCTGGCAGCTCCCCTGCAGCATGCAGACCGGCCGGGTCGCACGACGTCAGTCCGAACAGCAGCGCGCCGAAGTATGGCATGTGTCCGGCGTGTCCCGCCTCCACGTACAGCGTCTCTCCAGCGCCACGCAGCGGCCGGTCGCCGAACACCCGCCCGCACGCTCTCCGCCGAGTGCACGCAGGCCGCCGAGCGGTCCGCCGACAGCACCACGTCCGAGCCTCGCACCTAGGGGTGGGACCATTCACTTCAGGGGCGGATCTAGGCATGGGCAAGGGGGGGCAATGCCCCCCCCCCAAAATGCCCAGTCTGCCCCACCAAACACGATGCCATGCAAAACAACCCAAGATATTTCAAATTAAAGTGCTTATATTTAAAATGATGTTGAAACACTACTACTGCTACTAACTAACTACAGCTGTGTCACCACTAAACCAACAGCATTTCATCATTGAAAACAGAAAACTCTCTGAGTCAGACCTTTAGCTTTATGCATGCTGCGTGTCTGTTGCAACTTCAACAACAACTGATGTTATTATTGATGCTTTACTTGACTAATAAAAGTCCTGTAACCGAAAATGGTATGGGTGCGACTTCATCAATGAAGCCGCCCCCATACCATTTTCTCTTGCCCCTCCCCCAAATGGGACATCTTACATCTGCCCGTGACTCACTTACATCAAGATTCGATACAATATTGATATCTAGGGTTCTGAATCGATTTATATATTGCGATTCTTAGTTTTGCTGCGATTCGATTTTGATATATCGATATACCGCATTTTTCCCCCCACAAAAGCAAATGTGCTTTTATTATACTAGAACAAGAGGGATTCCACCCATTTTCAAGATTTTTTGACATGAACAAATTAATGAATAGGGCCTACAGATTTTGAACCTGGTGATTCGATATTGATATCATGGCATTAAAGGGATACTTCGCCGAAATTAAACCTCGTCTGTATGATAATACTATCGTGCATCCGTGCCTCTGTGTCCGTGTCTCAGCGCATACTGTAGTGGAACACCAGAGGAGGGGGTTCCAGACTGTTTACCACCTACGTCACTGCCCTAAAAGTGATGTAGGTGGTAAACGTTTCCCAGAGCACTGAACACTAAAGGAGGCAGAGGAGAGCAGCAAGGCACGCACAGAATATACTTTCTCTAGCGCCACCGTGTGGCTTTTTTTTTTTTTTTACATATACATATATATATTTTGATTCCACGTATTTCGAGGCTGTTGTACAGCACTTAAAGCAGGGGTTGACACTAAGGTCTCCGAGGCACTTGCCCATCGGGCAAGTTCAAGTCAGGTTCTACTTGCCCTCAGGTCAGGGTCACTTGCCCCCCAGGTTCCAGGTGGTCCCCAGTTAAGTTGGTTAACCAGATGTAACTCTTGAGAACGTAAAAATGAAACCAAATGGACCCTTGCGGGTCCATTTGGTTTCATTTTTACACTCTCAAGAGTTAAAATTCATCATCTTAATTAGCCCAGGTCTGCACTGTAGAAGATTAATGGTCATTTTGATGTGCATGTTAATTTGCCTGTTTTGTTTCCCAAATCCAGCCTGGAATTGTGGATAGCTAGAAAGCAGGGAAAGACACAGAGGCAGAGTGCAATGATGACTGCCTTCAAGACAAATTTATCTTGTGTTGTGTTATAGTGCACTAAGTTGCACACTTGCCCGATCGGGCAACCAGGTAGCAGTCTTCACTTGCCCCACCATTATTTTTACTTGCCCCGGGCAAGCGGGCAAGTGTTAGTGTCAAGCCCTGCTTAAAGGCATTCCGTAGCGGCGAGACACTCCTTTAAGAATTGCGATATATTTTGGCCCACCCCGACGAGTCGTACCGGGTGGAAGTGCAGGTCGTTGTCCAGCGGGGAGGGGGCCGGGGGGGTGCGGAGCGGGGCCGGCTGCAGGGCCGGCTGGGGGACCACCCGGGACCCGGGGTTGTTGTTGGAGCCCGGCGGGGGGGAGGAGGGGACGGAGGAGGAGGTGGAGGAGGAGTTGGAAGTGGTGGTGGTGGTGTTGGTGCTGGAGCAGCAGGGAATGAGCTGACTGTTGAGCTGCATGGTGACCAGCTTGGCCACAGCCGCCTGGTTGGAGGGAAAGACATGGATGGAATGGTTATTCTACCTAGAGTACTATAAATAGGGAGAGTAGAGACACTCCCGTTGACCGCTATGGGCTGAAAAGCGCATGTTTGGAACTAACATAGTTCCAAATAAAAAAAAATAAAAAAAGTATACAGTACATACTGGTTTGTCATGCAATAGGTGTGTGTGGAAGGTGTACTTCACCTGGTTGTTCTCCAGTACAGAATGGTTTGTCATGGACCAGGTGTGGGTGGAAGGTGTGGGTGGAAGGTGTGGGTAGAAGGAAGGTGTGGGTAGAAGGAAGGTGTGGGTAGAAGGAAGGTGTGGGTAGAGGGATAGGTGTGGGTAGAAGGAAGGTGTGGGTGGAAGGTGTGGGTAGAAGGAAGGTGTGGGTGGAAGGTGTGGGTAGAAGGAAGGTGTGGGTAGAAGGTGTGGGTAGAGGGAAGGTGTGGGTAGAAGGAAGGTGTGGGTGGAAGGTGTGGGTAGAAGGAAGGTGTGGGTAGAAGGTGTGGGTAGAAGGAAGGTGTGGGTAGAAGGTGTGGGGAGAGGAAGGTGTGGGTAGAAGGAAGGTGTGGGTGGAAGGTGTACTTCACCTGGTTGTTCTCCAGTACAGAATGGTTAGTCATAGATCAGGTGTGGGTGGAAGGTGTACTTCACCTGGTTGTTCTCCAGCTGGTTGTTGCTGTAGTTGGCAGAGTCATGGCTGCTCTGCGGCAGGTAGGCACTGAGACGAGCCGCGCTCAGACAGCTGGACGCTACGTTCTCTGCAAAGGTGCTCTCTGTGTGTGGAAATATGAAATATGTTGACCATCACTGACACAGGAACATAGATTTTTCAGAGAAACTAGAATCTGTCAGAAACTAGCATCAGAAACAGAAACGAGTCAGAAACTAGAATCTAGTGTCAGAAACTACAATCAGGTTTCAAATAGAATATATTCCTAGATTTGTGCATCATTTTCACAGTTTAAAAAAATATATCAGATCTACAAGCTCATATGATATATGAGCTCATATCTCATAAGATATGAGCTTGTAGATCTGCTATTTTTTCAATAGCTAAATTTAAACATAATGCGTTGAACACCAAAACGTGTTCAGTACACATCCACTGGGTTAATTAAATCTGTCTGATTGGCAGGAACTGTCCGTGGATCTGAAGTCACAGAGATGCTAATCCCATTGCTCTGGTGGAGAACTGGACGCTACGTTCTCCGCAAAGGTGCTGTCTGTTGCAACTTCAACAACAACTGATGTTATTATTGATGCTTTACTTGCCTAATCAAGTCCTGTAACTGAAAATGGTATGGGGGCGGCTTCATCGCCCGTGGTGCGAAGCGTCGCGGGCAATGAAGCCGCCCCCCATACCATTTTCTCCTGCGCCCGCCAATTGGGAAATGTTACTGTACATCCGCCCCTGACCTCCATATTTAAACGTACAGCGTTGTTTGTGCAAAGCGCAGCGACGTTAGCCGATCTAAAGGCCCACATCTAGATTCGTAGCTATTTCTGGAAGATGTTTTAACATTAAAGTGTGCCAGCCAGTGGGCTTTCATAAATATTGAATCAAGGAAAAGTATATTAACAAGAGCATGCAAACGAGACAAGTCACGTTCTTGGACATGCACGGTTTACAGCCAACGGCGCCACTTTGTTTCTCCCTCCATGTTTACCAAAACGTCTCATTTCATTACAATCCATAGTTATTGCTAATTTGGCCCATACATATGTTACAGGCTGATGTATACAAATGTGGCGGTAGAGAAACTCCACTTGGCTGGCGATACGTTCTCTCATTACCGTTTCCAGGAACGCCGGCCGGGGCCGTCGCTGTGCAGACAGAGTAACGGCGTACATTTACTTTAACCCTTTCTGTTTTGGTGTTTTAGCTGTTGAAAAACAGCAGATCTACAAGCTCATATCGCGCCACCGAGTGGCGTGATATGAGCTTGTAGTTCTGCTATTTTTGAAAGATTGTGAAAATGTGCCGCAAATCTCTGAATACGTTATTTTGGAAGCAAACATTTTTAAGTCTAATTTTTGTTTCTGGGGGATCCCTAGAACAACATGTTTTCAAATATGGATAATTCTGGTGGTCCTTGGCTCGAAATATGTTAGCATCACTGACACAGGAACACATTTTTTTTCAGAAAAACTAGAATCTAGTGCCAGAGACTATAGAATCTAGTGTCAAAAACCCGACTCTAGCGTCAGAAACTAAATTCTAGAGTCAAAAAGTAGATCCTAGCATCAGAAACTATAATTTAGTGTCAATAACTAGAATCTAGTGTTGGAAACTACTGTAGAATCTAGCGTCAAAAGCTAGAAAGTTGCTGCAGCTATAATCTGGTGTAAGGAACTACTGTATAATCTGGTGTCAGGAACTCAAATAAAGGGTCAGGACAAAAATGGGTTAAGTACTGTATTCAAGTGCAATTCTCATATTCTTTTACTCCATGATGAGCATTTTGTTTTTCTCAATACTTTAGAGTACTCCACCACCACATCGCGGAGCCAAATATACAGTACTAAGCTACCAATACAGAGGCAATACTAAGCTACTTGTTACCCCTCACCATTAAAGCACAATTTTATACCTTGTCTATTCGGAAAATAGCAGTGACCTTCCAGCAGTGTTGTGAGCAGTGTTGGCAGTAACTAATTTTAGATTACATATTACTGTAATATTATTACTTTTGCTCCAAAAAGTAAAGTAACGAGATTACTCTGCAAAAATGGGTAATAAGTAACGCATTACTTTGCAAGTAACGCCAAGTTACTTTTTTAAAATGAGCTTGTTGTTGCATGCAAAAATAGAACAGATGTACAAGCTATTGACAGGTACTGTAACAACAGAGATGTGCAGTAGATTGTAGATCCAGTCCACACACTGCATCCTGCGCAGTTATGTACACTACAAATCGCTTGCTGCTTTATTTTGTAATAAACGGATTATGTTGTACTTCTCTATTTTTTCAAAAGCGGTGTTGAGAACTTGGGAAAGTAATAACATAATATGTAATATATTACTCTTCAAATCCAGTAATAAGTAAAGTAATGATATTACTTTGTCTAAGGGGTAACGAGTAAAGTAAAGAAGTTACTTTCCTAAGTAATATAGAAGTGACCTTCCAGCAGTGTTGTGAGCTTGTATATCAGCTATTACCGAAAGATTTTGAGGGCATTTTGACAACGTTGACTCTCAGTGAAATCAGCCATTCATAAAGTCTTTTTTTCCTCCACTTTGAAGTAACCTTTTCATGCCTGTGCCGACTCTGACTTTGGAGTATTTCTAACATGGTGACATCGATACTCTTACTTAAACAAACTATTTGCAGGGATGCTGCCCTGGTGCTGGATGGAGTGCAGTGTGTACTGGCCCCTCACCAAAGCCCCCGGGATCAGACGCCATGACCAAACATGGACATGACCGCCTGTCAGACCCAACATAAACACACCCAGGAAGACACACAGCCAGCGACAACGGGGAGGAGAGAGAGAGAGAGGGGTGGGGGTTGGACAGACAGACAGACAGACAGACAGACAGACAGACAGACAGACAGACAGACAGACAGACAGACAGACAGACAGACAGACAGACAGACAGAAGGACATGGAACAGAGGAGACAGGGAGCCAGGGAGGGACGGAGAGAGATATGAGAGCGCGGGAATGTCATGTGAGAGAGTCACTAGAGGAGGGAGGAGGTAGGGAGAGCAGAGGTCTGTCTGTGAGGCTTGTGGACCTCAATGCTTTCTATCTTCCTACCAAATGGACCCTTACGGGTCCATTTGGTTTCATTTTACTCTCTCAAGAGAGCTTGAGAGCGTTAAAATGAAACCAAACGGATCCTTACGGGTCCATTTAATTTCATATTACGCTCTCAAGAGTTAAATTATATTTAAACATCGGAATTATGTAAATTTCAAGAGAATAATTGTTATTCTGACCAACGTTTTGGCAGTTCTCTTTCCCAATTGTGGACAAAAAAAAACATGAAAGTTCTTAGTTTTGGGTGCAAAAGACTAAACTCAACATCACAAACTGTCAACTCCAAATACTGTTTTCAGACGTCAGTAGTAGCATAAGAAAACCTTCCAATTCTCATTATAAGTGCATTATTCTTAAACACTACTGTAGTTCCACCAGTAATGGAACAATCAAATTTTGTATGTGTAGATCTTGTTGAGCCGGTCATTTTGAAATTAGCTCTCAAGTCAAAAAAGCGTGGGCACCCCTGCACTAAGAAGAAGAACCATTCTTGTCTATGATCTCACCTGAATCACTGAAGAGCACCGATCTAACTCACCAACCTTATCTCCAGCAGCATGGTTTGGTTTCTGTTTTAACATAATTGTTTTGTCATAAACGTCATGTTCTTGTCTGTGTTCAAAAACGTTCATACAAAAAGCGGAAATGGCTGATCTACATGCTTACAAAAAAAGCTTGTAGATATTGTATAGTACCTTGATATAGATTTTACCGCTGTAGGCTATACCAAAACAGTAGATCTACAAGCTAACATCTCTTCATGTGCACACAGCAAACTTGCACATCTAACAACACATCTTGAACATAGTACTTTTTTAATTTGTGAAAAGCAGTACTGATTTTTTTTACAAGGCACCCAGTATGTAGGATTGACCTCATGTCTTTTAAGTCACGTTGTGATTTATTCAAGTCCCACACAGGCTGTTTCTGTCAGTGCATACAGCTCTGAGTTTCCACTATGCACAACTATTTTCATCTGCTCTCATGTGGACTGTCTTGGCTCACTGCTTTCTCTCTCTCTCTCTCTCTCTCTCTCTCTCTCTCTCTCTCTCTCTCTCTCTCCTCTCTCTCTCCTCTCTCTCTCTCTCTCTCTCTCTCTCTCTCTCTCTCTGTCCCTCAGGGGTGTATCTAGGCATGGGCATGGGGGGGCAATACCCCCCTAAATACCCAGTCTGCCCCCCCAAACACGATGCCATGCACAACAACCCAAGATGTTTCAAATGAAAGTGCTTATATTTAAAACGATTTGAAACACTACTACTGCTACTAACTACAGCTGTGTCACCACTAAACCAACAGCATTTCATCATTGAACACAGAAAACCCTCTGAGTCAGACCTTTAGCTTTATGCATGCTGCGTGTCTGTTGCAACTTCAACAACAACTGATGTTATTATTGACGCTTTACTTGCCTAATAAAAGTCCTGTAACTGAAAATGGTATGGGTGCGGCTTCATTGCCCATGGTGCAAAGCGGCACGGGCGATGAAGCCGCCCTCATACCCTTTTCTCTTGCCCCTCCAACATGTTCTCTTGCCCCCCCAAATGGGACAGGTTACATCCGCCCCTGCTCTCTCTCTCTCTCTCTCTCTCTCTCTCTCTCTCTCTCTTTCTCTCTCTCTCTCTCTCTCCCTCGTGCACACAGAAAATATGAGACCAAGTCACTTGTGTAGAAAATTCTGCCACAGAGTTGTACCAAAGAGCAACTTGTTGTGGAATAGTCCAACAGGTGCACTCCTTCCTCTCGGTTTGATTTTTTTGGTCATAACTGTGTTCAGTGTTGATACTAGTATAGAACACTGCAGTGGTGCAAGGGTACGATGTGAACAACATCTAGTCCCTCAAAGATACTCTGTCTACACTGTATATACAGCCTCGACTGTATTATGTAGTAGAGGCTGTATACTGAAAAAGTCTGGGAACCACTAGTATACAGTCTGTATACACTGGAAAAAAAAAAAACTCTGAACTAAGCAAGTCTTGTAATCTTAAATCTAGACTTTAAGTATGATTGCTCTTGTTTTAAGAGGTATATACAGTACTAAATGCATGATATTATCAACCTTGTTTTTAGAACATATTTCTTAATAAAAATAATTCTTACTAAGTACAATTCACTTAAGCCACGGACAGATTATTTTGCTTGTTTCTAGTACTATTACACTAGAAACAATTATACAAGTTTTTTTGCAGTGTACTAGCGTCTCCCAGACGTTAAAATGAAACCAAATGGACCCTTACGGGTCCATGGGAGATCACCATCTACCTTTTGGGCAGCCCTGCTGTACAAGGTTCCTGCCTGACGGCTGGCTCTGGGTGAGGTTGTTTTCAAACCAACTTATTAAAACATGATGATGGATGGAGGTACATTCCATGTGCCAGGAGCCCCGCAAACTCTGTGTGTAAGATGGAGAACCACATAGGACATAGGAAAACACACTGTAGTCTCAGAGGAGTTGACAACACAGCCTGTGGTCCCCAGCAGTAAAGAGATGTGGTAGGAGGGGGTTCCAGGGGCAGATGTAACATTTCCCAATTGGGGGGGGGGCAGGAGAAAATGGTATGGGGGCGACTTCATCGCCCGTGATGCTTAGCGCCACGGGCGATGAAGTCGCACCCATACCATTTTCGGTTATAGGACTTATATTAGGCAAGTAAAGCATCAATAATAACATCAGTTGTTGTTGAAGTTGCAACAGACACGCAGCATGCATAAAGCTAAAGGTCTGACTCAGAGAGTTTTCTGTTTTCAATGATGAAATGCTGTTGGTTTAGTGGTGACACAGCTGTAGTTAGTTAGTAGCAGTAGTAGTTATTCAAATCATTTTAAAAATATAAGCACTTTAATTTGAAATATCTTGGGTTGTTTTGCATGCCATCGTGTTTGGTGCCCCCCCCCCCCCAAGCCCATGCGTAGATCCGCCCCTGTTCTGATGGCAGTGGATCCTGAACCTTTTCAGGTCGAGGTCCAGGAACGAGAGTTTAGTTGTTTGCACCTGACCCAAACTAGTGAAAATATTAGCACAGGATTATTATTAATCCTGTGCTAACATTATTATTATTATTATTTTTTTTTTCTCATATTCCTTTTTTTCTTTGCTTTAAATTTTACTTAAATGATCATTCAGTGATTGGATGAAGGCCGCTCTCATCCTGATTGGATGAAATCTTTCATACTCACCACCAAAACTGAAACTATTTTTTTAAACTACACTATATACTGTAGGTAGGGTAAAACAGGGTGGTTTAACCACCCGAACAGGGTGGTTTAGTCTGTCCACATGCCTGTAACAGTTGCCTGCAGCTTATAGTGCATCTCAAACCAGGGTCTTACTCCTCGATCTTCCAGAAGGTTTTAGTATCGGGGTCTTTAGAATCTTACCGAGCAGCGTGACCTCCTGGGTGATGCCGTAGATGTCTACGATGGCCCACAGTGGACAGCCGATGCTGAGGCCGCAGTGGAACAGGATTGGCTCGCCCTCGTTGATGCTGTAGTAGACGCGTCCGTGGCGGTCGGCCCAGAAGGCCAGCACGTTGTCCCGCAGCGCCTGCCTCTCCGGCAGGGCCTTGGCCCAGTAGCCCGGCCGCGTCACCAGGTCCGGGCAGGCGTACTTGGGGATGTCGGCCGGGCTCAGCTCCCCGGGGTCCAGGCTGGTGAAACCGAAGCGCAGAGCGCCGCTCCAGCCTGTGTGCACGGCACTGAGACGCAGACGAACCTGTGGACCCAGAGAGAGGAGGATATTAACGTTTATGTCAAAACAGTGTTGTAGCGGGACTTTTTAGAAGTGGGGGGACGCCTCTTAACCCATTGTGCCTGAGATCCTAGTTTCTGATCCTTTTAAAGCAGAACTGCTCATATCCACTCGGTGGCGCGATATGACTTGTAGATCTGCTATTTTTCAGCTTAAAAACACCAAAACGCGTTCAGTACACTAAAGGGTTAAAGGGCCACCCATTTTCATCATTCCCGCATTAACATGGTGAAACACATCTTGATGATGTCATCAAGATGTATTTTACCAGGCTAATGATTTTTTCAGACCTCCATTTCTAGGAAACACAGAATGAGGGGGAACCAAATGGACCCGAACGGGTCCACTTGGTTTCATTTTACTCTCTCAAGAGTTAAATTATGTTTAAACGTCTGAATTACTTCGTTTTCAAGAATCTACACAATTTGAAAATGCAGACGAATTGTTGTTTTGACCAACGTTTTGGCCAGTTATCTCCCATAAATTGTGGACCAAAACTTGAAAATCCTTGCTT
The DNA here is from genome assembly GCA_039105355.1 of Benthosema pterotum. Classification (NCBI taxonomy): domain Eukaryota; kingdom Metazoa; phylum Chordata; class Actinopteri; order Myctophiformes; family Myctophidae; genus Benthosema; species Benthosema pterotum. Next base: position 33,434,322 of record CM076984.1, read on the forward strand.
TTGGGTCAGAAAGATTAAACTGAACATCAAAGGTGGTCCGTGGCTAAAATGCTGATGGGCCCCCCGGTATGAAAAAGGTTAAAAACCACTGCCACACAGACCACAGACCTTCTCGTAGAGTCGTACAGGCCTCTGGCTGAAGGTGATGCCGTTGCAGAAGCTGTTCTTGCGCGTGGCGCGCCGCAGCTGTCCGTCCAGACGGATGTTCTTCCCCTTGGCGTGAGGGTGGAAGCGTGGAGACTCCCCGCTGTGGCCGGCCGGAGAGTACGCCTGTCACCAGAGACAGAAAACATCCATTTACTACTAAACCTAAACTTATGGTTACTGCCTCAGTTAGTAATATACTGCCACGGCAGTTAGTAACTGCTGACTGATGGAAATGATAGCGACACAATCTCAAACAATCGCGATTCGGTGATTATGTTTAATAGTAATCAATGAAAACCTTTGATGATGATGATGTGATATTTACCGGAGGGCTCCTCCGCTCCACGCAGCCACTGCCGGGCACCGTGTAGTGCGGCCTGCTCACCACCGGGCGGGGCTGTAGAGTCGCATCTGCTGGGGAGAAAATGAGCCGATCACTTTCCTTTGTTTTTTCACAAGTTCCTTTGTTTTTATAATGAGTATAATAGAACCGAGCAGTCCCGCCACTCTTCCCAGAGGGGCTGGACATGAATCAAATCATTTCTTAAGAAAAAAACAAAACATAAGATGAGATAGAGGAGAGTGTGTGCATGTGCACAACTTGTTAGCCGGGGGGACCAAAGTGTTTCCCCAAATCACTGAACGCTCCTTTAATGCATACAGTACAGCACAGTACTATACATCACTGGTTTTCAACAGGTGGTCCTTGAGAGGGTTCCAGGTGGTCCCCAGCTAAGTTGGTTGACCAGATGTAATTCTTGAGAGTGTAAAAATGAAACCAAATGGACCCTTGCGGGTCAAAATATTCTGAATTGGCCCCAAGTCTACACAACTAGAAGATTAATGGTCATTTTGGTCTGTATGTTTGCCTGTTTTGTTTTACGAACAAAAGCAAAAGAAATCTTTAGTTTTGAGGTCTGTGAGGCTAAAATTGTCATCAAATGGTGGTGCGTGGCTCAAATGCTGAAGAAATGCTGGGCCCTGTATTATCAAAAAGGTTGAAAACCCCTGCTGTACATTACAATAAATGTACTTACAGGGGTTGACACTAAGGTCTCTGAGGCACTTGCCCATCGGGCAAGTGCAAGTCAGGTTCTACTTGCCCTCAGGTCATGGTCACTTGCCCCCCAAAAATATATTGTAAATTTCGCATTTAAGTTTACTTCCTACTTGGGTGCTTTAAACCAGTGGTTTTCAACCAGTGGTCCCGGGACCACCAGTTGTCCCTGAGAGGGTTCCAGGTGGTCCCCAGCTAAGTTGGTTAACCAGATGTAACTCTCAAGAGTTAAAACTCATCATCTTAATTAGCCCATAGTGGTCACAGACCCAGTGGTCCCTGACCCCAGCAAAATGATAGTTTGGAACCAAATGGACCTGGGAGAGAGATAGGTAGAGATAGCTAGAAAGCAGGGAAAGACACAGAGGCAGAGTGCAACGACTGCCTTCAAGACAAACTTATCTTGTGTTGTGTTATAGTGCACTAAGTTGCACACTTGCCCGATCGGGCAACCAGGTAGCAGTCTTCACTTGCCCCACCATTTTTTTTACTTGCCCCGGGCAAGTGGGCAAGTGTTAGTGTCAAGCCCTGACTTAGCTACTTTCTACCCCCTG